>VDFB02270651.1:5079825-5457773 GCA_007258455.2 Sequoia sempervirens | reverse complement strand
TCATTTTCATCTAATCCTAATCCATCTCCTAATCTCTTTATTAGGGATGTGCACATGCCTAATCCTTTATTGGGATGTGTCACATCCTCCAACTTTTGCAAGTTGGCTTTTAATCCTCATTTGTCTTCTAATTACTGATTAATTAAGCCTAATCAGTACCTTGGTCAACTCTCCCCATCCCCCAAGGAATTTTTAATTCCTTTTTATTATTCCAAGAATCCCCTTTTCCCATGCATCTTCTAGAATCTTTGACTTGTCACATCAAGTCACATGTGACAAACTCCCACCTTTGGGAACATTGTCTTATCCACTAGATTCTTCCAATCATTGTGAATTTAAAATTCACTTTTATCCACCCAAGGTTCTTCCCATCTCCTAATGTACTTGCAAGGTACTTGTCCTTCCTCCACATCATGTACTTCTTCTCCACCTCACTTAAACCTCATCCCCCCTTAGCCACTTCACCATCCACATGTCAAGATGTGAGGGCTTGTGAGTTCTCAACCCACCATAGCCCTTCATCTTGACCTTGTTGGATGAATCTCAACCGTTGAATTCTCTAGAGAATTCAAATTCTTCTATAAATAACCCCTCCTCAAGGGCATTTTCAAGACTTTCACTTTGAGCAACCTTATGCTGCCAATTTGCATTCTCAAGCATTTACTATCATTTAGTCATCCACTTTAATCATTTTGCATAAGTTGATCTTGCATTTAGTCACTCAAGAAGCCATCTAAGGAGCGCACAAAGTCATCCAAATCAAGGGCCAACCAAGGAGTCTTCAACAGCAAGGAAGGTATAATCATTTGCATCTCATTTCATCTATTTTCCTTCTTGTTTTATCACTCTTTAGGCTAATCATTGAAGTGTTCTTAGTATTTTTCCACTTGCATTTTTAGTTATTTTGCACATTAGAATAGGGTAAAATTCCAAGGTACACAGGATCATCTGGTTCAACTTCACTTATCTCAACTAGTTTGTGCATATCTTCATCAACCTTCACATTTGCACTCTCAACATTCTTCCTCAATATTTTATTGAACCATCTATATGCTTTGCTACTAGTTGAATATCTAAGGAAAATCTATTCATCACATCTATCATCAAACTTTCCAAGGTTCGCATCATCTCTTTTAATGTAAAATTTTCTTCTAAACACTTTAAAGTACTTCACAGTAGGAATCTTGCCAATCCACTACTCATAAGAAGTCTTTGTGTTGATAACTCTTATCTGAACTTTTTTAAGAATATAAATAGCAATGTGGATTGCCTCTCTCCAGTATTCATTAGGTACATTCACTTCTTTCATCATGGTTCTTACAGCCTCTTGAACAGTTTGGTTCTTTCTCTCAACAACTCCATTCTATTGACAGGTTCTAGGAGTAGAAAAATGTCTCTTTATTCCATGCTCTTCATAAAATGTATTAAACTCACTAGAAGTGAATTCTCCACCTCTGTCAGACCTTAAGCATTTGATTCTCAGGTTCACTTCATTCTCTACCCTTGCCTTGAACACTTTAAATCTATCTAGAGCTTGAGCTTTCTCCCTAAGAAATGTAACCCATGTCATTCTTGAATAGTCATCAATAAGGAGCATGAAATACATGTCACCATTAAGACTTCATGTTCTTGTAGGACCATAGAGGTCAGTATGAACCAATTCCAACATTCTGATAGTTGATTGATCTTTTCCTTTAAAACTACATCTTGTTTTCTTTCCCAACTGACAACTCCTACAAATAGTATTGGTAGGCTTTGTGATTTTAGAAAGATCCCAAACATCTCTTGAACTAATCCTAATTAGATTATCAAAGTTTACATGTCCCATCCTTCGGTGCCATAGCCAACTTTCGTTAACTTGAGATACATGGCACTGACCATCAACACCCTTAAGCTGATAAATGTTTCCATATTTTCTCCTTCCTATGGCAACCACAATTTCATACCCTTCTCTAATCTCACAGGTTTTATCCTGAAACACGGGCTTGAATCCTTTGCTACACATTTTTCCAACACTCAAAATATTATGCCTTAAGCCCTTAACATAATAGACATGATCAGTGTTTTGTTTTCCATCAAAACTAATAGTTCCTTTTCCAACAATCTTTGCTCTAGAATCATCTCCAAACATGACTAATCCACCATCATAATTTTCAAGTTTAGTGAACTTACTTTTTTCTTCAGTCATATTATTCGAGCATCCACTATCAATCACCCAATAGTCGTCATCCTATCTAGCATGAAATGCAGTAACCAGAGTACCTTCCATCTCATCCTTCTTGTTCTCTGGACCACTTTCCCTTCCACATCTTCCAGAGTTAGCAAACACAGATTTATTCTCTAAGGCTAGAAACAAGCATTCATCATCATTATCCTCAAAATTAGATTCATCATTAGAAATTCCAGCATCTTCTCTAACATAATACAACTTCTTGAACTTCTTATCCTTTTTATCTTTATTATCTTTGTTCTTCTTGTGTACAGCTCTATTTGGACATCTTGAAGCATAGTGACCAATATTTCCACAACTAAAACATTTAAAAGGTAACATACATTTATACTTATGGGTACCTTTCTTCAACTTGTAAAATTTTCTTCCAACTCATTTGAACCATCGCTATCTGGATCATCTTCTATCTTTGTAGCTTTAAAGGTTGATTCTCTCTTCTCCTTTTCCTTTCCAAAATTCCTCATCTCAAATGTAGTCAAGGTGCAAAATAGTTATTCTTTAGTAAACTTCTTAGGATCATACACTTCTTCAATAGCTGAGACTTAGTTATCACTGTAACTCTCTGGTAGAGTCATCAAAATCTTCTCCATCACATCTTCATCAATCAAGGTACCACCTTGAATTTTCACTTCATTCACTGCAATATCAACCCTCTGAAAATAGCTTGCAATATCTTCAACTTCTTTCATTTTCAAATTCTCATATCTATGCTTAGTTGTTAGCTTCTTTGACAATTTCACTCTATCATTTCCTTCATAGATATCTTCCAACTTTTTCCAAACTTCATAAGCAGTTCCCAAAGAAATAACTTTTGTTCGCTCAGTCTTAGATAAAGCACTATAGATAGCATACCTTGCTTTTTCATTTTCCTCATAGGAAGAAATCTCATCAGCAGAAGAAGGACCACTTGTTGGTGCAACATACTTTATCTCAACAGCTTTTCAAGTCTTGTAACCAAGAGAGATTATGTAACCTCTCATATGCACTTTCCAGTCACTATAGTTAAATCCATCAAACATAAGTATTTCCAATTTGTGCGCCATCGGACCTACCTCAAGTGGTTAAGCTCTTCTTCAAGGAACCAAAGCTCTGATACCAATTTTTGAAAGGTGCAAGACAACTGAGAGGGGGGGTGAATCAGTTGTCACCAAACACAATCACAAATATCAAACACTTAACTTCACATCCACATTATTATGTTATTAAGTATGAACATGAAATGCAAATAACATAAAGCAATATCAACACAAGAAACACCAAATTTATGTGGAAAACCCAATAAGGGAAAAACCACGGTGAGGATTAGCTCACAATATAAAGTAATTCCAAAACTAAATACAAAGAGGCTCATTGCCAAGGGATCACTACCCAAAATACAAGGCTCACTACCTACAGAAAGGACTCATTGTCCAACAGGGAGGCTCACTTCCTATAGATACAAAAAATTATAGAAAAATCCATCACAACAGGTTACACACATCTGTAGCCTTGATCAGAAGATTGTAGGCACCATTATCTCACTGCTTTTAGGATTCTAACACATTAAAGTACTACTTGCCTCAACTCACTCTTCGCTTCTCAAACTTGTGGCATACTTGATACTTTAAATCCATAACATCTTGACTTGCATATATACCATCTTCAACCTTAGAAACTTTCTCCAAGGTCGGCTACACACACTTCAATTTACAAATTCAAATTAGGTTGGAAACTCAACATTCCCATGGTGGAAGAGAATGAGAGCAGACCAAACCAACACTTAACCAAGACCCAAAACAATGTCTTGGATCAATCACACACTTCCTCAATTGATACTTATCCTTCGTATGAAGTGTAGACACTAGGTCGTCCAAACCTAATGAAAACATAAATGAACTTTGAAGTACACACTTTATCAATGAGAAGATAACATGTGGACCACATAACATGCTTCACCATGCATGATAACACGTATCAGATACCTTCAGATTCATCCACAACAAGTGTAACAACCTTCATACATAAAACACTTTCCACTAGTCCATCTGGATTGTACAAACACACACAGCAACTCTGAAACACAACTTTCAGAGCACCAAACCATGAATACCTTTGCTAGAAAATAAATAGCATCATTACAAGCCATCTTCTAGATCCACAAGACCTGAAACAAACCAGCAGAGGACTGCAGAGTAGAGACATTTCTCCTAGTCCACAGACAAACAGCTCTGCCAAACTAGTTCACACACTGGCGAACACAATTTTCACACTCCATCAAACCAGAAGCTCTAATCCAGGATATAACACCCAATAATGTCCATAAACAACACTTCAAATCCACACAAGCATAGGATCAACACAGAAGAAATGTGGAGCACATACCAAAGCACATTTTGAACACATACTCAACTCTCACTTCACTATTTATCAAAAGCACTTGGAAATTCATCAAATCAGCACACTTGCAACACCATAAAGATAGCTCCATGTACTCACAACATCTCAATAATATCTCAACTATACATGCACAACCTGCAATCACTTGATTCCTTTCTCTGCAACCACATGCACTATGTTGACATTAATGACAACACCATCATACTCACTCATAGTTGCTACACTCTCGAGGGGGAAGCACACCATCATTCCTTTGTCTACTAGGGCACATTGGGGCATCAAGTAAAATCAAGGGAATTTTAAAAAAAAAATGAGTAGCATCAATTCTTTGAAACAATGTAGCGGGTACATTGCTTCAAAGAGGGGCAAAATGTAGACACCTAAAAATGTCTTGGCTATATCACACATCTTGATTTCACATATTAACATCATTTCCCTCATTTTCACCTAATTCCTCTATTTAATTAAATAATGGTCCAATTATTTAGTTAAATTCACTTTATTCCCCTATTAATTGAATGATTAAGGTTATTTGATTAATTCATCATTTTCACACTAATAATCCCTCTTGATTAAATATTTCCTATTTATTTAATAAAAAATCTTAATTCCCCTCATCCTCACAATTAAATGATTTTCATAATTGTTTAATTGGATAATTTTCCTACAATACTCTAACTCGCACAAAGAATATTTCCTTAATTCGAATTCTCCCCTCCAATTCAAAATATCTCCAACTTATTTCCATGAAATAATGGTTTTTTAGGCTCTCATGAATCGTCAACCATTGATCCTTCTTGATCCACACTCGCCTCCTTCATTTCCTCTCATCCATTGATCCTTAGATTGAATCTTGACCATTGATCAGAATTTCCAAAATCTATAAACAAAGCCTCTCATCTTCAAAAATCATTCACAATCTTCATAGCATCATTAATCTCCAGAATTCTTGAGTATTTTAGAGTCTATTTTGTGAATCACATCCTCTCATATCAAGCTTTTACAACATGGATTATGCATTCAATTGAGCAATCCACATTACAATTACACACCAATTTGTAATTGGATTAAGGGTTTGCACTTTCTAATTATTTAATTACTTTGAATTATGTTCAATATCTTAGATTAAAGCTTTTGAATGTTTTGCAAATAAATTTCATTGAGTATGGGTTTGTATGCTCTCAATTGTTTGAATTCTTAGTGTTTTAGGCTCTAATTGATTCGTTCATGCTTACTTACTTCCCCTACAATAGAGCAATAATTCTTATTTAGATTTAGAAGATATTTTTATGGCTAAAAAGAAGAATAAACCTCTGAAAAGCCCTGTTTCAAAAGGGTTTGTGTGTTCAGAGGAGGTAGGATAAGAGCAGTTTTTGGAAAAAGAAGAAGAAATTTTGTTAGAACAAAGAAATGCAAGCAAGGAACAACAAGAGGCCTTGCAAAGGATAAAACATTTAGAAGAGAAATTGAAAGCATACCAATAGAGGGACAATGAAAGGGATGCAAAGATTAAGGAATTGGAAGAAAAACTCCAAAAATTTGAGCAGGGATCAAGGTTAGAAGTGTTGTCATAGCTTTCCATATTTGAAAGGAGTGAAAAGGATCAACTCAATTGGATATGTAAGAACATCCACCATTTCCACTATTGTGAGACTTGGCATTGAGTTGTGGAATAAAACAAAGGATTTTTCCCATAAATAAAAGGGTTGGGAAAAAGAGAAAATAGAATTACTAGATCCACACATGCCAAAAAAATTGAGAAGCAAGAGACAAAGATAAAGAAATTGAAGGTAAAAATTGATGAATTGGAAAATAAGATATTAAGTTGATGAGGTGCAGACCTCCTGCCAAGGTATACACTTTGTTCTTGCGGGAATTTTGTTTTTTGTTTTTAATTTATCAAATAATCAATTATCTCCTCATTGCTATGAATTCATGATCATTTTTTTTAGATGTTTTTCAATGCTTTACACCAGAGATGCACAATTAGTTGAATGAGTTTTATTTGCACAACTTGATTCTTCCATGTGACACTGCATAAAACCCACTCATATTTGTGGGAGATGTTTAGATTAAGGATCTAGCTTCTTATATTAGGAATGCAAATCAAAGGGGTCAACTAATGCAAGAGTATCAAGAGAGAGAGAGAGAAGTCACTTCCCCTACAATTGAGAGAAGAGGTAGAAAACCCATATGTAGTGGTAGACCAATGGTTAGACCTCATAGAAAAGAAGGGAGTTGCAACAAAAATAATGAAATGCACAGAAAGGGACTACAAAAGACTCAAGAGACTAGCAGCAAGCACAATCAGATGGATAGAACTCACCCTAAATCTTAAGGAGCCTCATTCTATTTATAATTATGTGGTATCAATTAGAAGATCACACAAATACATTGCAACTTCCTTTAGAAACAAAATTTCTTGGCTTCCTCTATATTTTCATCCTCCTCTCCTCTTGTTCCCCATACCATATTGGAAAGGGAGGAAGAGAGAGGAAGATGTTGCACAACATAGAACAAAAGATTGGCAAATATATCAAACCAACAAGCTTCTACTTAAAGTAGGGTAAAGGAGTGACCAGCATTGTGGACTATAGAGAAACTACATTGCATTATAACCTTCAAACCTAAAGCTTGCTTGAGGACAAGCAAGAGCTCTAGTTGGGGGGAATGATGGGCTTTATAATTGGTTATTTTCCCATTATTGTTTCATACTTTCTATCATTTCTTTTTGCTAATTTAAGACATTACCAAGACCTTTTATACCTTTCATATACTTTTAAGCATTTTTAAGCATTTTGAAATGGAAACATGTGATGTTAATATGTGTGTGTATGAATTCCGTAATGTCTATAAATCTTAGTAGGATTTTATGTTTAATTTATGATTGTTGATAATGAGAATTCCTTAGGAAATAAGACTAGCATTTGCAATAGAGACAACTGTCAACCCACAACAATGGGATTCTCAACCCATAGTATAAGGATTATAATTCGTTGCAAAGACATCAACTCACTAGGGCATGACACTTTCACAGGAAGATGGTGATGATCATTTATTGATCAGTTCATGGATCACCTAGTAATATTCTTACCTGCTAATAAGACAACCAAGAGAAGAAGAAGTCAATTTTCAGTAGGAATAAATTATGAGAACTGTTCTACTGAGCATGTTTCTATTGTAAATGGTTAAATTTGTTGGACATAGAATCCATGTTTTATTTCTCTACTACTATTTCAATTAATTACTATTGTTTGTTTTAAGACTCAATCATCTTCCTATTCTTGAGGAAGAGTTGACATATGTTTCTTATTTTGTTTTCAGTTCATGAATAATGGGACTCCCTCATAGACCCTATATAGTAAGATCTTTTATCGAGGAGTCCAGATCTAGTAGTACTAGTAGTAGCAAAAGTATTATGAGAATATGTGTTACTTAACAAAGACCTTCAATAGATTTCCTGTTATATTTTGTATTACAGTTTTGTGTTAGAATGTAATAAAATAGAATTGATCTGATATTATGATTTGTTGAGTAAGTGTTTGAAAAAATCTTGTGGAAGCAACAACTCAAGAAAGGGCCACTTGAGGTACTGCTAAGCCACTTTAATTTCAGTTATTAGATTAGATGATACATTGTGAATTCAATTGGTAGCTTTCAGTTATATGATTATGAATGAATGTGTTACAATTCATAAATTATATTATGTAGCTTAATGTTTTGTTTCATACTTTAGAGGATTATTCAAGTTAGGAAACTATATTTTAACAGTTAATGGTTATAGTATTAAGCATTAGGTACCCATAGCAGAAGGTAGTTACTTGTATTCTTTTACCCTATTTTGTGAATTAGTAGTTTATTTTGATTTCAAGCTTTTACTATATTTGCATATGTTTATTCACCTATACTCAATTGATGTAGAATGTTTAGAATCTTTGCATGTATATACTTTTCCAGCACTATCTAAATTTTTACAACTCCCTAGTTGATTATTTAATGCATCCCTCTTATGAATATGAATTGTTTAGTTAGGGAAGGTCCTCTAAGTTGTGTGTATACCTAGTGGCAACAAGTTAATTAGGCATTAGGGAAGCTCCACAATGAGATGCTCCTTAATCTAGAAGTCATCTTCCTAATCCAATACCTATAGACGCACAAAGAGCTTGTCATTTTTTACTTGATATAGTAACTAAACCAACATGTCCTTTGTCCTTATTATATTATTTTGAAGAAGTTCTCAGACATTTTGGAAGGTAGATAAATGTGATTCTTTTTTTAAGAAGATGTTTCAATTCATCAATATCCTTCATATACCAAGAATGTTCATCGTGTCCAAGCTTCTTTTAATATGAACAAGTAGGATTTTCCTTCTTAGATGATTTTTCATTAGAAGAGGATTTATTTTGTGCTTGATCTAAATGTGAATTATTCTTTGATTTCTTTTGTTTCTTATTAGAATGTTTTGACTCTTTCACTTGACTAACCAATAATGTTTGAGATTGGGGTAAATTTTTAAGACCCATAGAAAGAAGCTTTTGTTGCTCATGAATTAACATCTCATAAAAATTTGCAAATGAAGGTGTATTATATGTAGACCCCACAGTTAACCTATGAATATGAAAGCTATAAACAAAAGTTGCATAATCAAGACCAAGTTTTTTTAATGCATTATAGACTAGTTGAATGTCCTTTTTATTGATTCCACATGCTTTACATTACTCTTTAGATTATTAACCTTAGTGATGTAATCCTAGATTTTATCAAAGTCCTTAGGATCAAAGATCATCAATTCATTATCAATTTGATAGTTTTTTATTTCATCTGCAATGTCATACATTTTTTTCAATTTGTTCCAAGCTTCATGAGAATCCTTACATTATTCAATTTGAAACAATAGACCTTGAGAAATTAAGCTACAAATATATCCAGGAGATTTTATTTGTTCAATCATTCTTTTTATCTTATTATCATCATCTTTAGGTTTAGGTACATTATTCTCAGCATATAGAAAGTGACCTTGATTAATTAGAGAACTCCATGCATGTTGATGCCAAGTTGAATATTTGTATTTTGTTATTCAAGGAACCTTAGAATGATCCATGGAAAAGAAGAGCACTAGTAAATATATCAAAATAATGCACCAATAGACCCCCCAAATCACTCAAACAAGAATCCCCCAAAATTATGATTTGGCACTTTATATGTAGTGTGATTACAATGCCAAAATTTCTTTCCAGAGTTTACAATGCCAAGATGGACCAAATACGAAAAAATACAACAATATCTCATAATGAGATACTCAAACTAAAATTACACTTTCCCAATATGATCTAGATTGAAAATGATACCTTCCCAAAAGGACAAATCTTCTCTAGGTGTCAGTATGTCCAAGTGATCAACCAAAATGCAAATTTGCACAAATATGAACAAAATATACCTTGGGTTGAATCTAGGGAAAGTGCATGGATGGAAATGTAGAGCTCCTAAATACCTTTTCAATACTACAAAAATCATGAAAATTGGATAAACTAGAAAAAAACTATGAGCTCATAGGTCCAAAAAGGAAAATTTGACTTCAATTAGTAATAAAATTTACCTACAACAAAATCTAAAAAAAGGCTTACATGACTGTGAAGTTCTCATAATCAACTTTTTGTTGATATCTTATTTACAAAATTTTGACACCCTAGTGGAAAGTTATGGTGTTTTAAAAAAAATGCCTTATTAAGGCATAGGGGGGGCAAAATTAAGCGCATGGGCACTAAAATAGTGATCACCCATATGACCTCATGCTCAAGGTAGGATTTTTTAAAAAATTACACCAACGTTGATGGCAGCAAATGGGTCGTTTCCTGGTGGTAGTGGCTTCGCACACTACTCCCCAATGTTGAGGAGCTTATTGGGGTTTATCCCAACCACTGATCTACTCAAAATAGGGGCTCCACCCCAAACAAAATGAGGTGCCAAGAACTTTGATTGGTGAATTAAAAAATAATTATTTTTTAATATTAATAAAATCAAAAATTTAAAAATGTGACCCGCACCTTGATGACATCATGATTATGTAGAAGATGATGCCAAATGCTACAGAATATGTCAAAAATATGTTGACAATACTGCAAATGATATAGTGACTAGTGCAATAGTGTATGAATCGTATGGATCTATACTATATGAGCTATTTTCTGCCAAAAATCTAAAAACCTCAAAAATGACCCAAAAAAATTCACCCAAATATCAAGTGGTTTATATGAAAATAGGGGTTTTGGGGTCTTCATGAGGTTCTAGATGTTTTGACAACTTGTCTTAATCTTTTATCATGAGACAACTAACTCATCAAATATTATATGATCTAGGAAAATAATTAATTAATTATAGAATCAATCATAATGAAGAATGATAATTAAACAAATACTTATTTAATTAATTAAAATTGAATTTAGGGTACCTAAAATAAGGCATGCAAGATAAAGGACCCAATCATCATGTGGGTTAACTCTACACCCCTCAAGCTCCTAAATGGTGTAAGGAAGCTAAGGTAGTGGAACAACTTCCTACACTAATCTTGAGAGGAGGATAATACAAAACTTTACAGATCTTTACAACAATTACAACAACTTAAACAAAAATAAACATAAATATCAAGCATACCACAGCAAAGTGATTTAAGTGGGGAAAACCCTTACAAAAGAAAAACCCCTCTCCAAAAGCCGCCTAATATATTATTCAATAATCACAAAGATTATAATATACTTGCAAAAAAAAGCTTCTCATAAGAGTATCACCAACCAGAGATCTAGAGGCAGCACGACTGATATCAAACTCTCATAATACATCTCAATACACAACTGCAATATAACACCCTCATAAAATAGGGTTTCCTTCTAGGGCAAGTGAAGCCGACAAAATATTGACCGTCAAATCTGAGACCTAATGATGAATGATCCAGATTTACTATAATAAAGTATATATAAAATTTAGCTTTTGAGGGCATTACCCTCAAGCCCCCGCCAAGGCATGCGGTCGTCGAACCCCTCACTAAGGGGATGACCCCCCGGACTCCTCATGGGGGGGTTACGGTCCCCTCTCCCCCCCCCCCACATGCGTACTTACGTATCAATAGTACCTTATGTAATTACAAGGTTGAGACACATTTTCCCAACAAATGGCAAGTCAATTTTTTAACAAAATGAATTATTACACCTTTATTGACAAGTTAGTGCTTAAATCTATGTTTACAGTTCAAATCAATAATGACATAGCTTCATAGATTAGTTATGTTATTGCCAACTTGTATAGAAACATTCAAAAAAAAATTAGCCTCAAACTTACACAAAAAGTCATATATTAGTATACACCTTATGTAAGATATACGTTACATAATCAATTGTTTGTTTTATATAATTTATGAAAAGAAATATAATTTTAATCTATTAAATAAAAACTAATAATCCTAAACTTTACTGATAAGGATTAAAATTTAAAAACAAAATTATTGGACCCTACATATTTCAAGGCATCTCAAACCCTATAAAAAGAAAGATATATTATTGTACACCTTACATAAGATATACACTACATAATCAATTGTTCATTTGATATAATTTATGAAAAATAATAATTTTAATCTATTAAATAAAAACTAATAATCCCAAACTTTACAAAAAATGATTAATTTTTTTTAAAAAAATTATTGGACCCTACATATTACATGGCATCTCAAACCCTATCAAAACTTACACAAGTCATGGGTTCGACTCCTATTCACAATAGTTTACTTGTAATGTGTGGTGATTATCGAGGGGGTTTGCTACACATTACCCGAAAGATTATAGGAGGCTCACTCTGTCAAAGAGCTAAGCTCCAAATTACCATGCTAACCTATAGATTCCTTTTGGTCATATATATATATATATAGGGGAAAGGATCCAATAGCCACCCACTCTAACTTCTCACACCCTATGCTCCTAAACGATACATTGGATTTCTACATTTTTTTTCGATTTCTTCATATGTGACAAGAGTTTAAAGCTATTGTTTCAGCTTCTAGGTAGTTACGACAAATGTGGGAGGACGTGTTATGTGCACAAAGGTAAAAAAGTGGTCATTTAGAAGTGATGTCTAATACCTATTCATAGATACCCCAATAATCATCCTCTACAACCACCAACAAATTTGTACAACTAATCCAATACACATTCCTCTAGTAAATGTTTTGACCAATAGCTATGCATAAATGTCCCAATAATCATTTGTTACAAGTACCAACAAAGTTGCACAACTCCTCCAATTAAATATTCAAATATAACTCCTAGATATACAAGTGTACTACAACCACCAACAAATTTGTACAAGTGATCCAATACATATTCCTCATATAAATATTTTGACCAAGATCTATGCATAAATGTCTTCATAATCATGTGTTCTAGGTACCAATAAAGTTGTACAACTCCTCCAATTAAATATTCAAATTTTAACTTCTAGATATACAAGTGGACATCTAGTGGTACATGAGAAATTTTCTAGTGGACTTTAAATATCATGTATTAATGGATGGTTATTGATATGTGGGCAGTTACTAGATCATTTCCCCTATATATAAAACTTGAATTACAACAGAAGAAAAACAAACAAGCTCAAGCCTAAAAGAAAACTTGGGAAATCCAGTGGTACATGTGAAATCTTTTAATAGGCTTTTAATTATCATGTATTAATAGACAGATACTAGTATGTGGACTGCTACCTATATAAAACTTGAATTACAACCGACAAAAAAAAAAAACAAGCTCAAGACTAAAAGAAAATCTAGTGGTACATATGAAAAATTTTAACGGGTTTTAATTATCATGTATTAATAGACAGTTATTGATATGTGGGTGGCTACTAGAACTTTTCCTTACAATGAAAGAGAAACAAACAAGCTCTATTATAATCGTGTGTTATAAGTACCAATAAAGCTGCACAACTCCTCCAATTAAATATTCAAATTTTAAATACTAGATATACAAGTGGACATCTAGTGGTACATGTGGAATTTTTTAGTGGGCTTTTAATTATCATGTATTAATAGATCGTTATTGGTATGTGGATGACTACTAGATCATTTCCCTTATATATAAAACTTGAATTACAATAGAAGAAAAACAAACAAGCTCAAGACTGAAAGAAAACCTAGAAAATCTATTGGTACATGTGAAAAAATTTAATGGGCTTTTAATTATCATGTATTAATAGACGGTTATTGGTATGTAGACAACTACTAGATCTTTCCCCCTATATATAAAACTTGAATTACAACAAAAGAAAACAAATAAGCTCAGTACAAGTTCAAGATTGAAAGAAAACCTAAGAAATCTAGTGGTACATGTGAAAAATTTTAATGGGCTTTTAATTATTGTGTATTAATAGACAGTTATTGGTATGTGGACGGCTACTAAATACTTTCCCTTATATATAAAACTTAATTACAAGAGAAGAAAACATACAGTTCAGTACAAGTTCAATACTAAAAGAAAACCTAAAAAATTTAGTGATACATGTGAATTTGAACTTTTAATTATCATGTATTGATAAATAGTTATTGATATGTGGATGGCTAGTAGATGCTTTCTCCATATATAAAACTTAATTACAATGAACGAAAAACAAACAAGCTCACAGACTGAAAGAAAACCTAGGAAAAGAAGAAGAGAAAAGATAAAGGTAACCCACCTAGTGTCGTTGACAATTGAAAGGCAAAAGCAATTAATAAAATCCTTGGGACTAGGGAAGGCATGGCCAATGAACGACGGAGGTGGGGCCCGGCATGTGACCCGCTCCAATGAAGCGCCCGGGGTCTATTCACAGACAACCACCTAATGATGCGGGCGGCGGGTCCCGCCGGCGCTCAAGTTGCAGGTGGGCGCCACCACGGGAGCTAGTGGCTAAAACTGAATGTTGGGGTTGCTTGGGAAGGGGGCAGCGGGCAACCAACCCGTGGCCAGATCATATGCAGAGCATGGGATTCGGTGTGAAAACCATGGTTAGGTGGGCCGGCGGCCACAGGCCGTTGCCATCCAAGGTGACGTGGCCAAAGCTGAGCGCCAGGTAATCACATGCAGTGGCCGTTATATGCGGAAAACGTACTCATCACGCCGTCGCCGGGTTTGGGCAAGTGAAGTACAAAGGTTTGGAATAAAAAAGGCAATATTTAGTCACATGCTGATGCATCGCAATCTCCATCGCTTGACGTCCATGGGGAAACCAGAGGAGCAACTTGCAGCACGCGCTTCCAACTTGGTTTCGTGCTACCTAATTTAGGTACCAAGCCTGCTGCAATCATTAACATATATCTGCAACTTGCGCCGTAACGGCCCCTTGAAATAGCCGTTTCAGCTAATTTTAGCTCTGTTCATCGCGCGTTGAATGTGCAGTCCAGGGGGGTGGAAAAAGGAAAAGGTGTCTTATCTGGGGATAAGGAGGATTCCGTGACTAGAGTTGACGACGCATCGACTTCAACTCCTTTTTGTCCAATTACTGGATCGGCTGTTGCTTTCTTTATTCCTATGCGCCTGCCTGCCGCATTTTCTGTTCAACATCCAATCTTCATTTCCAAGCGTTCATATTGGCTTGTGCTTCTTGCTTTATGGGGAGGGGGGCTTCAACTTCCAATCTTCATTTTCAATTGTTGGGCGGTAATTTCTGTTTCGGGCTGTTGTGGTGTTCGGTTCTGTTGTTGAACCGTGGTTTCCATAGGTTGTTTGGCCTCGCGGACGTTATTACAAGTCTTCCTTCCTTCATTCATTCATTCATGGGAGGGCAGCTTCGGCTTCACATATGTTATGTTGGTTTAATAAAACATAATTTATTTATGGTTATGGATGAGTTTACCAAGGATTAAGTTTTGTCGAGTACAAGGTGTCGATATCATGAAGGATGAGGTTGGGATCGTGACCTAGCGAATTTGATAGAATGGATAGCCCTCAGCCCTTGGCTCTCAATTGAAGAGGTTTGACCCTGAGGCTTGTGCTCTCGTATCAGGTAGCTAAAACAATCTTGTGAACAATATAAATCCTCTGAAAAAGAATATAACTTATTTATTTTTATGGAATTTGAAAACCTCATGTGTACTACAGTTTATCCATTGTTTGTTGGGAGGTGTGTTTCAAAAATCTCAACATTTTTGGTATGAGGATGTATTAGGATTGGTGGAATAGGGACAAAACATATGTAAGGGTCACCTTTAAAGGGAGTAGTACTTTGCACGACCTTGTGGAGCAAGGTATCTTCGTAGGGACATTCTCCTCTCAAAATGACTATCTCCACCCAAAAAAATGATAAAGAGATAAAGATAAAAATAAAAACAACCATAAACAACAACCTAAAAGGGGCCCCACTAATGACACCCTCCACCAAAAACTTATGAATAGACTAACCCATGTTTTATTGCAAATGCAAAAAGGGGAAGAGAGGAAGAAGTAGTCCCCTACAAATATAGACTAAATTTGGTAGTTGGCCTTATCAATGATATAGTGCTTTTTAGGACATTTATTCATTTAAAGGTGCTCTTCAAGTGTCAAGATATAACCTATTTCAAGAATGAAATGTTGTATTCTAGATGTTATAATTGTAATCATTTCAAAAGAATTACAATCTACTCAAAATCTCCCCTAATCTCCCCTTTCATTTGATATAGTCTTTCAAACAAATTAATTTTATTTTATGACAAAAAAAATATAAAATATAGTCATACATCCATCAATATAGGCCATGCTTTTAGACTATAAAAATGGTCATTTAATATATAATTTTTTTTTTTTTTAAAGATGAATGTGTCAAGAAGGTCCTTGTGGCCTTGAAGACTTTAGTTTTGACTCAATATCAAGGGCTCCACCCATGGACCTCATTTGTATCTTGACAATGAACATGTTAAAGGTGTTTACCCTAGACTCTATAAGGGGCATTACCCCTCTACTCTATGGGAGTCTACTATTTCTAGACCCTGCTCTAGTTTTAAAAGGTAAAAAATAAAAAATATGTTAGACTATGTCAAATTAATTCTCAAATAATTGAATTCAATTTATATTTTTTTGTTTGTAAGTTATTCTCAATTCCAAGTAATGCTACTATGGTTACAATCCAAAGATTTAAAAAGTAAATATAATGATCATAGTAAAGATGTTTGCATTTCACACATGTACATTACCATTGAAACTTATTTTGGGCCTCTTTGTCAAGTTTTATTGTTAGTGAATCTCTTACTTGGGACCATGTTGAAGCTCCTAACTAGTATTATAAAACAAGCCATTCAAAATTTGGTTAAAGTTAGTGTACCTACTTTGATACATTTGATTGATAGTTAACTTTTTTTACAAATGATAAATGACACCAAGTTTTATCATCTTTGAAAATAACAATTGAAAAAAGAGTGTAAAAACTTGCTCAATTTTTTTACATGGGATAATCCTACAAAGTATAGCAATGGAGTCTTTAAGTCAAAAATGAAATTTTCACTCAAAATAGGGGTGAAGATATATTAAGATTCATTATATCTAATGTAAAATATCATACATTGATACAACTTTGTATGACTTTCATCTTTTTTCACTAGCATATTTTACATAAATAATAAAATACTTTTAAATTTTTTAATTATTTTTCAAAATATTAATTTTTATATATTACATATTAACCATTTCATGTCCTTAAATTCTTAGAAAAAATAAATTATATGTGGAACTTGCTCCATCTTCAAGACTCCTAAAACATTGATTTTACTTTAAAATTCTTTCAATTTTTCATTGGCTTGACCCTCAACTTGGATTTATTAACCATGACCATCATTTGAAATAATTATATATGTGAACTTAATTAGGAGAAAGGATGTGCAATAGTTGTGCACCCTAACTTTGTGCCTCTCAAAATCATATATGGTGATTTTGAATTACTCAAATTCTCAAAGCATCTTATTCGACAAGTTCACTTCTTAAGCCTAAGGTTCTAGGTCCACATCATCATATATAATGCCACAACATTAGCACTCATAAAAGGTGTCAAAAATTAAACTTTGTAGACCTCAACCCATGGTAGACAATTGTTACACATGTCCTTTGAAATTATTGGTACCAATAACTAAGCATTTCCCTAATGTTATCCATATGAACACTTGTAAGTATTTTGTTTAATCATATTCTAAAATATCTCTAACAACTAATGGTGTAGACAAACAACTAACAAGTTAAACAATTTAACACTAAAGACTTTTAACTTGAGTAAATCATTTTAATAATGTATTGTTGTTAAAATAAAACCTTAAGCCTAAGAAAAGCCATCCTCGATCTTAAAATAACTAACCCGAAAATTATTATTTTTAACCCTAAAATCTAGTGAGGACCTTCATTGATGAATGCTCCTACAAATCATGTGTATACTAATTAGAAAGAGGGGTGACCTTTGGGATGTAATGGAAGAGATTAAGAAGCCCAATAGGCTTGATGAATCTATTAGGCCATACCAAGATTTTATCAATCATCAAGGACCTAATGTCAACAACTCTCACTAGTCATATCTAGCATTCACTTAATAATAAAGTTTTGCATTTCTTCTATAATAAAACTAGTTTTTTCTAGACAAGTGTTCAATTCATATTGTCATTTTCTCCTCCAAGGTATGTTGAGTCACTTTGGTACTTGGATGAGCTTATAATATAAGGTTGGAAAGTGGCACAATGGTTTTTGTTGTATTTTATCACATTCCTCTTGGTAATCTTAAAGGCTATAAAAAGATAGAGAACACTCAAACACATTTGTGAAATTATAATATAAGATGAATAGTAATGACAAATATACCACTAAAACTAACTTATGGGATGGAGAAATGTGCA
Organism: Sequoia sempervirens; assembly: GCA_007258455.2. Taxonomy (NCBI): domain Eukaryota; kingdom Viridiplantae; phylum Streptophyta; class Pinopsida; order Cupressales; family Cupressaceae; genus Sequoia; species Sequoia sempervirens. The sequence continues at coordinate 5,439,303 of VDFB02270651.1, read as the reverse complement.
AAAATGAGTGATCAATATTTTTGGGTTGGAATTGAATTCAAATCAATTTAAAGGGTAAGCTTAACTTCGGTCTTGATCTATATTAGTCATTGTTTAATGGGAATAATGGGAAATGAATTATCAGATAAATTAAGCAATTAGGGTTAGAAAATACTAAAAGCCTGCAAAGGAAAGATCAATTAAACCCATTAACCAATTAAGTTGAATACAATTCAATTGAATGAATAAAACACAAATTAAGACTGTAACTCTAGTTAAGATCAAATTACTCAAAATAAGCATGCAAACTTAGTACTCCATTATTGAATTATGAGAATTTGATATGTGGATTGCTCAATTGTGCATAACCCATGTTGCAAAACTATGTTGATGAATATTTTGACTCACAATGATAGCTCTAATGCTAAAAAATGATGAATACTAAAGCTCATGAAGATTGTGAATGAATTTGGTGGAAGATGAAGGTTTATTTTGTAGAATTCTTGAAGGTTTGATCAACAGTGGAGATTGGAGGAAAAAGATCAATGGTGGATATTAGATCAAGAGTTCAATGGTCAAGATTGAATGAGAGATTCAGTTATCCCTTGATTTAAGGGAGATATTTTAAGATTTTTTATGGAGGGAAGATATTTTGAAAAGAGAATATTCCATGTGCAAGTTGAAGGAAAATTAGTTAATTAAAAAATTAAAAAAATATTTTAAATTATGAGATGAAAGGAAATTAGGATTTTTGATTAAATAATTAAAAATTAGGATAGGAGCTTGATTAAATGGAAGCCACCTCCTCAAGGTTTTCATAAGTTGAATTTTGATGGGGCTTCAAGAGGGAATCTAGGAATTTTAGGGGCAAGAGTTTGCATTCGGGATTCATTTGGTACAGTGGTAGTGGCTAAGTCCCTTCAACTCCCTCAGGGTACAAACAATACAACAAAAGCCCAAGCAATGTTGTTGGGGCTACAACTCGCTATCAATCTTAGCTTTCAAAAATTACATATAGAAGCAGATTCTCTAATTATTATAAGTTCATGCAAAGAAAGGAGGATTCAGGTTTGGAATCTAAATTATATTCTACATAAGGTATGGCTTTTGATAGATAAGTTACAAGCATATCACATTACTCATACATATCGTGAGGGTAATAAGGTGGTAGATTGCCTTGCAAACATGGGGTGTGATAATTAGGTGGTCTCAATTGCAAACAAAACCTGTAGTATAGGAGCACATCCTCATTTAAATGAGCTAATTGAGCAAGATAAAATTGCAACACAGTCAAATATGGGAGCCTAGTGGCTACAAATTAAAATCAGGGGAAGCAAAGCAATAATATGGGCGCACAATTGAATTTCTTCAAAGATGGTCATGTTAAAAGGCACAATACAACTAAGAGGGGGGTGAATCAATTGTCACCAAATTCAATCACAAAACTTCAAATACAGATCAACTTCACAACCACACTAACTTTTTATTAAGTATGAACATGTAATGCAAATAACATAAAGCAAAATCAACACAATGAACACCAGATTTTATGTGGAAAACCCAAAAATGGAAAAACCATGGTGAGGGTTAACTCACAATATAAATTGATAGCAAAACCAAATACAATAGGCTCACTACCTACAGAAAGGACTCACTGTCCAACAAGGAGGCTCACTGCCTACAAATACAAAAGATATCAGAAAGATCTGCCACAACAATTTACACACATCCACAGCCTTGATTAGAAGATTGTAGAAACCTTCAGCTCACTGCTTTCAGGAATCTAACACAATAAAGTATTGTTGCCTCAACTCACTTTCGCACAACTCTACTCTTCACTTGTGGATTACTTCATTATTTTGTATATCTTAATCCTTCGCAACTGGACTTGCATTTATACCATCTTCAACCTTAGAAACTTCTCCAAGGTCGGCCACATACACGTCATTTCATTAATTCAAATTAGGTCGGCAACTCAACATTCCTGCGGTGGAAAGGAATTAGAGTGGACCAATTAACCACTTAACCAAGACCAAAAGCAACATCTTGGATCAACCACACACTTCCTTAATTAAATTTTAATACTTCATATGAAGTGTAAACACTAGGTCGTCCAAACCTAATGAAAACACAAATGAACATTGAAGTACACACTTTCTAGCAAGAAGATAACACACGGATGATGTAACACACTCCATCATGCATGAGAACATATTGCGGATACCTTTAGATACATCCGCAACAAGTGCAACAACCTTCAAACACAGAACACCTTCCATCAGTCCATCTGGACTGTGTAACCACATACAACAACTCTAAAACTCAACTTCCAGAGTACCAAACCATGAACGTATTTGCCAGAACCCATAGAACATTATTACAAGGCATATTCTAGATCCACAAGACCTGAAACAAAATAGCGAAGGACTGCAGAGAAGAAACATTTCTCCCAGCCCATAGACAAGCAACTCTATTAAGCTAGTTAACACATTGGTGAACACAACTTTCACTCTCCATCAAACCAAAAGCTACAAATCAAGAGATGACACCAACAGATCTCCAACAACAACCCTTCAGATTTGCGCAAGCATAGGATCAACATAGCAGAAACATGAACCACATACCAAAGCACATTCTGAACACATGCATACTTTTGACTTCACTCTCTATTAATTTTCTCAAAAGCACTTGGTAACTCATCATTTCAGCACATCTGCAACATCACAAGAATAGCTCCATGTACTCACATCTCACCAACATCTCAACTATACATGCACAATCTACAACATTTTGAACTATATTGACATTAATGACAACATTAATGAGTACACCACCAAACTTGCTCATACTTGCAACAATCTCCCCCTTTGTCATTGATGGCAACACATTATGTGAAAAACCATCAAGGACAACACTCTCCTTTATTTTCCAAATTTGCACAATATTCCTCTTCTACTATTTTTCACATGACTCTCTCTCCCCCTTTGACATCAGTGGTAAAGATCAAAAGCATTGATCCCTCCCCCTTAGGAGTGCACCCATGCAACTCATACTACAACAATGAAAATTTTCTACTCCCCCTGCAGAGTAGACCCATTCATCAATCTAGATAAATAAAGAATCTATTGATCCACTAGACTAATGCACCTCTATGTGCACCTAGTTCGGAGGGCCAAGGACCCCCAACCTCTCCCTGAGATACTCAAAAGTATCCTTCGAAAGAGCCTTAGTGAATATATCTGCAATTTGTTCCTTTGTAGACACATACTCCAACCTGACTTTATTCTCCAACACCTTCTCTCTCAGGAAATGATATCTGATAGATATATTTTTTGTTCTTGAATGCATTTCTGGATTCTTTGAAATGTTTATATCACTTGTATTGTCACAAAAGATAGGAATAGTCTAATCACATGTCACTCCAATATCCTTCAGTGTTTGCTTCATCCACAAATCCTGTGTGCAACAAGATGCTATAGCATATACTTTGCTTTTGTAATGGATAAATAAATTGAGTCATGTTTCTTACTTAACCATGCAACCAATCTACCACCAAGAAAGAAAGCACCTCCACTAGTACTCTTATGTTCATCCACACAACCAACCCAATCTGCATTGGTGTAAGCACTTAAAGTGAAATTAGTATCCTTAGGATACCATAAGCCATAATCCAGTGTGCCTTTAAGATATCTGAATATCCTCTTTACAGTAGTAACATGCGCTTCTTTAGGATCTGCTTGAAATTTGGCAACTAAACATACTACATGCATGATATCCGGTCTAGTAGAAGTAAGATACAACAGTCCACCAATCATAGATCTATATTTTCTCTGATCAACTTTAGCAGATTCATCAACTTTACTCAGCTTACATTCGATCACCATAGGAGTACTATTTGGTTTGGAGTCATCCATTCCAAACTTCTTTAACAACTCTTTCACATATTTCGATTGTGAAATGAATATCCCCTTATCAGTTTGATTTACTTGTAGACCAAGAAAGAAATTCAACTCACCAATCATGGACATTTCAAATTCTTTTTGCATTTCCTTTGCAAATATCTTACACATACCTTCATTTCCTCCAAAGATGATATCATCAACATATACTACCACTATCAACATTTTTTTATTTTGCACTTTGAAGTAAAGATTGCTATCAATAGAGCCTTTGTTGAATCCTTGTTGTGTCAGGTATCTATCCAATCTTGTGTACCATGCTCTGGGAGCTTGTTTCAGTCCATACAATTCCTTCTTCCATTTACAAACCATATCCATTTTTTCTAATAACTAAAATCCTTCAGGTTGTTCCATGTATACTTCTTCCAATTCACCATTCAGGAATACAGACTTGACATCCATCTAATATACTTTGAAGTCCTTGTGGGTAGAAAATTCCAAAAACATCCTAATAGCTTCCATTCTTACCATCGGGGAAAATGTCTCTTCAAAATCTATGCCTTCAACTTGTGAATATCCCTTGCATACAAGTCTTTCTTTTTTTCTTATAACTTCACCATTTTCATTCAACTTATTCCTAAACACCCACTTTGAACCAATTACATTCTTATTCACAGGTCTAGGAACTAGTTCCCATGTCTGATTCTTCTCTATTTGTTGCAACTCTTCTTTCATAGCTCTAATCCAACTCTCATCTTAATATGCTTCACATACTGACTTAGGTTCTAGTTTAGAAAGTAAACATAGATTTACCTCAACTACTACTTTACTTCTTTTCTTCACACCTTCACTCTTATCTCCAATTATCTATTCCTCTGGATGATTCTTCTAAACATACTTAGGAGTCTTAGGAACAAATTCTAGTTCATTTTCTTCTTCTTCTTCAATCGGTTCTTCTTCCTCTTCCTTATTTTATTTAGGTACTAGTGTGCCAATATGATCATCTGGTTCAACTTCACTTATCTCAATAGGTCTGTACATTTCCTCATCCACCTTCACATTATCACTCTCAACAATCTTCATCAATCTCTTATTAAAGAATCTATATGCTTTGTTGGTAGTTGAATATCCAAGGAAAATCCCTTCATCACATCTAGCATCAAACTTCCCAAGATTCTCATCATCTCTTTTAATGTAACATCTACTTCCAAACACCTTAAAGTATTTTACAGTGGGAGCCTTACTAGTCCATAACTCATAAGGAGTCTTTGTGTTGTTGCCTCTAATCTAAACTTTGTTAAGAACATAAACAACAATGTGTATTTCCTCTCTCTAGTACACATCAGGTATATTTGCTTCTTTCATCATGGTTCCTGCAGCTTCATGTATAGTCCGGTTCTTTCTCTCTACCACTCCATTTTGTTGAGGGGTTCTCAGAGCATAAAAGTGTCTCTTTATGCCATGCTCTTCACAAAATGCATTAAACTTGCTAGAAGTGAATTCTCCACCTCTATTAGATCTCAAATATTTGATTCTTAGGTTCACTTCATTTTCTACCCTTTCTTTGAACACTTTAAACCTATCTAGAGCCTGAGTCTTTTCTCTAAGAAAAGCAACCCATGTCATTCGAGAGTAATCATCAATAAGGAGCATGAAATACCTGTCACCATTTAGGCTTCCTATTCTAGTAGGACCATAGAGGTCTGTATGAATTAATTCCAATATTCTAGTAGTATTTTTCTCTTTTCCTTTGAAACTGCATCTTGTATGTTTCCCTAACTAACAACTTCTGCAAACAGTATTAGCGGGCTTTATGATTTTAGGCAGACCTCAAAAAAGATCTTTTGAACTGATCCTGACCAGATTATCAATGTTTACATGTCCCATTCTTAGGTGCCATAGCCAACTTTCATTAACTTGAGATACAAGGCACTGACCATCAACACCCTTAAGCTGATAGATATTTCCATGTGTTCTCCTTCCTACAACAACCATAGCTCTGGATCATTTTCTAATCTCATAGGTGTTATCCTGAAACACAAGTTTGAAACCTTTGCTACACATGTGTCCAACACTCAATAGGTTATGCCTTAGGCCCTTTACATAATATACATCATCAGTGTTGTGTATTCCATCAAAACTAATTGTACCTTTCCCAACAATCTTTGCTCCAGAATCATCACCAAACATGACCAAACCACCATCATACTTTTCAAGTTTAGTGAACTTGCTTTTATCTCCAGCCATGTGATTAGAACATCCACTGTCAATCACCCAATAATCTTCATCCTGTCTACCATGGAATGCGGTGACCAAAGTACCTTCCATCTCATCCTTCTTGTTCTTTGAATCACTTTTTCTTGCACATTTTCCAAAGTTAGCAGACACATATTTACTCTCCAAAGCTAAGAACAAGCATTCACTATCATCACCCTCATAATTAGATTCATCATCAGAGATTCTAGCTTCTTCTTTAACATAGTACAACTTTTTGTATTTCTTATCCTTTCTATCTTTATGATCTATGTTCTTATGTCTAGCTCTACTCGGACATCTTGAAGCATAATGACCAATATTACCACAATTGAAACATTTAAAGGGAAACATTCCTTTATATTTACCAGTACCTTTCTTCAACTTCCTTGTAAAGTTCACTTCCAACTCATCTAAACCATCACTATTTAGATCATCTTCAATATTTGTTGCTTTAAATGTCATTTTTCGTTTTTTCTTCCTTTCCAAACTTTCTCATCTCAAATGCGGTCAAGGTGCCAAATAGCTCTTCTTTAGTATATTTATTAGGATCATATGTCTCAATAACTGAAACCTTGTCACTGTAACACTTTGGTAGGGTCATTAGAATCTTTTCAATTATATCTTCATCAGTCAGAGTACCCCCTTGATTTCTAACTTCATTTGCTACCAGATCAATCTCTGAAAATAGCTTGCAATATCTTCTCCTTCTTCCATTTTCATATTCTCATATCTACATTTTGTCGCCAGCTTCTTTGTCAATTTCACTCTATCATTTCCTTCATAAAGATCTTCCAACTTCTTCCAAACTTCATAAGTAGTGCCCAAATAACTTTCATTCGCTCAATCTTGGATAAAGCACTGTAAATAGCATACCTCGCTTTTTCATTCTCCTCATAAGCAGAAACCTCATCTGCAGTATTAGGACCATTCATCAGTGAAACATACTTCATCTCAATAGCCTTTCAGGTCTTGTAACCATGAGAGATAATATATCCTCTCATATGTAATTTCCAGTCACTGTAATCATATCCATTGAACATAGGGATCACCAACTTATGCGCCATTGGATCGTCCTTAAGCGGTTAAGCTCTTACACCAAGGAACCAATGTTCTAATACCAATTGTTAAAAGGCACAAGACAACTAAGAGGGGGGGTGAATTAGTTGTCACCAAATTCAATCAAAAAACTTCAAATACAGATCAACTTCACAACCACACTAATTTGTTATTAAGTATGAACATGTAATGCAGATAATATAAAGTAAAATCAACATAATGAACACCAGATTTTATATGGAAAACCCAAAAAGGGAAAAACCACGGTGAGGTTTAACTCACAATATAAAGTGATAGCAAAACCAAATACAAGAGGCTCACTTCCTACAAAAATGACTCATTGTCCAACAAGGAGGTTCACTGCCTACAAATAAAAAAGATATCAGAAAGATCCACCACAACAATTTACACACATCTACAACCTTGATTAGAAGATTGTAGAAACCTTTAGCTCACTGCTTTCAAGAATCTAACACACTAAAGTATTGTTGCCTCAACTCACTTTCGTACAACTTTTCTCTTCACTTGTGGCTTACTTCATTATTTTGTATATCTTAATCCTTTGCAACTTGACTTGCATTTATACCATCTTCAACCTTAGAAACTTCTCCAAGGTCGGCCACATATGCTTCATTTCATTAATTCAAATTAGGTCAGTGACTCAACATTCCTATGATGGAAAGGAATGAGAGTGGACCAATTAACCAATTAACCAAGACCAAAAGCAACATCTTGGATCAACCACATGCTTCCTTAATTAAATTTTAGTTCTTCATATGAAGTGTAAACACTAGGTTGGCCAAACCTAATGAAAACAAAAATGAACATTGAAGTACACACTTTCCAGCAAGAAGATAACACGCAGATGATGTAACATGTTCCATAATGCACAAGAACATATCCCAGATACCTTCATATACATCCGCACCAAGTGTAACAACCTTCGAACACAAAACACCTTCCATCAGTCCATTCGGACTGTGTAACCACATACATCAACTCTAAAACTCAACTTCTGAAGTACCAAACCACGAACATCTTTGCCAGAACCCAGAGAACATTATTACAAGACATATTCTAGATCTACAAGACCTGAAACAAAACAACGGAGGAGTGCGGAGAAAAAACATTTCTCCCAACCCATAGACAAGCAACTTTGTCAAACCAGTTCACACACTGGTGAACACAACTTTTACACTCCATCAAACCAGAAGCTACAAATCAGAAGATGACACCAACAGATCTCCAACAACAACCCTTCAGATCCAAACAAGCATAGGATCAACACAGAAGAAACGTGAAGCACATACCAGAGCATATTCTGAACACGTGCATACTTCTGACTTCACTCTCTATTAATTTTCTCAAAATCACTTGGTAACTCATCATTTCAACACATCTGCAACATCACAAGGATAGCTCCATGTACTCACAACATCTCACTAGCATCTCAACTATACATGCACAATCTACAACATTCTGAATTGTGTTGACATCAATGATAACATTAATGACAGCACCACCAAACTTGCTCATACTTGCAACAGGTCACATGGGTGCAATTATCAGGCATCAGATATATTGCTTAACTCACACCTGAGAAATTCCCTATAAAGTTGAACAAAGTTGGGCATCAGACTTTCATAGATTGGAGGTTAGTTGTTTGGCTTCCACAGAAAAGAAGGTAGAAGGTAGAAGAGAAACTCGAACCCTGACAAGAGTAAAGGTAATTCAAGCTTTTCAATTTGGTTTTTCACCCATCAATTTCAACATGTTTTTAGTCAAAATGTGGCAAAGGTCACATGCAAAGGAAGTTAGCAAGTTGATCAAAATTGGGCATCAAACTTCTAGAGATCAGAGGTCAGATTGCAGGCATTCACAAAAGTGAAGGAGTTAGTCAAATTTCACTAAGTCTAATCGAGTTTCGAACTTCAGGCTTTTTGGATATGACTTGCTATGTTTAAGTAGTGTAATGGGTATGAGGGATCCTTGATCCCTAACCCCCGAAAAGGAAGTAGAAAGAAGGTTTTGCACTTCACTAAGTCTAATTGGGGTTTGGACTTTAGGATTTATGGTTGTGGCTTGCGATGTTTTAGCATTGCAAAGGTTATGAGGGATCCCTGACCTCTGACCATTGAAAAAGGAAGCAAAAAGAAGGTTTCATACTTCACTAAGCCTGATTGGGTTTTGGACTTTAGGATTTATAGTTGTAGCTTGCGATGTTTAAGCAATGTAAAGTGTACGAGGGCTCCCTGATCCCCGACCCCCGAAATGGGAAGTTGAAAGATGGTTTTGCACTTCACTGAGTCTGATCGGGTTTCAGGCTTTGGGATTTATGATTGTGATTTGCATTGTTTAGACTGTGTAAGGGGTATGAGGGATCCCCGATCCTCGACCCCCGAAAAAAGGGAAGTAGTAAGAAGTTCAAGCTTTGGGCTATGAGGTTGTGGCTTGCGAGGAGTAAGCAGTGTAAAGGGTATGAGGGATTCCTGATCCCCGATCCTCGATCCCCGACCACCAACAAGGAATTGAGACTCCCGACTCCCAACAAGTCTAATGAAATGACAAGCTTCTCAAGCTGGACTTTCGAAGATCAGGCACTTTTGTAATCACTTAGGCCCTCCTTGGCACTTTTGTAATTAGGCCCTCTTGGGAACTTTTCTATTTACTTACTATTATTATTAATATAATATATATGCTTTTTGCCTTTTGCCTAAAAAAAAATTATTTAGTTAGGTGAGATTGAAGAAAATTAGTATTTAATTAAATAATCAAAATTATTTAATTATGTGGAAAGGAGGGAATTTGAATTTAATTAAATATTTTTTATTATTTAATTAAGGTGATTTAGAGGAAAATAATGAATTATGATGAATTAATCAAATAATATTAATTATCTAATTGACGAAATTAGTGAATTTAATCAAATAATTAGATATTATTTAAACAAAATTGATGAATTAGGGGATAATGAGGAAAATGATAATAAAAAAATAGTGAATTATGAGTGTGTGATGAGTTTATACAATTTTAGGTGTCTACATTTTGCCCCTATTTGAGACAATGTACCTGTTACATTGTTTCAAAGACATACTACTGATTTGAAAAAAAATAGATTTTTTTTTTATGCCCCATCATGCCCTAGTGAAGGAAGGAATGATGGGAGGATGGTAGGTTTCCCCCTCGAGAGGTTAGCTAAAAAAATAAATTTCAAGTCGGGCTCATGACAGGATGACAAGATAGGTTTAATAAAGAAGAGGAAAATTTAGGTCCTAGGTGATGAGGAAATTGATTAGGAGGGATGGTGAAGATGAGAAACAAGGATGAAGAAGGTGGGAGGATGAAAACCAGGGTTTGGGGGACCATATATATGTATTTGTAGTCTATTTCCACCTCATTTGTACTCTCTCAATTTATATTTTTTCAGAGCTCTAGGTGATATTTTTTACAGATCTGTTATAGAGATGGTACACATACACAAGCTACACATCATGCAAACTATGCCCAACAATTCTAGCTTCCTACCAAAGTAGATCCCTCCATACATAGCTAACCCTTTCTTGATTTCACGTAATTCTAGGTATAATAAATACTAGGGAAAACTAGGAAATCAAACATGTCGAGTTAGAATCAACACTTGAACCTGTCGCGATGCATTTGCAACCTAATGCGATGTGTTTGATTTTATATAATGCATTTGCAAAAGAGAATCAGATGTTATTTTTGGTTCAATTCTGATTGGTATACAATGACACTTTTAGAAACCGCTTGCTTATGTAATGGTAAAGTGACACTTTTGAAAAGAACTTGCTTATGACTAATATGAAACAATGCTTTTGTATAATAGCTCACTTTTGATTTAGGGATTTGTAGAGTTAGATTTTTTCATTTTTTTTGGCAAACTAACATTGTGGGTGTTATGGTTGCATTCTATTCTTGATCATATCTTATCGAGGGAGTGATTCCCTAGGGTTCTTGATCAAAATGGCCTATCTAAGTTTGACAAATGTAGAGTTTCTTGAAGCAATTAGGTTGTATCACATCACTTGTATTCCTGAGATCAAGGCTCACCGATCCTTCATGACAACTATCATAGAGCGGTGGCATTCTGAGATGGTTTCATTTAGAATTCCTATAATTGAGGCCACCATCACACTCAAGGATGTATGGTGGATCCTAAGAATTCCCATTGAGGTTGTTTAGGTAGTATATGACCTTAATTAAGGGACTAAGGCATTGGAGCGAGTTCTATTTGATGATGACCTATATATCGATGATGGATAGATCGACCTAAGGCCATAGATTGGAGTATTTGATGATATTATTCTAGTGGTAGTTGGACTGATTTGCAAACAGATCATGCTTGATTGAAGATCCAGGGGATTTTCATTTGGATGGGGATTTGTGCTTGAGAGTATGATCCAAGATGAGACTACATGTGCATGGGGACCTTACATCCTCATGCATCTATATCATGATATGCATCAAGTAGTCTATAGGTTAGCCACCAGTCTATTAGCAAGAGTGACACTACTCCATGTATTGGTGTGGGAGTATATCACTATCACACGACCAGTTGGTGATGTGCCTCGATCAACGGGTGAGCCATTTTTGTATAGATATGATGACTTATTGGCATACCAAAGACTTGAAGACTTAGATTATTGGATACCAGTCTTGAATGAGATGGATGAATTTATATAGAGAGCTAGCATTGATGTGAGATCTAGAAAAATGACCACATTCATCTTATCTATTACTGATAGACAAGATGTCTAATTGGTAGGACTACACACATTCTTGAGAGATATTTACTTGATCGAGTTAGGCGATAGTTCAAGGAGGCACATGATGTCCTTGCAAATGACTACCATGCTACATTTTCTAGGACACAAAGGGAGATAGTAGAGTGAGGGATTATGGCAGTGCCACAGGTTTCCATTATAGAGTTCGCATAGTTGATGCCTCTAGCATGGATATGGGCAAATGGTCCTAAGGGTCTAGGGACTACATCGGATTATGATGCTTGGTGGGTACCAAAAAGATCCTTGTGATTCACCCACCCCAACGATGATGTGGTGGGGAGATGGAGGAGCAAGGAGGAAAATCCAGGGAGAGCTTTTCGATAGAGACAAAGAGTGGAGGCAGTAAGAGGTGATGATAAAGGAGGTGGGGAGGTCTCAATCAGGGACAATAGGTCGGTCCATCAAGAGGATAGGTTCAACATGAGTAGCAATAGGTAATAGTTCCTACAATGGTACTCAAGGTAGAGGAGAGGAGGAGGGATGATAGAGCCAAAGGAGAAGAAGAGGATGACATACATCTCATTGTGCCATTATCTAAGAGAGACCGGGCTTGGAGAGAGTGTGATGAGTAGCAATCTGAGAGAGATATCCCAACAATACAGTTGATATAGAGGACATCAGAGAGAGACCAACAAACCTCAGAGAGAGATGCAAAGATTGTACGAAGACAATAGTTGGAGGCACAAGTAGCTCAATGGCTGTAGGAGAGAGGACCAAGAGGCATCAATTAGAGGTTGCAATTCAATATGTTTTGGTGTCAATGGTGGACCATATTAGAGAGGCTAGATTACTAGAGTGGGAGGTCACATATCATCGTACCCTCTATGAGGTAGTGATACCAACTGGGAGGAGATAACCTTGATTATCTGTGAGGAGTGCAGCCACAAGACATGGGGGATCAGATGGATCAGTTGGTCACCCACCCCAACCACCATCATAAACAGGACCTTCAGGGGGACAAGGATAGTAGCCTAGAGGTTCATAAAAATAGGCACATTAGGCAGGTCCCTCTAGTGGTCAGGTTCATTAGGGATTTCCTCCTCATCCTCTAGGTTAGGAGGAGAGGGGGAGCTTGATGTATATTATGTACATGTCTTTGTATATATGCTAATGTATAAATACATTGTATAAACATTCTTTTGATGATGTATATATGTATTATTGGCTCTTGATAGCCCTTTGTACACTGCTAGAGACCCTTTGATACTATTATGCGATATAACTAATAGAGACCTAATTGTTGCCATAGTGTTTATTGCTTTGTTCTTGATCTTGGGAATTTTCTCAAATGTAATGGTGGTGAATTAATCCTTGAAGCTATCTATCATCCTTTTGTATGACATCAATTTTTCTTCTTTCATCTAATAGTCATCATTAACTTGTCTCACTACTAGTTGGGAATCACCATATACTTGTAGTTCTTTAATCTACCACTATATAGCCATTGTCAACCCTATTATGAGAGCTTCATATTCAGCTATGTTGTTGGTACATGGAAAAGCTAGCCGATATGATTTAGGTATAAAGTCACCTTGTGGGGCGACGAAGAGGATTACAACTCCTAAACCATGTTGAGTATGAGAGCCATCAAAATATAGTTTCCATTGACAGTTTTGAGCCTGACATGTACTTGCTCAATTCCAACCTCTCTTTTATGCTATATATGGGAGCTTCTATGTATTTTTCCAATGAATATGTGTATATTCAATATAGTCAATTGATGAGTGAACTTAATAAGAAGAAAGCTATTTTTGTTCTCTATCTTTTTATCCACCCTTCATATTTTATATGTGCATTTTCTTGTTGATTGTTGCATAGTGAGCTATTAAGATCTACTATGGTAGTGAATATAGCTTGTATCTATCCAACAAGAGACTTTATTTTTATCTAATTTAATTTCTACAAACTTCCATCTCTTTTTACCCCCACAATACAAACAAATTTAGGCTTAGCTAGTAGATAGATAAGGAATAGCCCTACATAATCCTAGAGATTTTCTTGTAGGGATCACCCTCTTTGTTGACCTGTATCGTTTCCCAAAAATATTTCTATGCTCCTTGATCATATGTTGCACATTGGCACCTAAAATAATCCTTTAGACCCAATATCAACAATAATGAAAGTCACATGGCCGATTAACGTCACAGTTGATATCAAGCAGAATACAAGTGATATGTCATAAAGGTGAGTATTGTTTTTAGCTAACAGGTGTCATGTTTTGCAAGTAAAATATAAATGAAAATAAAAGCTCTTTATAAATCATCATGATATTGATAAGTTTAAGGGGAAAGTTAGCACTTTCAAGCATGCAAAAGGCACAACTCAAACATTTACGCATGTGGTGAACTTCAAGCTAGAACTGCTAATTGTAAAAACCTCTTTATGGATTATACGTCTATTTATTAAGGATATCAACAAATTGGTTTTAATCCATTCTACATTCAATATTACTGAAAGGTGGTAATGTCTGCAAAGAATTTAAACTATAGGAAAAGGTGCTTGGTGAGGTATTCCTTAGTAGTAGGCTACTTTTTCTAGAGAGATTGAAGGTTGCAATTCACCAAATCTTTGAATGTTGTATTTCCAAAAATTTGTGTACAATTTGCAAGTGCTCTACATTTCTTCTTGTCTTCGTAGCATTTTGGGTAAACAGAGAGGGGTGTTGTTGGTTAGTTTCTCTTTGAACAACTATTTTGTTAGGCAGTGTTTATGAGAAGAACAATGTGCCTCTCTGTTAGGCAGTGTTTTTGTGAACATTGTGTTAGCTTGTTTTTGTAACTCTCTTCTTCAAGCTTCCAAAAAATTTCCATTTCCTTTTTCTTCTCATGGAATACACTCCCAGAAACTATGGAGATCCATTTCCAATATTGCCATGGGAATTGCCATTTTCTAGAGGTCTGGAAAAAGAACAGTTATCACATGTTTTTAAGGTAGAATGTTCATTAGTACTGAAATGTGTGAAAACCATATTAGGGGATGAAATATTGTACCCCACAACCCAACGAATAATCTTCCCTTTGACCTTGGTGCCTATTTTTGTCTCTAACATCATGGATTTAAATCCAAATCTTCAGGATATGCATCAAATTGGGAATACAGTCATTAAAGAGGTGTTTCTGTAGAATAATACCTTACTCACAAGCATTCAGAAGTATGATTTTTGGCAGGGGGATGCATATGTTGGAGGAATATTTCCTAGGCATTATTTGAATCACAAAGTTTATTACACTAACATTTATAATGTCATGAAATTGTATTTTGAATTCAATTCCTCTAGCTATATGTACAGGGAGTTAAGCTAACATCATTTTGAGTTGGGAGATGACATGGAGAGAAAATTCAAAAACAAATACCTTGTAGTGTCTTTTCTTATAATACACCATTTCCACCAAGCAGCTCATGTCAGGCCTTCACTTGCACCACCAAATAACTCATAGAATCAACAACTCCAGTAGGTTGCAACAATAGAGTCACAAGCAATTCTAGTGTGTCAGAATGTTCAACCAAATAGGCCTCTTCCTCAACCGCTTCTGCCAGACATGAATATAACAACACACTCTCAAACAACTCCTTTAAATTAGATTATGTGAAAAGAAGGGAAGCAGGAAAGTTCCTCAATAGGAAACTCTTGAAAATCATCGACAAGTTGGTGAATTTTTTTGGTGCTTTTGGTAACACAGGCATATGTTTGTAATAACTATTAGTATATGCCAAAGTATTCTAGTGCCAGTAGCAATGTCAACTGAAATGTCATATATGGAGTTGACATTTTTGTCATTTTGATAAACTGTTTTTAAGATACATAATGACATTTTGATATCACTATAAGTGTTATCTAGATAGGATGGAGATGCAGGTGGAACCTTTTTCCAGGCCTGTATAAAATTACTGATATTCTCAATGTAATCTCTTCTATTATATAATATATAAAGTCGGCTTAATGCCTTTTATTAAAAAAAACACAATAATGCAAGTGATTCTAATTCAAATGATTGCCTGATAGAATAGTTTCTTGATCAGTGGAAATTACAAGATTGAAGAACTTGTAATTGATAGAAGATGACTTGAGAAGATACACAATTACAAAACACAAAATATTCATTTTCTCTAGCCTACAAAATCTTCATTACAATTTGCCATGTAAAAAGAAGTTTTATTTGTTACTTATAATCATTTATCATAAAAAAAATTTATAATCATTGATGGAGAGCTAGGAAGATTCAACAACACATCTCACAAACCTTCAACAATAATTCAAAGCAATTTTTGTATAACACGTGCTATTAGGCATTTCTATATCACATTGGAAACATAACTATGGCAGCCCACAATTTAATGCAACGACCAGTCATTAATAACTTCCACAAAATAAACAATGAAGCCAATCTCTTTGGTGAGATTGAATAAAACACAGTTATAGACCTTTCCTCAAATTTTTTTGAAGATCCAACTGTGGAAAAGAAAGTTATTGCATTTTTCCCAAAACTACAAACCCTAGGTAGGGTTCAGACCTACCCTCACAAAAATGGTCATAACTTATTCAAATCTTAATGAAATTTGATGAGATTTGAAGAAAATGAAAGTAGATTCACATGAAAACAAAATAAAATTGGTTTCAGATCCAAAATATATACTTTACAATCCATACCATCACATTTTTCAAACTGTAAATTCTGCACAATATTGTTAGAATAGGGCAGTCTCACCAAAATAGTCATATCTTCCACAAAACTCAATAAAATTCAATGAGACAAAAATAATTGGAAACTAGAAACATAAATATGTCCATCCATATATGATACTCCATTATTTGTATCCATACCAGGCCGTACAAATCACAACTTCAACCTAGAAACAATGTAAAAATTAGAAAATGCACACAAAATTTGAGGTTGCCATTCATCAAACTTCAAAAATAGTGTCTCCAACCCCCAATTTGAGTTTTGGAGGATGTATTTATACATTTCCAACCAAAATCAACTATTTTCAACCACCTTTTGATTAGTTTGTTGACAAAACACCTTAATGACACTTCATCTACCTAATTTTGCACATTTGACAATTTTTACAATATGGAACAACTTTAGACATTATTTGACAAATGACTTAAAAACCTCTAAAATGGTTTGATAAACCTTATTATAAGACTCAATACACAAAATAAAGCAACTATTTACAAATGGCCTCATGGAGGCAAGAAATCAAACAAGTGCTCCTACACCAATCATATATCATTATTTAATATAATACTAAATGTTAGAGTTGTATTTAAACTTGATGTAGAGGGAATCCCTTGACGACATTACATGATTAAAATTTTAAAATGTTACAGTAGTTAAATGAAAATAATAGAAAAAATATAAAATCCTGGATTTGATTACAAATGAGACTAAATCTAATAAATTATGCAACAAAATTATTTGGTAAGTTGCATAGATCTAATAATATCTATAATAGAAAAATATAGACATGTTTATCACATTGAATGATAATGATTTATTGAATCTTCATTTCAATTTACAAAATTTGTATTTTCTAAATTTATAACTTGCTTGATCCACAAACACATATTCTATTAGTTGAGGGGGTTTGTTGTGAATTGAGAGGTAGTCCATTTTAAAATTTAGGAATTATTATATAGATTTCATGTTTGAAATTTATATTAAATGTGATTTGGGTACTAATTGGTGAGCCTTTACATCTTGTTTCTATCTTATAGGCATTTTAAATACTAGTGGTTGAGATGTCAAAAAGAGCATTAATTATACATAACTTGGAATAGAAGGAATCATGGTTAGAAATCAAGGTTTTCAAATATGATAGGTTGAACATGTATACTATTCATTAAAAAAATAATTTAGATTTGGTTTAGGATTAGAATTTGTATACTAGTGTATTTTATGAATTAGCATATATGTATTCAATTTGAAAGACTTAAATATGATGTTGACACCCATGGTTTATATATTTAGACAGAAAAGTTGCATTAAATATACAAATTCAAACTATTCAACATAATGAAAAAGACAAAATATCTTATTTTATATCATAATATTTTAATATGTAATCTTTAAGTGCAATGAATTAAAATAACATATTTCATTAAAATTTGATTTTGACAACTAATTAGATGGTGAAAAATGAAACTTCATTATATATATATATTGATATTTTTATATCTAAACTATAGTGACAATAATAAACTATATTATATAACAATATACACAATTATTAAAACACACTCAACTATTAAATCCTTCTCCCATAAATTTTATAAAATATTAAGATATTTTAGTTTATATAACATTAACATTTATGCATAAAGATAAAGGATTTTTTTAATATAATTAAATTCAATATATAAAAAAAACTTTATTATGTTGGAGTTTACAAAAGTTATGCTTTCTAATTTAGATAACCACCATATGTGCAGAACTATATAAAAGCATATCTATCACATGATTTTTTTCCTTTCTAATATGTCTTTATTTTATTAAAGGTCAAATTTACCAACTTCTTGCCTTTCTATTGGAGACATTAAATCTATACAAATAAAGATATAAATATAAAAACTTTTGAAACTGTTATTTTATAATTTTGAAAGTAAATAATGTGTGAAGATTGATGGTGAGGATGATAATGACAGGTATATAATATCACTTGTTTTAGTTAAAATTTTATAAATTTAGTGGATCCAAGATATTTTTTAATTAGTTCAATGATCATTTGTGATGGCTATTACTTATATTAAAAGTGAAGAGTTTTTTGCTACTTGAGTTAGGTAGTTTGTACTTAATGATAGATTTAAATTATATTAAACTATAATTTAAAATATGATATGAGCTATTACATTTTATTTTAAAGTTGTAGATTATAACATATTTCATTAAAATTAGATTTTGACAACTAATTAGATGGTGAAAAATGAAACTTCATATTATATATTGATATTTTTATATCTAAACAATAGTGACAATAATAAACTATATTATATAACAATATACACAATTATTAAAACACACTCAACTATTAAATCCTTTCTCCCATAAATTTTATAAAATATTAAGATATTTTAGTTTATATAACATTAACATTTATGCATAAAGATAAAGGATTTTTTTAATATAATTAAATTCAATATATATAAAAAGCTTTATTATGTTGGAGTTTACAAAAGTTATGCTTTCTAATTTAGATAACCACCATACGTGCAGAACTGAATGAAAGCATATCTATCACATGATTTTTTTCTTTTCTAATATGTCTTTATTTTATTAAAGATCAAATTTACCAACTTCTTTCCCTTCTATTGGAGACATTTTTAATCTATACAAATAAAGATATAAATATAAAAACTTTTGAAACTGTTATTTTATAATTTTGAAACTAAATAATGTGTGAAGATTGATGGTGAGGATGATAATGACAGGTATATAATATCACTTGTTTTAGTTAAAATTTTATAAATTTAGTGGATCCAAGATATTTTTTAATTAGTTCAATGATCATTTGTGATGGCTATTACTTATATTAAAAGTGAGGAGTTTTTTGCTACTTGAGTTAGGTAGTTTGTACTTAATGATAGATTTAAATTATATTAAACTATAATTTAAAATATGATATGAGCTATTACATTTTATGTTAAAGTTGTAGATTATAAAATATTTTAAAATTTATTTAATTTTTCGAATTTTATTAAAGTTAGTGAGATGATTAAAATATTGATATGAAATTTTTTCTTATCTAAGTTTATAATTTAATAATTTTATATGTATTTTTAAGATGGTAATAAATTTTATAAAAATGAAAGGAAGTAAAGAATAACTTTCAAGTAATTAAGTAATAAGTAATAATTAATAAATGTCTTAAGATTATGAGTTAAGACAATTAATTATATAATATTCTTTTTGAAAAGATAAAAGGATCAAAGATTTAGATTCAAAAATAAAAATTGGGATCTTTGTTATAGATTGTGTTTTGTAATTACATTTATAACAAATAGGTTTTGATAAAAAACTACTTGTTTTATTCTCTGTTATATAGCTTGAATGCACACTTATAAAATTTATCTTTGTGTCTATAGAAATAACTTTGACTTGTGAATTTGATCTATACTCATAAAAAAGATACGCATAATTCTTCATCTAGAATATGCTTGTCTTGATGTTTGGAACCTATGTTTGAAAATAGGCTATGTTGACAAATAGCTATGGGAATTTCTCGTAAGAGAGGATCTTCTTATGTTAGCTCTAGATCCAAATTAGCACTTTGAAAAAATATCAAAAACATAAGCAATCATACGGTATGCCCTAATTTGTCACTAAATGCATATGTTAATTTAAGTTGATGATGCAATGTGATATTTTTGGCTCAAATGAATGCATTTCTAAATCTACTAAATGGATAATGGATGATAAAAGTGGATTAAAATTACATAACACCTTACTATGAAAGTGAACACATTTTGTGCTCAAGTTAACAAGTAATAGTTAGTAAGATAGGAGTCAACTTGTTTAAATTTAAATTTGCTAATAAGAGGGTCATTTTGGTGCCGCAAATTAGACTTGAGATAAGGAAAGGATAAAATGTAGATCAAGTTTGGATTCTTGGCATGTTTGGAGGTATGATTAAGTTAGGTTAGGTTAGGTTTAGGTTAATTGTCAATTTTTACCCAAAAACAAGTCACTTGTACACTATTCATTGTATTAAGACAAAATGATCAAAGTGAATAAAAAATAGAAGCAAAAACATGCAACTTTCAAAAATTGAAAGAACTTTTATTTTATTCTATTTACATTAGTATGATTTTTCAACGTTAATAGTAAGATTATCTTCTCAATATAATTACCATTTTAAAATATCTATTTTGTATTAAAGTAAAAAAATGATAATTTATTAAAAAAATGTCATCTTGATTAAAGTTAAATCCCTCTATTTGTAGAGGGTTATTATAAGTTTTGGAATATGTAGAAAAAATATTCAAAGCAACAACTCTTATTCTTGTAAGTAATAATTTCAATTATGAATTAAATTATAGACAAAATAAAATTATGTATAATTGTAAATATTTAATTTAAATATTATAATATAATTCAAGAAATTTGAAATCATTTTTTTAATTAAGAAATTTTTTTAATTAAAATATAAATTAAATATATTTTTTATTAAAAAATTATTTAACTTTTTTAAAGATTTAATTTTATATATTATAATTTAAATATAATATTTATATAATTATATTTAACATAAAAATAAAAATAAAAATATATAGATAGATTGAAATAAAATGCTTTTCATTTTTATTTTAAATGTGGATATCTTAAAAGGTTCTTTGTTGTGCAAGTCAACTACATTAAGTGTAGGTCTTATCTACATTCACTGATCTTATCCAAAAGAGTTGACACATCTTTAAAATGAATGCAAATTTTGAATTCTATTATATGTAGCATTATTTTTTTTTATTTTTTTAATAAAAAAGAGATTTAATTGATTATTCATGTATATAGAAATTACAAATTTTGTATATACTAGTATGGGATTTTGAAAGTCTGTGATTTATCTTGATTATTTATTTGATGTTAATTTGATAGGATGATTGAGTAGAGCTCCATATTGGAACTTTACCCTACTTAATGTTTGATAGGGATAAAAATGACTTGCTTAATTGTTTCTAATAGCAATGGTAAAAAATACTTTGTGACCTTCATATCCCTCTTCTAATTACCAATAAAACAAATACTCACAAAAAAAAGTCTAATTTGTTTGGTTATTCGACAAACAAACCAAACAATTTAAATGTGAAATTTAGATTGTCTAAACAACACTTAAAGCATTCTCATATATTACATGGTAGCTAAGCTATACAACATTTAGAGAATTCCAATATTGGATTAAGTATACTAATGGTTATAGGCAATTAAACTGTCTAAATGTATTTTTAAACATTAGTAAATAAAACCCATATTTGTGGCAATTTTAACATCCCTCATAATGTTGTGCACTTTATTATTTCATCATTGATTCAATCTAAGTTTAGATAGTGACAAGGGTTTGAGTTTGAAGAATGAGAATCATTCATTCCTTTCTCCTATAATCACAAATTTACAAATCCCTACCTCCATTGGCATGATATTCATCCTTCCATGGATCATTTTGACATTCACTTTAACCCCGTATTTTGCTTTGAATATGATAAATATGATGTATTCTCTACAATTCTTGTTTGGAGAAGCACGGATTGCTTTCTCCTCTAGTTTGGATTAAGGGTCTTTTGAAAACATAGATGGAAACAATTATGGGTTATTCTCTTTACATAAACTAGAGGATTTAAATTTGTCAAAGCAGGACCAAAATAATTACAACAAAGCTTTCACAAAATTGACAAAACTTGAACAAGTTTCAATGTTAAATTGAGAATGGTTAACCACCACCAAAAACTCAAGGGAACTCAACAAACTTCAAGTAACTCTAAAAGGCTACAACAAAAATTAAAGATTAAATAATGTCATACAATATTGCTGACATTCATTTTGTTGTTCACAAGTCTCAATGGTACAACAAATAAATGAATTTGTGATATATCACCCCATGCCTCTCCAAGTTATCTTCACATCTTTTAGACTTCAATATTGATTTATCAAATAGATGCAGAGATTTTCTATTTACAATCTTCTATTCATAGATCAGCAAGTGTGATTATGTTCTCATTAGTTTTAGAGATTTTCTAATCATTTTCTTCATTTATTTATTTATTTTTTAATTATTGAACTATTAATCGATTTAATCATCAACTAATCAATAACAATTTCACATCTACTTCATAAATAAAAGTGAAAAATAATTATCCTATTTTTATTAAAGAAATAATAAAGAAATAATTTTAAAAGGAGTATACAATTTTAAAGCATTAAAAGAAAGAATCTCTACAACTTCAACAAAGTAGATAACTAGAATACCCAGCATATTTGACTTAAATTTACAATAACAAAATTTAAGGATGGTCATAAACAAAATGAGACGATAACAAAATTTCAAAGTGAAAACACTTTACTTCTTAAAGATCACTTTAGTCCAAAGGGCATCTCAAGTTTCCTCATACTAGTTCCAATTTTTTCTATCTAATTCAAATGCTGCTTAGAAAGTTAAATTCAGGAGACTCGACAAAAAAAAAAAAATCCAAAAGCAAAAAAAAAGATTCCATGGTTGCTTGCTGTATTGCAGGAACGAATACCTTTTGCCAGTAATAATTGTCTCGTCTTCGCAGATGCTTCGATTTTCTTCTTGGCTTATGAATCTAAGCTACTTTTTTCCAACTTTTACCTTCCTATAATAATAATAATGTGCAAGTTGCATTAATTTTCCGTATGCAGGGAAAATAATAATGTGCAAGTTGCCTTCCCCTTCCGTATGCATAGAAAACATCGAATCAGACCTAGAATGCAGTTCAGTAGGTGCCTATACTACCTGGAATTTTAACGCTTCCTTACACGACTGCCTGTACTTTTCTTCACACTCCACTGGCGAGTTTCTTAGGTATTTATAATGTTGGGTGGATTCAATCTGTTTCTACGGGTTCTGCCGGTCATTCTTCTGCAACTGCAAAGCTCGGAAGCCATGGCCGAGCGGGCAAAGGTACCAGT
Source organism: Sequoia sempervirens (assembly GCA_007258455.2). NCBI lineage: Eukaryota > Viridiplantae > Streptophyta > Pinopsida > Cupressales > Cupressaceae > Sequoia > Sequoia sempervirens. Next base: position 5,415,669 of record VDFB02270651.1, on the reverse strand, counting down.
TCACAGAGAGCAAGCGTACAGGCGGGTGGGATAAATTTTGGTGGCGTGTTGGAAGTTTTGTTAAGACGTAGGATGAAGGTAGCTATCAAGGAAGAGATGGAGACGAGGAATGAAAGAATCCAATGCTGTACAGAGAAGAGAGTAGTTTTTAGGAGCTACCATTAGCTATATATTCGATGCAGTTATTTTTTCCGTATCAAGTTTCAAAACACTGATGGCACACTAAACGACGAAGGAAGGTGATAAGAATGGCAATTAAATATAGATATATTTTTGGGCTGGATGTATGGTGGGGCCCGGGCACACTGCTGCTAGTGGTGGTACTCATAAATGAATGTTCACGCTCTGTCAAATCTGGCCCCTCTAAAGACTGGGCTCTCAACAAAATGACAGAGGACGGAATCAACGGCCCAGCCCCGATCTGCCCCACAAGATGCCGTGCATTTTTCCGTCTTGGAGGAAATCTCAATCACACATTCTCACCAAATTTACCTGGAACGATCTTTATCAAGTGGGTATTGCAAATACAGAGAGGGATCGGAGGAGGACACTGTTTTCTTCCATGTTCCCTCCCCTTCACGTCATATCTCCTGTCACTTCACAAGTAATTCACTCACATATAACAGCTCCGTATTCGATTCAAGAAAATCAAGTTTTTTTCTCATCGTACAACCGTCTCTGGCTGCTGTACCCACTTAACATGCAACTTTAGGTAAATCATATAAATGGCGTAGGGACGCCGTGAGATTCATTCATTCACATAGAACAACAGCTCTGCATTTGGATTCAAACAAATCCAGTTTTTTCTTTCCCTCGTCGTACAACTGTCTCTGGACGCTGTACCCACTTAAATGCAACTCTAAGGAAATCACATAAATTGTGCAGGGACTGCGTAGATTCATTCCGAACAACTGGGGAATAGATCTACTGCGTCCCCACAAGGGCGAAGATGCAATCAGCTTAAAAGAGCCCCAAAATTGCCTTTCCTGGCTGGGGTGCAGCAGTGATATCAGGCTAAAGTACAGTGCATTTCGATGTATGTAAACAGGGAGATATCAAATCAGCAAATACAAACTACAAAATCCGCTCTACTGTCATCTCGTTATAACGCATCTCCTGATCAAATTTGTTGTATAGCGAGTGGTGGTAGGAAATCAGAAATCTGGAGGTGCGGCCGTTCACGCCGACCCGACCCGACCTCTTATCATGATATGCAACCTAGGTTAACATTATCCAGAAACCAAGAAAATTCAATTGAATCGAGCCAAAACATGCACACACATTGCGAATTAATTTACCAATGGAGGTCGTAGATCTGCAGTAAACTTCAAATTGCCCAAAATAAATGACAGACATTCGTTTCATGATAAAACTGCACATCATACCCTTTAAAAAAACAAGGAATACAAAACAGTACCCAATGCCCACTGCCAAGATAGCACAGACCTTGCGCCTTATTTCATGTGATTGCAATATAAGGAACTTTCCCACGTTCCAAATCTATAGAATTGTAGAATCATCTGATTACAGTCGCGAGTGAGGCATTATTTGAACTCGAGGAAAAATATAGGGCTCGCATAGGAAAACCAAAAAAAAAGGAAAAGATAAATATTACAGTCGCAGATCTCGTAAAACTAAGCAGAGACAGAGAGAGAAACCTATATGTACAAAACAGCAGAAAGTATTTGCAGGTTCCTCAGATAGGCCCAAGTAGAAGTAATGTTTACCCAGATGATGTATTGGGGTGGGAGTGAGGAATTAGGGCGGGCAGAACGCCTTGCCTCTCTTGATTTTGCTGAAGGTGTTCCGACACCTGTGCGAGCGACTGCAAATTGCAGCGCACAACGGTGTCGGCAAACATACAGGTGTCCTCCTTCGTATTGCCATCAGGGATGCCGACCACGTAAGACTCGAGCACAAGCGTCCATGTGTTGCTACTGCTAGCGTCGACGAACTGGTTGAGCGTGGTAACCGAGTGGTAATTCCGCAGCCGGTGCTCGCCGCCCAGGATGCGGAAGCTGATGACGTGGTGCGCCGGGTCGAGGAGCTCCAGCCGCTCCGTGCTGGTGGTAGCGGGGAGCCCCGAAACGAGGCTCACCTCCCTCACACTCCCCACGCCGCCGTCGCCCCTCACCGTGTTACAGCTGCGTACAAAGTGCTTGTACGTCTGCGGCTTGTCGAACCGGCTTACCACCGACCACACCAACTCCACCCGCGCGTTCACCCGCTGCGCCACCATTGACGAACAGTGCTCCGCCGGCACGTCATGCGTGTGGTACCGCGAAATCACATCCCTCACGACCTCCTCGTCCCGCGGATTCAAGCCCCCGGGAATCGAACTCCGCACCCGCGCAACCATCTTCTCCTTTTCCTCCTCCCTCATCTCTGCAATTTCCCGATCCCCGCCCCTACCCGAAGCAAAAAAACGAAACCCGTTTCCTCCGTCACACTAGGACGCCGCCATTGAAGGAATCCTGAGAGCTTGGCAGCGATTGAGGGAAGATGGTTGTACTTGTCGCATTCAATCAGCCCCACACGCCCCAGCTGGTTAAGGCGGTGGAGGAAGGAGCGCAGAGTGTTTTTGTTTTCCAATGAAACAACATAGGCACACCTACTCTACTTCTCTCATTAATCAATCAAGTAATAAAAGAGAAAGAAAATGAAAAGGCGTGCGAGCGTTGCGTTCGGCGAGATGAAAACGGGTCAACCCCCTAACAGGTCAAAAACGGATCGCCTTCCAATTGCCATTGATGATGTCCTTATTACCATACAACTAACTATTAACTATTCATCCCTGCGAACGTTACGGACACACTTCTCTATCTTGGGGGCCGCTTTTGCAATTTGCAGTGCCAAAGTTACCCCATTTCTTCTAGACTATGATATGTTTTGTTTTATTCAAACTAACTTTCAATAGAATTATGCCCACCATACGCACACAGCTAGGGTTTCAATTCAATCACCCTACATTTTTAGGGCAGTTTTTCCCCTATATTTCTTCCAACTTGCTTTACTGATATTAACCTCTGCTTTTAAAATATTTTATATTTTATCTTTCTCTTTTATATCTTATCTTTCTCTTTTATATCATTAGACACATGTTTATGTTTCTAAGAGAATCTTTTTAAAATTATTTAATTTGGACATTCTTTTATGGTTCTTTATCAGTGTTTCTAAAATTGACTAATGTATATATGGGTTTTGAATCACTTTAAGTTCTGTGATGTAAAAAAAATTAATGTATATGTTGGTCTTAAATCATCTTAAGTTATGTGACGTAAAAAAAACAGTTAATGTATATATTGATTTTAAATCATCTTAAGTTATGTGATGTAAAAAAATAATTAATGTATATATCAGTCTTAAATCAGTTTAAGTTATGTGACATAAAGAAATAATTAATGTATATGTTGGTCTTCAATCACCTTAAGTTATGTGACGTAAAAGAGTTATTCTTAGGTCATTCAAAAAGATAATCAAAGAGGGTTAATTTAGGATGCGTTTATTATTAAGACAACCCCACGGAATCTTTTTGTCACAAAGGGTCAATTTATCTTCATTATTCAACTTTTTAAATTAACACATAACAAAACCCTAACTCTTGTACTAGGTTATTCAATCTATGTTCCATTGTATTTTTGTATCAAGTCTCAAGTGTTAATTATCTATATATAACATTATTGTTATTAGATCAATGCTATTTGCATTGCTTCTTCTTATTTTCCAACTCTTTTTGAAATCTTTAAATTGGTTGTAGGACTTTTCTAAGGAGATCCTTGCAAGCTTTAATTTATGTTCATCAATAAATTCAAGTTTCAAATTTCATGTATAGGTAAAGGTGAAACTATATTTGCAAGTACAAATGTTGGCAGATGGTCAGTGCTCCCCTCGAGATTCGTGACATGGACTAACCGCCTCCCGTGGATCCGTTAAGTCTAGCAGTTGTATCGGGCATTAACAGGTCGATCTTTTGGTGCAACGACAACTGTGGGCCAACAATTGGTATCGGAGCTAGTTCCTCAAAAGAAGTCTAACAACATGGGGAGATCTTGGAAAGTGTTCTCAATGGATACAAGCAGTCTTCAACAGCAACTTATGGTGGCCTTGGATGATCTTGACCAGTCAAAATCTGAGATCCGGGAACTGCAAGAAAATCTTGAGAATGCAGAAAAATTCATCTAGTCATTGAAAGACAAGATCAATGAATCAAGGGAGAAAAGAAAGGAACTATGTGGTCAGCTCAAACAAAAGAACAAAGGTATGGATGATGAACAACTAGTTACGGGACATAATAACCCGGCCAAAATAACCCTGGATAGAATAACCTGGTCACAATAACCCAGGGATAAAATAACCCGAGGTCATAATAACCCGTGGTTAGAATAACCCATGGACAAAATATCCCCATAAGAATATAGAGAAAGGAAAACAAAATTTATAAATTACATGTATGTTGCTAAAAAAACTTTATTATTCAAATTTTCAATTAAAGTGTCAAATTATGAGCAATGCCTCTTATATAATCTAAAATGTTATGGTTGTCATAACCATCAACCAATCTTTTTACTCTTTCTTTGAGTTCACGACATTTTTTCCTGCTTGGTTGCCCAGTGTATCCAGCCATATATTTCTCTATTCTATTCTCTTGGAGACTCTGTTCTTTTTTCACTGCTTTGATGAATTTCCAGACTGAGTTGTGCGATGCTTGAAGCAATTCACTAAATCCTTTGTGTCATCCTTCAATAGTATTATTGGTTATGGGAAGATCATCTTGAGTAGCCGAATAGCAATTCCACATTGTGATTGGAAACTTGGGCGATCGTCTGTTGCCTTTTTTGGTTAGTCTGCCAATCCATGTGTCTTCAAAATAATTAACTTATTCCCACGAAATTGCCTTTATTTTTATAATTATTTACCATTTTATAGGTTATTTAAGCATATTAAAGGTGTTTTAAGGCTATTTTAGGGGTATATAATAGATATATGGTCTAAAAATGACCTAAATAGCCTCTATGGTGCCTCACAATCATATTTATGATTTATTTTATGTCATTTCTAGTTTACTAGCTTGATCTAAAATGACCATGGGTTATTTTGTCCATGGGTTATTTTGACCATGGGTTATTTTGACCATGGGTTATTCTGTCCATGGGTTATTATGACCCCCTTGGGTTATTTTGGTCGGGTTATTCTATCCAGGGTTATTTTGGTCGGGTTATTATGTCCTGATACCTAAACAACTTAGTCTGGCTCTGAAGGAGAAAACAAAAGAATGTGAAAATTTTTCCAAGGAAAATGCTACGTTGAAGCGAGAAATGGAATCCACCATGATGAGAATGACCAAGGAGCTTGAGGATAGAAAGAAGAATGAAGAAAAACTTGCACAGTCCTTGAAAGAAAAATCTGAACAATGCAACTGACTAGATAATGAATTGGAGTAGTCCAAGAACAATGAAGAAATGCTTGAAAAATAGCTTGATGACCTCAAAGATGAACTCACTGCTACAAATGAGTACAAGGAGAAGTTTAAAGCAAGCTCAGGAAAACTTGATGAACTAATCAAGGGACAAAGGATTGATGGTGACAGATGGGGTCTTGGATATGAAGAAGGAGAAAGCTCTAGATCTAGACAAAGGAGCTCTGGACAAGGAAAATTCAGACAAGGAAATCAGATGAATAGACCCAGAAGAAATCTGGTAAGGCAACCTAATGCTCAAAGATTTAATGGCTATTGTTATCCCTGCAGCAAATTTGGTCATATGGCTTCTTAATGTAGGAGTAGGGAAAACACAAGTAAACCATCATTCTCAAGTCAGTGTTTTAATTGTTATAAGTATGGTCATAAGTCAAGTGAATGTAGAACTGAGATGCATAACTTTCATAGAAATGTTAGATGCTATGCATGCAATAGATTTGGACATATTGCTAACCAATGCAGATCAAGAAAAAGTCAGTGGAATAGTTGGCCTGGATAGAGAAGTGTTGTGTGTTATAGCTACAGCAAATTTGGTCACACTTCTAGATTTTGTTGAAACAGAAGAGGTTTGGTAAAATAGAACATCCAACTGGATGTTAAAGGAAAAGGGAAAGTCACTACTGATGAGATCAAGAAGCAAATGCAAAAGAAATGGGTGAAGAAGAATCCCTCTGTAGAAGGAAATGGATCCACACAAGAAGCCACTTCTGGTAACACCTTAGGAAATTAATTTTAGGTCTCTGGCATAGGGAGAGCTATCAAGAAAAATCCTAAACCCCCTACAAGTGATTGGTACTGGAATTTAGATGATTTTAGTAGGAAATTCAATACCTCCTAGACATTGTGAATCAAATCTAAGGCGTTAGAGAAGAATTTTTGGAGATCCACATAAGAGTTATCTACCCCGGAACATAAAGGGAAAAAAAACGGTCGAGTTAAGGCAAGGGCATTTATTGCAAAAGTAAGGAGTTAGGTTCGAGGACAATAAAAGAATGATTTTCACCCTCATTTGTCACATTGCATTCGACGAAAGAGGTTTAGAGAGCTCTAAAGTGGTCATTGCTAAATTGAGAGAGATTCAAGCACAAAGGAGAATCTGCGATCAAATTATGTTTCATCTCCGAAAGAGCCCTTAGGTGCATTTTCATCGGTGTCGTACGGAGTTCTGCACATTAAAGATATTAGGGCATATGTGCACGCAAATATTGAAGATTTGGGTAGTTCACAGTTATTGGAATTGTATTCTCATCACACAGTTTAGGAAGACTTCACTATGAAACCAGAATTCAAAACCCTAGAAGATAAGAAATTTGCACAATTCACAAAATTTCCAATATTTGAAGAAGATGAGTGGGTTTGATATATACTAAGTCATGTCCATGATGAGTTCATGTGGCTAGAAGTGCCATTCAAAATCTCCAAGGAAGCTATTTGTGCAGTTACAGGCTTAAATTCCACCAACTGACTTCTAGTTTTGAAGTCTGTGAAGAATGATGAGGTTACTAGAGCAACTGGCTCACATTGGGATAGAAGGGCAATGGCAATAGACGATATTGCCAAAATGGATGTGAAATTTGCATTTATGGTTATAGGTTACAAGATTTACCACTCAAGTCGGGAGAATTTTGTATTCGACACAACCATTTATGCAGCATATGAAATGATTAAACAAAATGTAGATTATGATCTATGTGAATTGCTCAGAGTTCAACTATTAGAGAATCTGAGAAAAATCAAGAAGGACAAGAAGAATGTATTCAAGTTCGGAAACCTGCTGATCTATCTATATTTTTACTTCTCAGATGAGGTACCGGGAGTTGGTAAAGTTCAATGGTGCAATGATGTGCCAGTAGCTATTCAAATCTGGGATAAGTTATGTGGTCTTGGTGATCGACAGACCCGCAACACAATTTTGTGGGGACACTTTAAAAAAATTCAAAGCTTGATGCACGCCAGAGAGAGAATTCCTACTGCAGTAGTGGAGCAGTATAAAGATACTATATGCTTCATGATAGACATTGATCAGCGTCATATGGAAGTTGTTGATCCTAGAATAGTCTGGATCATACCTATGGGATATGAAGTTGATGAAAACATTCTAAGGATGTATGCAGAACACCTGCTAAATTCCCCACTTGATCAGAGTGAAGAAAGATTTGGTACGTATGCAAAGAAAAGCTTACAAGTTCATTTAGACTTGAGAAAGCCCGTGTCAATCAGAAAGGTAAGAAAAGAGACAAAAGATTTTGCAGAGAGTATGTGTCTTCCAGTGGAAAAACTGAAAGAAATTAGAAGGCAAAGAGATGAAGCTGAAGTAGCTAAGAAGAAAGAAAAGGGAGAATCAGCTAGTCCGGGAACATCTTCTGTTAACACTAGATCTACCAGGAGTTCCCTTGTTGCATAGTCAAAACAAGCCAAAGCCTCTGGAAGAAGAAAGAAGAATAAAAGCAACTGACTCAGAAGTAGTTAAAGAGATAAAGGCTACTAGGACTCATGTTGTCAAACTAAACAAGAGAAAACCTTTTGGAAAAGGTGAAGAAGCAAATAAAAAGACCAAAGTTGATAAGCCCAGTATGTCTGTGGAGGAAGTTGAGAATGCAGTAGTAAATGATGGGAATCTCATGTCACTCTGTGACCTATATGATACTTTTGATGAATCTGGTAAGAAGATTCTTGAAGAAGCTACAGTTAAGCACTTGAATTTTTTTAATAAATCTGTAGTTGAAATCATGTCTGGCTTGCCTACAAGCCTATATGAAGCCTTGGAATCTAGGAGAGAGAGTGCCAGAACAGAGGAAGAAAATTTGAGGAAAAGAGTTCTTGCCGATTTGTGCCCTGAAATTTCAATTGAAGAAATGGATTTATTTCTTCAAAAATCTAAAAAGGAATTCAGAAGCAAGTCAAGAGTAAATAAACTCATGATTGGTAACACTAATGATGTTATCAGTGAAACTAAGCTAATTTTTGAAGAATTTGTGTCAAAGGAAAGGATAAAAATTGAGGAGATTAATACTGAACATTTTCAAGGCAATGAAGAAGTGAATGTGAAGGTAAATGAATCAGAAGAAGGGAATGTGTATGAGGAGAACATGAATGTGTTTGATCCTCCAGTATTTGAGGATATTCTGACTTCTACAAATAAGGAAAATCCAGAGACACCTATGGTGACTAAGGTCCAAGTTGAGGTGATTGTTGAAGAAAAAGAGGCGCATACTGAAGAAATTGAAATGCCCAAAATCAATCCTAAAGTTGAGGCTAAAAAAGGAAAGCATCAGGAAATCAGAACAAAGGAGGTGAAGGAATTTCTATTGGAGCAACAGGATGAATCAGATCCTGAGTTGGATGAAAACTCAATTAACCTTTCCACTTTGTCTCCAATTCAGATGTTGAAAGTCGCCAACATTGCCCAAGCTAAAGCTAATGAGAGGATATTGAAAACTCACATTGAGGATAATGAACTGCTAAAACTTGCATATGGAGTTCTCCAACAATTGATGCCTACATATGTTATGGACCCATCAGGCTCCTCCTCCGATGAGTTGAAGAAGTTAATAAACTCTGTAGATTCTCATTTTGAATATTTTGAGAAATCAACTCTAGCCAAAGTGAAAAAGGAGTTCAAGGAGAAGAGAGTTGGCAGCCTAAATGAATTGATTTCCAAAGACAAAGCTCTGTTGAGTACTTGCATAGAGAATGTTCAAGGTGCTATATCTGAAGGAGGAAAGGTGTACAAATCCTGCTTAGTCTTGTCCAAATTTACTGAAGGAAATGAGAAGCAAGTGAAAGACATTGAGCAGTAGTTGTTTACTACTTCCAACACTTTTGACCCATTAGCCCATAGTTTTTGTCATCAAGAAAGTCAGGTAATGTCTATGCTCAATCAAATAAAGAATCTGAAGCTGGAAAATGAGAGGATTATTAGCAAAGTATGTGAACTCAGGGGGCTAATAAGTCCAAAAATTGAGACAATGGTAAATGCTCTGAATGAAGCTAAAGGTGTTGTGACTGCTCCTAATCCAATAAGTCTCAAAGCTACAAAAACCTTGTCATATCTTCTCTGTGGTCATATTACCATTTTGGAAATTCTGAAAAGTGTGTGGGACTCAAACTTAAGTGGACTGAAGAATTTCTTTGCAGACGCCTTCAATTTTTTGTAAGTCTCTGGATATGTTTGTACAGTTTTTGCAATTTTGGATTCCCCAATTTTGTCATTGATGTCAAAGGGGGAGAGAGTGCAGTGAAAAATGTCTTGATATTCTTAGGGGAGCAGTATTCTATATTTTGGCAGTGTGCTTATCAGTTTCGACACTTAGTCATTTTTCACTAAGTGTTGCCATCAATGCCAAAGGGGGAGATTGTTGGCATATGGCTTCTAATGTTTTCATTGATGGCAACTGAATTCATCCCCATGGTCTGTAGTTCAGTATCTAGTCATACCGGCAAGTGAAGTGAAATATTGTGTATTACTGACAGATTACTTGTGGAACAGAGTATCCGGTCAGATAGCTTCACTAGATCATCATTTTGTGTTGTGGATCTCTGGAATTGCTTGTTGAGCACATGGATCTTCTTATCACTGAGTTTTGTGGTGTTTCATTAGTTGCAATACGAGTTTGGAGGTTTGGTAGGATATTTTTTGTTTGTTGTAGCTGACTCAGTGAATGTGGCGCGATGTGGATGTGTTAAGTGAAATAATTTAAGATGTTTTTGTGTTCAAATGATTACTTTTAGGTCCTAGCTATGGACTAGATGACTTGTTTGGATACACATCAAATTGTTCATGTTATTTGGCTGACAAATTGTAAATATTCTTAAGTTTTATTGAGCCAACCTGTATTGATTAAATCCCTAGTCGCAAATATATTTGGTGGATCAATTACATCATTTTGTATTATGAAGAAGGTGTATTGGTGTATGTTGTGAATATCTAAGGAGAATTTGATCGATATCATGCGCAGTTTCACTTGCACATAAAGAGTTTGTGTGCGAACTTGAGTAGAGCAGAGTAGAAGTTCCATATCAGTTAAAAGGACAAAAGTTCATCATCAGAACTTAACCAGAACTATAATCAAGCATAAGTAGATGCTATCTAATTAGTTCATTTTCTTTTGGATCTATTTTAATACTTTGTAAGGGAAGTGAGCCCATCCTCTTGAGTAGTGAGCTCTAGGCAGTGAGCCTGAATGCAAGTGCATTCCCATTTTGTAATATTTCTTTTGGGTATACTCATAACTTATTGTGGATTGGCCATCCACTGTGGTTTTTCCCCTAACAAGGTTTCCATGTAAAAATTCATGTGTTATGGTTGTGTGGTTTCTTGCTTTCTTTCTTTGCATATCATTTTTGATTAAATGTTCTAAGTGGATTAAAAGTTAGAATAATAAAGTTAATTTTTGCACAACACTGATTCACCCCCCCTCTCAGTGTTGCTTGTTTCCAAAAATTGGTATAAGAGCCAAAGGTGTCATGTTCGAATCCCCTTGGGTAACGCTGAGGGGGATTTTGTTGGTAGATGGTCAGCACTACCCTCGGGATTCGTGACATGGACTAACCACCTCCTGTGGATCCGTTAACTTTGGAAGTTGTATCGGGCAGTAACAGGTCAATATTTTGGTGCAATGGAAATTATGGGCCAACACAAAAGGTTGAAAGGCAACTTGATCATTTTCATATATAAGGGTTAAATTCACAGTCAAGGGTCATTACCATGAGGAAAAAGATAAAATTTACAACTACAAAACTAATCTCACAAATTGTAAGAACAAACTAATTCATGCTTTATCCTTATGCTTCTAATGCATCCAAGACTAAACTAAACAATTCTAATTCAACATTTATGATCGAAGTAGTGGATGGCTACATATTGACCATTTAATAATGCTAAGTACTTTCATTCCTCTTAATGTCCAAATTTTTAAATTATGTCATATAAGTTTGATGGCAAGGATCCATTCACTAGGATAATCAGATGGGTATTTTTTGATGTACTATAGATTTCAAGTGGGTAGAAGGTGGAAATGGCTTCCTTATAACTAGAATCAAAGTAATTCATTTAGGGTCAATCTAAATTGTATATCTTACACCTCTTTACTGCCTTGACCCTTGTTTCTCATCATTAATACTTGATTTGAGAATCCTTAAATGGCCTCCTTGGCCAAATTTGTGCTAAATATTGTGTTTACCCCCCTTTGTACCTCTATTATTCTGCTAAGTCTCAAAAATGCAAAAATCCTATCTTGAGGGTCATTTTAGCCTCTTAGAAAACATTGGGGGTCCAATATTTTCCTTTCCTAGGTACCCAATACAAGTTTTTCTAATTCACATTTCCCCTCCTTTTTGTTTTATCAATATTTTAGGTTTCTACCTTATGAGATCCCTTTTCCTTCACCCCCAAAAATTCTAGCATATTCTATCCTTTTCCTCTTTATTACTCGACAATTTTTTAGGAATCTCACTAATTGTCTACTTTTTAGGGTTTCCCCTGATTCTTTGGATCCCCATGCATTCATTTTCCTCACTTCTATCCAACTAAATGTTGTTGGGCTCATACCTTCACATATTTAGCTAATATTATACCACATACTCAATAGGCTCAATCCTCAAACCCTAACAAGTCTCTCTTCCCCTTACATACTTGGTATTGGATCTATCCAAGCCTCTCTCTTGCTTCATTTCCCTTTAGTATCAAGTGCTCCAATTCACTAACCCATTATTTTTATTATGGGATTTTAGACTTTTCCATCCCCTCCTCCCTAAAATACATCAAATACCCAACATTCCCAAAAGTTAACCCTCAACACTCTAATCATGTAATTATTTCTACCTTTTAGGATTCCCTTTTCTTCCCCAAGCTTCTTCGTGTGGTAGAGAGTATGCAACTTACCTTATCCCAACTCCCCTTATGCCTTCTTCTTTCATACCTCTAGGATTCTTAATGACTACATACATGAAGAAATCTATCATATGACATCTCAAACCCCCAAATATTATTATTGCTTAATGAAAGGAAATTACAAGAAAAATATATCGATTCCATATAACTAGGTTATGAGAGCAAAAAATGTAAAAAAGGTTCAAAATTCATAATGCAAAAGAATAACACATTAAACACCCACAAGATAACACCAGATATACCTTGGGAAAACCCTTTTAGGACCATCCTCTAAAAGCACTCACACAACTTGATGTATTATCTTAATAATAAGTTTACAATATAGAGTCTCTATACAAAGTCTTTGAAGCATCAAGAAATGTAGCTACACTCCTCCATATGAAAAAGAAAATGAGAACCATGTAGCTACACATCCCAATTCAATATTCTTCTTGAAATTACATGTGTAACTTGCAAGAAATGCTCGATCCAACCAACCCTAGCAATTTCTCATGTGTGCTTTAAAAAAAAAGCTTACACAAAACTACTAAGTGGTATAACATAAAGCATGAGCTCACTAAACCATGACCCTAAAATTAAATATTTTATCCAATTTGACTCCCACATTAAATATTTAACCAATATCTTGTACAACATACAAGTTTCCCCAAGAATTCTTATTTGATGTGGTATTCCACATCTCAAGATGCACCACAATTAAATGTTTATATTTACTTTATTAACATTATGAAAGGTGTACAACACACCTTTCCCAACATTCCACCATTTCTTGTATCCATGACATAATGGGTTAAAATTAAACTCAATCATCAACATAACAATCACTATAGTCAACATATACCATATAAGCATCCATGTGCTTCATTAATATACTTACAATAATAACCAAGGTGATCACCATATCAAACAAGAACTCTCTTATCTTCCATCATGCCAATGCATGAAAGGTAAGATAAAATCTCAAGGTGATGACATACTAAGCTTCACATAGAAACATCATTGAATCTTGTCCCAACTTGATATCATAACATAAACCTCAAACCTAATGGTAACAAATAGGCATTAGTAGCTATCAAGAACTCACTAATGACTAGAATAGAAACCATATCTAGTTTCTTACACATTCAATTAATTATACTTCAAAAATAAGGTATTATCTACATCATAAATAGACCTTCTGCCATCAACATATCCAACTGAATCCATAATTATGTCCCAATATAAACACTATATCACACAAAGAAGTCCTACCAAGTGACAAATACACATATACATGAGATAAAAAACTTGAAGACCTTTAACATTTTAGTATAATGAGAACATCAAACAAAAAACAATTATACATCCTAAAACTCCCACTACACAGCTAATGCCAAATTTGAAATTAATTAAAGCACCCAAAAGTCCACCAATAACACTCACATATGGGATGTGGCTAAATCCTTTATCATATAGTGTTAAAGAACACACTATATTTGAAAACCTACAAACTAAAATACTACAAAATAACTCTCTCACCATTAATCTTCATCAAGAGAAAACCTACAAATCAAAACCATGTCCTTCTACCATCATTGTTAGGAAAAAAGTGTCTAAACCTTACAACTACAAAAGTTTACTATTAATAGTAAGTTTATAGTTGAGCATGGATGGATCCAAAATCTTCCCTAGAGCTATGATATAGCCAAAAAAACATGCTAGTAAAGTTTTGACCAAATATCATGTGTGTTTTTCAAGATATTAAAGTTTCAAAGTCAATTTTGAGGATATTAGAGGTTATTGTTGGGCCCAAAGTGGTTATAACCAACAAATTGAGTTTTTTTATTGATAGTGCACTTCACAAGATTTCCAAAAGTTTAAACAGTTTGTTAATCAGACTCCCAGATCAAAAGTTATGGCCTTCATAATGTGGGTCTCTCGAATTTGGAAATGTAAAAACGTGTTGGAAATAGAAGAGAGTTGTAAGAGGGAGTTACACATGTTGGTGTGTTCTTTGACACATCATATGGAATATTTGATTGGAGATAAGTTGGATGCCACTTTTTGGGTGATTTCAACTCATGGTTTATTAAATATTATTTGATAGTTTCATGTATTGTATCTTCTATATATTAGGTGCTTGAGATGGAGGTTGTGTGTGAGTATTATATATGTTAATTTTTCTTTGGATCTCTGGTTGATGATACTCTTGAGAGATCTTGATTTGTAAGTATATATATATAAGGGGTAAACGCTTTTGACCCGAAGTTATGAACCGGTGAGGTCACAAATGGGGGACCTCATCCCCAATATAAACATTCAACAATAAAACCCTAATGGGGTTTGAACCTTGATGGCAAGAAAAAAAAACAACTTAACCATCACACTATGCCAATATCGGCTTTGCAAGTATATTGTAATCTTGTTGATATTTAAATAATATATTGGATGGCTTTTGGAGTATGGGTTTTTTCTCTCAAAAGGGTTTTCCCCACATAAATCATTGTGTTGTGGTATGAATGATATTTATGTTTATTTTTGTTTAGTTTTTGTAATTGTTGCAAACATCCAAAAAAAATTGCATAACTCTCCTCTCAATAGTGTAGGAAGTTGTTTCGTTGCCTTAGCTTCCTTACAATTGTTACCAAATTTTCACCTACAACTCAATTTGGTAGAGCTGAAGTAGTTTATTTACATTTAAAGGTGAAGAGTATTCTAACATATTTGTGCCATGTTCAACCATTGCATATCAAAGTTTAAAAGAGAGAATTTAGTTTTTATTGTGCAATGTGTTACAACAGAAAGGTGCTAAAAGAAATAATTCAGTTTTGTCATTCAACACTTTGCAACATAAAATAGAATACATAAATTACGAGATTGCTTTCATTCATTTCTATAATATTCATTCATTCTATAAAGAAATATATACAAGACTGCATAAGTGTTGCTTTTCTATTCATTGGAAAGAAAGGAGTAATCAAATGTCCCACACAAGCCGTGGGAGTAGCTGAACTAAAGCAACATAGAAATATCCTATACATCTGAAGATGAAAGTATAGTGAAAAGAGCATAGAAGAAAAAACACATCCATCATTTCCTAGTTAAAGTCTTGTGTTGGTTTTCATTGTTGATTGCTCCCCTTCACTCCTGATCTTCAAATGAACCTGCATTATGATAAGAGAGTTTGTTAGAGCTCCGGATATTAATCTCATTATGTTCCCTATCAAAAAAAATATAGCATATGCCTATGATGCTTTAAGTCAATTGAGAAAATATCAAAATTATATGCAAGAGATCCTGAAAATCAAATATCACAAGAGCATTAAGCTTCATTGTTTTTATCTAACATGTTTGTTCACTGTGTAGGTATAGATGAAATCTTGTTGATGATTCATTTATGTTCACATCATAGCACGTGGTGCAAAAATGGGCTCCCACAAGGGTTGAGCCCAACATGTTGCCCCTAAATTTAAAGAGGGGAATGAGATAGGAATACACATTCATATTTCTCAAATCAAAGCATTTTCAATTGAAGGAGTATTTCATAAAGTGACTGCAAGAGGAACAGACTCATTGCGCATTCATGACGATCAATTCAAAAGTGCAATGAAGTGAAGATCACAAATGAACAATGGACTCATAAGATGACTAAGTAATATGAAAATCATGAGTTGAAAAGAGGAGACTCTGCTATCTAATAGTGAATGTAAACCTGTAAGTGCAAGTTGCATTAACATAAACAAAGATGCATGTTTCATCATCAAAGGCTTAGTATGATAAAAATTCAAAATACAATGGCAACCATGAAGGATTTTTGAAGAAAGAATGTGCTTCAGGAAGAAAAACCCAGGATGGAGTACAAGATCCTTTTCATTTCTTTTGAAAAAGAAAATGATATTCTCTTCTTTCTATCACATTTAGAAGCAAAAATGCATTTCTTGAAAGCAACAAAATGAGCATCATAAAGCTAGGGTTTCAAGTATAATGGGTCTATGGCTTTATGGTGATGCCGAGCCAAAGTTTCCATTATTTCTTTCCAGAGAATAAGAAGCCATGACCAAGGGTTTTAAATCCATTTTGTTCCCAAAAATTTGAATGCAGACATCACAAGGTACATAAAATGAGGAAATCCTTGAGTTTTTTAAGTGTAATGAATACCCAAAAATGAGGAGGCTATGTCCTAAAGGTTCCCATTATTTCTACAAGTGGTCGAACCCCATAAGGGTTTTATATGAAGGAGTGTTTGCATAGATACAAAAGAAGGAAAAATAACTCAAGAGTTGTGAAGCCGCAACCATAGAAGTGTAAAAGATGCCTTACAAGGGCTGAACCAAGAGGGTTTTGTATCATCCATAAAATAGGTAGGTTGTGGCCATGATATACAGATAGACCTTCATTTTAATAAAACCCAAAAAAAAAATCATCACAAATGGGTACAAAATGTACAGAGAAACAAACATTTCCAATATTTTGCACTAAATGAGCTCGAATCGAGCATATTTTGTAGAAATTGAAAGAAGAATGCAAAGTCCAAAAGGTGGAAGACTTACCTCGGTTCTTTTTGTGGAGAAAATACATCCAAAAACCTGCATTCAATTCTTTTGAGAGCTTGAAATAATACCATTCATGGCGGCCTCAAGTGAAGAAGATACCAATAGAATGTAAAAAAAGAAAATGCACTAGAAAAATTATGGTAAGCCGCGGCTGAAAAACCAAGAAATGTTTTCAAAATGGAGGCCATTGTTCAAATTTGTGACAAAGAAAGACTTACCACACATTTTCCTACAAGAATCTCCATGGGAATCTCATAGAAGCAACAGAAAAATGACAAGTTCGAGCTCAAACCCTAGTCTCATGGTGGCGGCGCCCAATTTTTCAATAGAGAGAAAATCAAAGTGAAAATAAATGAGAGAAATGTGGAGCTCGTTGGTTTTGTGTTAGGGCTTTCTTTGTTTCCCTAAGTCGACATTATTTTTCCACTTTGATTTAAAAAATATCATGCCTTGATTAATACTTCATCCCTTCATTCCTAGGTCGAGCTCTTATACCTTTAGGATTTTTGTGATTTTTAGAAAATCATATAGACCATGCCTTTGATGATATTTTATGATTTTATGGAAAATCAAATGTCTAATCTTTGAATACCTTATTGTGCCTTAGTTTTCACTGACTTTTGAAGAAAATCAAATATCAAAGGGAGAGATTATACACTTTTGAAATTTGAGTCAAAAACATATGTGCCTTCTATGTGTTTTGTAAAGTTGTAAAAAATCAAGTCGAGACTCAAGTCTTTCGAGCCTTTCTATTTTGTAAAATCAAAACTGCAGATATTGTAAAACAAATTAAGGTAATATTCTATAAATTGCCTTAGTATTTGTTATTTTAAATGTAGTAAAATTAGAGGAAATGCATTGAGTCCCCTTGGAAACTTTCTTATTACAATTTTAGTCTCTTTTGTGCAAAATAGAAAAAAAACTGCATCAACTCAAGTTGTCTTTCCTAATTTTTCAGTCAGAATTGAATGCTTTAGAGTCCTTTCTGGGCCAACCCTCTTGGGAGGAAATCTTTCCATCTTTTTCATTCAGTTTGGAGACACTTGAGGCCCTATATTGGAGGTTTTTTGCTCTTTCTCAAAAATCACATTGGAGTTGCTATTTTGAAGAGCAGTTCACTGAGATTTTTCCATTCTCACTCTTGGAGACACTTTGGAGGCATATATTGGAGAAAAACCTAGTTTTTTCTTATTAGAGTTCAAGTTTAGATTTGCTTCTTACTCTCTTGACCATTTGCAGAGAGCTTTGTAAGCTTCATATTTGTACTCAGTTCTTGATGTTTTGATACTCCTTTCAGTTCAATAAAAGCAACAGAGCATTCTTGTCTCATTTTACAATAGTGATTTGATGTTATCATTGTGATTTCAAATATTGAATCCTTTTTATGTCTCGTTGTTACAATTGTGGTGCAGAAATTTGATATAATACAAGTTGCATGTTGTGTTTATTTTTGAACCTTCATGCAAATCACTTTTGTGTTGTATGTTTCCTTTGAGGTTGTGAAAGTTAATGCTTTAAGAGTTGATTGTGAGTCAAGTTAATGAATAATCTGTTAAGTTCTGGTGCATTGCCCATTAGGTTTTAGGATTTCATTTCAAGTTATCCTTCTATCCTTTTGCTCAGAAAAATCTATTAGTTTAGCAAATCTACCAAGGGAACCAACCCTCTCTAGAGATTCATTCTCATCAGAAGTTACCCACAACTTGAGAACGTCTCCATGTTTCAATAGGAAGGTTAAGTCAAACTTAGCTAGGGTACAATTCTAATTGAGAATAGTTTTTGGCACACCTGGTGGGACTGATTGTAATCTCTTAGTCCAATATTTTGATCATTTATTGCTAATATTAGGTGTGTATATCAGTAATATTTTCCTTTGGAGGAAAAAATCTACACACATCTGGTGACTCTAAGCTCAAGTCACTGGCTCCAATATGATCAAGTGTTGGTTTATTTTAGACAATCTGATTTTTGTTTGTTTCCAACTTTTGAATAAATGAATATGTCAATGTTTCATGGAGATATGTCTTACCATCCATCATATCACGAAAGTCCTGCTTATCCACCTCATTATCGGTCATACCAGGTTCATCATGCTGTTAGTTTTTGTCCAAAACCCATGGCTTTTCAAGAAAACCAACATGCACAATATAGTTTCCACCCACCCACCCCTACTCAACCTCCATATCAGCCTTCATATGCTCAAAACCAGCTCCAAGAGCATGAAAAAGATGAGATTGCAAGCATAAAGGGTATGTTGTTTAACTTCATGCTTGAATTCACAAAGCAGGTAGAGGACATCAAGAGGCAACATAAGTATAATCAACAATAGGAGGAGATGGCTTATCATGCCTATCTCTATGAGTAAGAATTGGAGACACAGAGGACACAATTTGAGGAGAACCTTGAAAGAGAGACAACTACAAAAGAGGAGTAGATGAAGCTTGTGTTTGAGAAACCACAAAGGAATGAAGTCCAAACAGCTCTTGCAGTTCCAGATTAACCTACTCAAGAGGAGGTTCATAAGTATAAATTTCCAAGTTTTAGACAAGGTGAGTCTCTTAGATCTTCCCAAGCTGAAAATCCAAGTTTTAGGAGCTCCCCTTCATTTCAAGAGCCTGTTGTTGAGCAAGAAGCTAGCCCAACTTTTAGTTTTCCAAACCCATTTTTTGGAAAAGACATCCCCATGTTCAACACACTATGCTTCGTATAGGATGAACCTATTCCTGAGCAGGTTCAGCCTAGTATAGTCCCAGAGAAGCCCCTTGAACAACATCTTACTTTTCAAGAAATCCAAGAAGCTCCTCGAGTTTCCCCACCTGATAGTTCTAAGGGTGAACCCATTGATCAAGATTCCTTACTCCTCATCAAGAAGCTTAGAAATGTAAATCCATTGCGTTCAACTTTGGATGTTTACTATTTAGAACAATAGAATATTGACCAGGAAAAGACTTCTCCAGATGAATCTTTCCTGTCTTGACTAATGAGCTTCCTTGTTTTGTTGAAGAAGAGGAAATTTTTTCAATGCTTATATCAAAAGAGCAACTGGTGCAATAGGATATAAGTCAAGAGGTTGCTGCTAGTTGTACCATCTTCTCATCCAAATATAATAATGATGCATGTGTGGAGAAGAAAGTAGACATTATGGAACCTGATATGTTGTGGGTTTATAAAGAGGAGGATGGAGATCAGTCTGAACAATAGAGTATTGACAACTATTTTGAGGTATCCAGCTAGTACAATGATGAGGAAGATCTAGAAAATCATGAACAATTGGTTGTAGAGATGGAGAAAAATGTTGAGATGCATGTTTCAACTGAGTTGTTTGAAGAGTCGCCCTTATTTGTTACTAGTGATGAAGAAAATATATGTGAACTAACAAAACTAGCAAGTTGTGGCCAACAAGAGCACAAAAATCACATTGATAGAGAGCTAGTTTGTAGACAAATGAATGAGGGTAGTGTTGCTGTGGAGGTTCAAGAATGTGGTATGCATGATAACATGCCTGAAATGGAGCATAATCAAGAGATTGAAGGCATGTTTCAGATAGAGCAAAAAGGGGTGATGGTTGAAGAGTCAATTGACAAAGGAGAAGCTAACATAAATACATTGGAGGTAGCTTCCCTTAAAGAGCAATTAAGTAAACTGATTGAAAAGAATCAGTCTTTCCAAGCCAATTCAATTCTTGATTGTCAGGATCCCAGTTGTTCAACATGTAGAGAGCTTGCTAGTCCACTGAATTCTTGTGATGATCGAGTGGATGATGAGGGCAACAAAGTAAAAAAAAATTATGAACATGCCCTATTTGCAGTGGAACAAGATGGGACTAATCAATTTAAGGACAACAATGAAGGCATGTAGCTAAAGCCTTTTGAAGAAGAGGCCAAATGTTAAGAAACTTCTCATGAAGCTGATCTTGGCTGGTTGGAGGAGCTTCCTTTCTGTTGTACAAAGGATCTTGAGGCTGATGTTTCAGTTAAATGTTTGTTGGAGGAGGATGGCCCATCAACCATGGAGAGGGATCAACACGACAAGTTATCATGCAAAGTGAAGGTGATGTTATTGCTTCTAATCACTTGAATTGTTTTCTCTCTAGTCCAAAGCCTTCAAGGGGATGTCCTATTAGGAATTTAGCTTGGTTGGAAGCCAACAATAAAGAGTAGCCCCATGACAATACTGATCTAGAGCATCAAAGAAGGTATCAATTTGAGCACAACCGGTCCACTTGTTCACTTGATCACCACTGGTTCCCCAATAAAGATAGGTGGGTAAGTGATTACATTGTCCTTCTATGAAATATGTTGCAACAGTTTGTTGAATATTTGATCTTTCTCCATCTCTATTGGTTGATCCACAAGCTTATAGAGTGTTGTAGATTGCATAGAAGGGGCAACTACTTTCTTGAACCAATTAATGGTTTTGTGTAGGCAACCTTTTCCTCAGTTAGTAGGTTAGGTTAGTGTTTTATGCTAATAAGTGCTTAAGGCACACTTCTTTCAATTTTGTTTCTTTCCCTAGGTGTTGTTGCACATGTTTGTTGGCCACCACAGCCTTTTAGTTTGCTTTCAGTTCGGTTATTTGTAACTGTTTGGAGTATTTGCAATTGAGTTTCAATAATTTTTTGAGTTTGAGAAGGGGAGGATTTGACTCCATGCCCAATGAATTGTTTAAGGAAACTGGCCTATATGCTTAGCAGGCAAGCATTTAGCAGAAATCGCTAGAAATGTTACCAAAATTTCACCTACAGCTCAATTTGGTAGAGTTGAAGCAGTTTATTTACATTTAAAGGTGAAGAGTATTCTAATATATTTTTGCCATGCTTAACCATTGCCAATGAAGTTTAAAAGAGAGAATTTAGTTTTTATTGTGCAATGTGTTACAATAGAAAGGTGCTAAAAGAAAGAATTCAGTTTTGTCATTCAATGCTTTGTAACATAAAATAGAATACATAAATTACAATATTGCTTGCATTCATTTATGAAATGTTCATTCATTCTATAATGAAATATACACAAGACTGCATAAGTTTTGCTTTTCGATTCATTGGAAAGAAAGGAGTAATCAAATATCCCACACAAGTTGTGGGAGTAGCTGAACTAAAGCAAAATAGAAATATCCTATACATTTGAAGATGGAAGTAGTGAAAAGAGCATATAAGAAAAAACATATTCATCATTGTCTGGTTAAAGTCTTGTGTTGGTCTTCATTGTTTCCTACTCCCCTTTGCTCCTAATCTTCAAATGAACCTGCATCATGATAAGAGAGTTTTTTGGAGCTCTAGATATGAATCTCATTATGTGCCCTATCAATAGAAATATATCATATCCATATGATGCTTTAAGTCAATTAAGCAAATATTAGAATTATATGTAAGAGAGCCTGAAAATCAAATATCATAAGAACATTAAGCTTCATTTTTTTTATCTAACATGTTTGTTCACTATGTAGGTATAGGTGAAATCTTGTTGCTAATTCATTTATGTTGACATCATAGCATGTGGTGCAAAAATCGGCTCCCACAAGGGTTGAGCCCAGCATGCTGCCCCTAAATTTCAAGAGGGGAATGAGATAGGAATACACATACATATTGCTCAAATCAAAGTATTTTCAATTGAAGGAGTATTTCATAAAGCGACAACAAGAGTCACCAATTCATTGCTCATTCATGGCGATCAATTCAAAAGTGCAATGAAGTGAAGATCACAAATGAAAAATGGACTCATAAGATGCCTAAGTAATATGCAAATCAGAATAGGTGCACCATTTCCTCATTAAGATTTTTGTTTGCATATAAATATTTCATGATGTCCTTGTTTAGTTTCATAGAATGGTGTTGTCATCATGTTTTATATTCCATTGCTGCCATACAATATGTTTGTTGATGTTATGTTACTGGAAGTGCATACCCCAAAGGTACAAGCCACCAAAGATCAAGGAAGGTTGACAAATAATGTATCCATAGTGGGGAAGCAAAGATAAAGGTAGACCTACCTTACTATTGTGCAAGATAAGTGTGGAATGGTGAACAATGCTCGGTAATAGTGCTCACTAGGAAATAAAAGAGCATTAACTAGTGTATCGTGATAAGGGAGTGAGAAAAAAGCAATAGGAAGAATTGATAAAGTCATGACATAGAGGACAAAGGAATCATTAGTGACATCTATGCTTGTATGAGGATCATCATAAATCTATGTATGCAAGAAATTAGAAGGAGATAATGGCTTTTCCTAAAGGACAACATCATTTTTGAAGCAAAATAAAAGCACAATATCGAGGCCTTTATTTTGACATTGTGACATGATTTAATGCTTTGAAAAGAATATTCATAAAAAAGAGTTTGCAAACTATATGTTTGATGCTTTTGGAGAAACAAGGTTTACAAGTGCTTGGATGGTGATCATGAGTTGGAAAGAGGAGACTCTGCTAAGAAATCTAATAGTGAATGCAAACCTGTAAGTGCAAGCTACCTTAACATAAACAAAGATGTCTGTTTCATCATCAAAGGCTCAACATGATAAAAATGAAAAATGCAATGGAAGCCATGAAGGGTTTTGGAGAAAGAATGTGCTTCAAGAAGACAAATCCAGGATGGAGTACACGATCCTTTTTGTTTCTTTAAGAAAAGAAAATGACATTCTCTTCTTTCTATCACATTTAGAAACAAAAATGCATTTCTCAAAAGAAACAAACTGAGCATTATAAAGCTATGGTTTCAAGTATAATGGGTCTGTAGATTTATGGTGAGGCTGAGCCAAATTTTTCATTATTGATTTCCAGAGAATAAGAAGCCATGACCAAGGGTTTTAAATCCATTTTGTTCCTAAAAATCTGAATGCAAAAATCACAAAGTACATAAAATGAGGAAACCCTTGAGTTTGTTTGAGTGTAAAGAATACCCAGAAATGAGGTCATGGCCTGAAGGTTCCCATTATTTCTACAAGTGGTTGAACCCCATAAGGGTTTTTATATGAAGGAGTGTTTGCACAAATACAAAATAAGGAAAAAAAACTCAAGGGTTGTGAAGTCGCAACCATAAAAGTGTAAAAGATGTCTTATAGGGGCTGAACCAAGAGGGTTTTGTATCACCCATAAAATAGGAAGGTCGTGGACATGATATATAGAGATCCCTTCATTTTAATAAAACCAAAAAAAAAATTCATCACAAATGGGTACAAAATGTACAAAGAAACAAACATTTCCATCATTTTGCACTAAATGAGCTCGAATCGAGCATATTTTGCAGAAATTGAAAGAAGAATGCAAAGTACAAAAGGTGGAAGACTTACCTTGATTCTTTTTGTGGAGAAAATACATCCAAAAAACCGCATTCAATTCTTCTGAGAGCTTGAAATAATACCATTCGTGGCGGCTTCAAGTGAAGAAGATATCAACAGAATGTAAAAAAAGAAAATGCATCTGAAAAATTATGGTAAGCCGCAGTTGAAAAGCCAAGAAATGTTTCCAAAATGGAGGCCGTTGTTCAAATTTGTGACAAAGAAAGACTTACCACACATTTTCCTGCAAGAATCTCCATGGGAATCTCACATAAGCAACATAAAAATGACAAGTTCGAGCTCAAACCCTAGTCTCATGGTGGCAGCACCTAGTTTTCCAATAGAGATAAAATCAAAGTGAAAATGAATGAGAAAAATGTGGAGCTCGTTGGTTTTGTGTTAGGGATTTCTTTGTTTCCCTAAGTCAACCTTCATTTTCCTCTTTGATTTAAAAAATATCATGCCTTGATTAATACTTCAACCCTTCATTCCTAGGTCGAGCTCTTATACCTTTAGGATTTTTGTGATTTTTTAGAAAGTCATATAGGCCATGCCTTTGATGATATTTAATGATTTTATGAAAAATCAAATGTCTAATCTTTGAATACCTTATTGTGTCTTAGTTTTCATTTTTTTTGAAGAAAATCAAATATCAAAGGGAGAGATTATACACTTTGCAAAATTGGTGTCAAAATCATATGTGCCTTCTATGTGTTTTGTAAAGTAAAAAATTAAGTCGAGACTCAAGTCTTTCTAGCCTTCCTATTTTGTAAAATAAAAAATGTAGATATTGTAGAACAATATTAAGGTAATATTCTATAAATTTCCTTAGTATTTGTTATTGTAAATGTAGTAAAATCAGAGCAAATGTATTGAGTCCCCTTGGAAAATTTCTTATTTCAGTTTTGGTCTCTTTTGTGCAAAATAGAAAAAAAAACTAAGTCAATTGAAGCTATATTTCCTAATTTTTAGTCAAAATTGAATGCTTTTGAGTCCTTTCTGGGTCGACCCTCTTGGGAGGGAATCTTTCCATCTTTTTCATTAAGTTTGGAGACACTTGGGGCCCTATTTTGGAGGTTTTTTTCTCTTGCTCGAAAATCACACTGGAGTCGCTATTTTGAAGAGCAGATCACTAATATTTTTCCATTCTCACTCTTGGAGTCACTTTGGAGGCATATATTGGAGAGAAAATTAGTTTTTTATCATTAGAGTTCAAGTTCAGATTTGCTTCTTACTCTCTTGACCATTTGCAGAGAGCTTTGTAAGCTTCATATTTGTACTCAGTTCTTGATGCTTTGATACTCCTTTCAGTTCAATGAAAGCATCAAAGCATTCCTATCTCATTTTTTCTGTCTCATTTTGCAATGGTGATTTGATGTTATCATTGTGATTTCAAATATTGAATCCTTTTTATGTCTCGTTGTTGCAATTGTGGTGTAGAAATTTCATATAATACAGGTTGCATGTTGTGTTTGTTTTCGAACCTTCATGCAAATCACTTTTGTGTTGTATGTTTCCTTTGAGGTTGTGAACGTTAATGCTTTAAGAGCTAATTGTGAGTCAAGTTAATGAATAATCTTATAAGTTTTGGTGCATTGCACATTAGGTTTTAGGATTTCATTTCAAGTTATCCTTCTATCCTTTTGCTTAAAAAAATCTGTTAGTTTAGGTGATCTACGAGGGGAACCAACCCTCTCTGGGGATTCATTCTCATCATGAGTTACCCACAACTTGAGAACGTTTCCATGTTTCAACAAGAAGGTTAAGTCAAACTTAGCTAGGGTGCAATCCTGATTGACAACAACAATCATCAATGTGCTAAAGTTGTGATAAGTAAGACCTCCTTTTGAAAACTTCAAACATGAAAGACTCGTCAACATCCAACTATTCAAACCAAGGTCAACCATACCAATATATCAATAAACTAGCTAGGATATCCTATCAATTGAAGGAAGATCAAACAAAACATTCATTCCTTTAACAAGGGAACATGCTCAAAGTTATTAACCATCTGGTATACTCTTCAAAACATATTGACCTCAATATTGAAACTACAAATCAAGATCCAAACACAAGGATATAATAAATAATAACCATGCAAATAATCCTTAAATAAATCCTTACAACTAACATTCATAGCTCAAGACTCAAGCACACATGAGAGGACAAGACACAAAGAAATAATGCACTTGAAAAGCCAAGTGGGTAATACCTATTAGATCATTCACCATTGGTAGTACCAAGAGTAGATTACTTTATGCATTAAACACCAATTAATCAGAAGCTCTAAAGAATGAACAAACTCCTCAACTCTCATGCCCATCTCTAGGTGTAAAATCCATAGTCTTCCTATCTAAACCTCATCAAGAGGAACCATATCAACAAATAATAGCTAAGTTCTAGAGATCTCCAACCTCGCCTAATTCTATCTAGCATTAATGAGCCCCAAATTAACCCTCTCATACCAATTGAACTCCAATTACATCATTTTAATTCCCACAAGATCCTAAAGAAAAATTAGTGTACTCTATACTAGAAGACTATCTCAAGTCATTACCAAAGTTCCAAATACAAAATTAGGAAATCCACATGACATCACGATTTACCTCCCTTAAAAAGATCATTTGTCAACATATTTACTCCAAATTAACACTTGCATTGTGCCAAGACTCTAATTGGTAATCAAGATTCCACCATGGCATAATAACATCCATACTCTAAACCAAGGACCACCTATAAAACTAATGAATCATAATTGACACCTCAACTAAAGAATCCAAGAATCCTCAATGGTAACAAGTTGTTGGAATCTTCAAACTATTAGGATTAAGGTTCCATCTATCTTGTAAATCCTATGACATATTACATGGTTCCAACATCCTTGGAAAATTCCCCTAAGCACTTAGGGTGAATTGGGGAAATATTTTGTAATATTAATTATCACCATTATTTGTAATTATTCATAATGGGTGATGGTTTCAACTAACATCAATTAAGGTGACTTGTGAATATAAATATTTAATATTGTTTTCCCCATAGGTAGGCACCTATAATGGGATAATAATTGATAAGGAAAAATACAAATGAGTGACTATTGGTATTCTCCAAGCGAGTTCTTGGAAAGAGGAAACAAGTGTCTCTTGGTATTCCATCATTTATTGCATTTAATGTGATGTTTATTTTCCAAGTTTGGGTGTCCAAGTTGTAGGGAAATTATTGGAGCCAAAATTGGCATCCTTTCAAATTCCAAGGAGGTATTCCAATGGTTGGGGAAATTTGGAATGAAGGGTCATCTTTGGGTTCCATGTTCGGTGCATTAGACCTCTTTACAAGTCTATAAAATCAACTCTTTGGGTGTAGAAATAAGGAGGAATAGTTGAATGTAGTGTTACTCTATAGGAACAAGGAAAATTTGAGGCATAAGGAGGTTGTTAACAAGTACATAGGTGCTTCCATGTTGGAGGAAAAGAGGAGAATGTAATTAGTTGTATTGTAATCTCATTTATTTGAAGATAATGCATACTTGGCCTCTCTTCTTGGTGGGATTTTTTCCCACAAGGGTTTCTCCACGTAAATCTTGTGTTATGTGATGTTCTTGTGTCGCTAATTTGTGCCTCATTTCTATTATCTTATGGTGATGAACTATTATTTATATATTGTTAGTATAATTTCACATAAGGCAGTGTTTATAAGCATGTTATGTTGGCTGATTTTTGGCATCATAAAGAAGATTGATCCAATCATGGTAATTCCATATTAAGGAAACTTAATTTTTAGATTTGCATATAAGTTTCAAATTTTTATGTTGTTGTAGTCCAATCCTTGTATATCATCCATTGATTTAATATTTGGATAGAGATTGAATTTACCAACAAATGCTATTAGAGCCTATTTATTTCTCATCATTTTAGTATTAGAGTTGAAGGTTAACTGGGTTTTGGGTATTCCTTATTTTTGATTTCTTAGCATGGAAAGCTTGTGGGAATTTCTTAGAAGGATTTGGAGGTTTTTGGAAGGGGTGTGGGGGCTACAGTAAATATTCTGAGTTAATTTTTTTCTTAATATTTGTGAGATTGGAAGCCATGGATATTGTCAATGTGATATGTGTTGGGAATTAGAAGCTCATGATTATGGATCTTTATGGAGTTGGTTATGTTTTGGTAACTTGGAACTCTTGTTTGAAAATGTGTGTATCCTCTTATTTGGTGGTCTTATTCCTTTACCTTGTGGTCATGTGCAATTAGAAGGTGTTCATGTTGGATGGGTAGAGACATCATAGTCACATGGAGAAACACCCTCAATTTGGACTACAAAATGGAGTGCTTATGTTGGCTTCATGGTTTTAACCCTTGGTTACATGAAAGCACTAGAAGATAAGCCACTAATATATTTGTGAGTTATGGAGATGATATATTCCATATGTTATAATCTATTGGAAAACTTGGCTTTCCTATTAGGTTATAGTTTACTCTTGATTTCAGCTATGGGTTTGTCGATATGTGCTTATTCTATTATTCAAATGACATGTTCAATGTGAATGTTTGGATGTTTAAACAGATTTTAAATTTACAAAGATGGTTTTGCATGTTCTACATGTTAACTAAAATATGTGGTATGTATACATGTGATGAGACTATATTTAGGGTGTTTTGGATGAAGATAGTTATAGGTTTGCATGGTTATTTGGAGGGTTTTAATTGATCTATAGTTACTCCTATGTGGATTTGTTTGAAAAATCAGGTCTAGCATTGATCTTCGTGTTTGAGTCTTGGATATCTACATGTTATACCTGATTATCTCTATTCTACATGTTTTTGATTGATTAAGCAGTGAAAGGGCCTCAAACCTTACAAAAAAGTACAACAAAATAGAGAACAACAGCCAGTCAAAACAACAATATGAGGAAGCCAACTAGAAAAGCTTCCCCAACCCCCCATCAAAAATCTTAACCAATTCCCTCAAGATCAAACATTTCATCTCTATCAGAAATATCAAAAGGATACATACTGTCCATATTTAGATCCCAACACTTAAACCTATAATAACAATTAATACTTAAAGTAATTTCCATGTGCATAAACTAGAAATACTAACATAAATATAAATAAAAGTGTGATAGTCTAGGCACCAAAGGCCAACACCAGTAATAGTACTGCCAAGAGTAGCACCAGAATAAACCATAGAAGAATAAGCAAAAAAGCAAAACAGTGACCAAGGATTAAGCATCTTCGATCAAACTCCAGGCTTTAAGCAAGTCATCGACAATGTCTTCCACTTTCTCTTTAGGCTCCATCTTGCCCGATAAGTCAGGAATCTAGTCCTTTGGCTTTCTCTTTTACTGCTTCTTGATTTTTCCTTGATCTGAAACCATAGCCATAATAGCCTTCTTCATTATCCCATCCACCACCCTGCAAAGACTCTTCACAACTTTTTCAAGAGTTTGGAATCTGCTTTCCTTATCCTCCTCTTGCGTCATCTTTTCCAACCATTCTAATCTCTCCTTCATCCTCTTGATTTTAACATTATCAACTCCATTTATCTTCTCTTCCTCATAGTGTTTTTTTTTCCATAACCTCTTGATCATTTATTGCATTAACATTTTCCTCCATCCCCTCATTGTCCTCTCCAACCTCATGAATTTTCTCTTGCTGTGACTCCCCTTCCACTTCCTCATTGTCAAAACCCTCCTCCTCCTACTCAGAATATTCCTCCTCAACAGACTCTCCTCCCAAAGTATCTGAGATTTCCTCCGTAAAGGAATCCCTGTCTTCCTTCACCATCTTTTTTCCTTAAATTTCCTACAAACTAGAAGCAATTTTTTCCTCTGAATCCTTAGACTTTTTGTTGTTGTCAAACCCTTTAGAAGTAGCCATAGCAAGCCTTGTAGACCTTTTACCAACCGGTGTTGAGGACTCAGGGTTCTCATTATCATCTAGAATTGTAATATGGATTCCTCCCCTAATGTCTAGATAAGCAGCTTCCCTTTTTTATTCTCAACAAAGCCGATGAAGGCAACACTCCTTTTTTCAGGAGTGACTTTTAGGAGATCGGACCATAGAGGGTCCTCAGGGTTAGGTGACTTTTTAATGGGATTTTTAATAGGGGTATGAGGGCGACTCTCAATGAGTTCAATTTTCACATAGCTCTTAGGGGTAGGGTTTTCAATCAACTTAAGGGAAAAATTTCTTTGAGGAGACATAGCCAACACATATTTGTAAATAGCTCTAATTAAGCCTTGGTGTAACAGTGGATTTTCCCCATTGGTAAGGCTCTGACTCAGGGAAGAGAACAAAAAAAAGGAAGATTTATCTTTTCGAGATGACGAATATGGTTAAGGATAGGGAAGTGGTAACCATGCATAGAATGGAAACAACCCTCAAGGGTAAAATACTTCATGATAAAGAAACACACATTGTGGTACGGGGGAGGGAGTAAAACCCCAGAATAGCCATTCTAGAATCACTCAGCCTTCTCCTTATCCTCAAAAAATTTCACAATATAGTCTTGGTATTTTCCATTGCTTACCTTTGCCACCTTCTTTCCTTCGTAGGCAAGTCTCGTTGCCTTTGTAATAAGCTTCACATCCACTTTGAAATGGAGAAGACCCATTTTTACTTCGTCGTCCTTCCAGACATTGGAAAACTTGTAGCTCAACTTCTCATTATACCCTTACATGGATGTGAAGTAAGGAGTGAAACCAACTCTCTCGAGAAGGCCCCATAGCTCTGCATTTTTTCACAGCGAATCATACTTGCACGGTTTCATTCGCTTTCTTGGGCCACCCATACCAGTCTCTTTGTAGAGGTTGTTTTTTGAAAGGAGGAGAAAATATTTACTGTGCCCTTCTTTGTTCTCGACTATGGAAACTGAAAATTAAAAAAAATCTGTATTAATGGTGACCTTTTGGTTTTTCATTTGAGGATATAGTGGCACTAAACTATTAGTTGAATGTTTGAAATTGAAACAACACTGGTTATCACCTTTACAAATCCCATCATAATTAAATTTGACAGCTTCACCACCCTTCCTAGTGATAATTAAGTTTATTTTATTCCCAATCTTATCATCATCACTTGTACATGTCGATCTGTCTTTTCCAAAATCATCCTTTAGTTTTTTATCATTGCATAGAGCATTCATTATTTCCCCATTTAAATCCTTCCTTTCAAGGCACAAGCCATGCCAAATAGACTGTCCTTTCCCTTTCATTCCTATTATTACTTTGGGATTTGGTGTACCTTTTTCCTCGTGCTACTCCATCCATCTTGTCAGCAAGCCTAAGTGCCACCAAGGATCCCCTATTATAGTTAGATCCCCAGGGTCACCACCCTTTTTAATTATAGCTACTCCAACCATCATTAATCCAAGCGTCAGATTTATCCTTCATTCTTAATCTGTCCTGGGCCAAAACTTCTTTTATTTGATTGGATAGGTTGGAAAAGTCCCATAACTTTAAAGCTTCCTATCTCACACCAAAGTTAGCCAAAGGATCCACAACTCTATTAGCCTCCCTAAAAGTATGAATAATTTTATATTATTGGAAGAAATATAACATGTTTTTACAGTCATCCAAGAGATCCTTTATTTCCTAGGGTGCTTTAGCATTGTTGTTAAGATAGTTAATAATAATTTTGAAGTCCCCTTCAACAATCACCTTTCTATACCCATTATCTCTAAGGTAACCAATTCCAACCCAAACAACATACGCTTCAGCAAAATTGTTTGTTGTTGTTCCAAGACCTTTGTTGTATCCCATCACATAGATGTCGCTTTCATCCCTAACCACTCCTCCAACTCCAGCTTCTCCTGGATTCCCTTTTGAGCAACCATTGAAATTACATTTCACTCATCCAGGATTAGGGGGAATCCAAATAGTACTTTTTGTTATAATCTATTTTACCCAACTCACATTATTCAAGTCATGGGAGATCCCCCACTACTACTTTATTCTTAACTCCTGATAGGTAGGCCCTTTCTTAGCCTGGGTGTACTTACAACTATCAACATTTTCCTGAATCTGTCTCCTTATAATCATACATAGCTCCTTACTACTCTTAGTTGTATCCCTAAAAACCCTATTGTTTCTTTCTTTCCATAGGCCCCATACCAAAAATGAGGGAACTTGTCCCCATAAATCAAGAATTATATTATAGAAGTAGGGGCTAAAGCTCCATCCTTGAATAAACATTTTAACAGAGGAAGGGAAGACCCAACCAATCTTAAGAGTCTTAAGAAAAAAGGTCTAGACCTCTTGAGCATAGGGGCATTGAAAGAAAAAATGCATAATAATTTCTTCATCTTTTTTGCAAATATAACATCTATTTACCAAGTACCAACCCCTTTTCTTAAGATTATCCATAGTCAAAATTTTACCATGTATAACTATCCACCAAAATAGTTAATTTTCAGATTAAGTTTTTTCTCCACACCTTGATCCAAGTAAATTCCCCTCGATTGATAGGTTGTTGATCCATAGCCTAATAGGCTGACTTGATAGAGAACCTTCTTGTAGCATTTTTTGGTCCAGATCCATTCATCCATCCTATTTCTTGAAAAGAGGTATGGGCTTCCAATCTGATTCTTCAGTAGGTCCAACATAGCATCCCAATTTGGTTGTCTTCCACCTCTTAGAACAACATTATTCAAATACTCTTTAACGTCAATCCATTTGGGTCTCAGGCCTTCCTAGTCTAAGTATCTAGAGATCTTCTTACCAATACCTCTTTTTAAATTGATTTTGATTTGTTGGAGGTCTTTAGTAGCTGATAAAGGGGCATTGGTGGACCAAACATCCTCCCAAAAATATGTGCTCAACCCATTTCCAACCCTAAATTTTACTCCTCTATGCAGGATTCCTCTATTTTTTAGCAAATTGTTCCAAAAGAAAAATCCATAGGGTAGCTCCTTCTTCATGAGAAAATAACTAGCTTCTTTATTGTTTAAGTATTTGGCCCTAATGATCTATACCCAATTTTTTTCCCCTTCCAATAGAAACCACCCCATTTTAGCCACTAGGGCTTTATTGAACTTTTTTAATATGTGAATCCCTAGACTTCCTTCCCTCTTTGGGGTACACACAATTTCCCACCCAATGAGAGCCATTATTTTCCTTTCTTCCACACCTGACCATAAGAATCTCCTTTGGATTGATTTAATTTTTTTTGCTATGTAGGCAAGGCTATTGAATATAGAAAGGTAATAAACATGTATATTCTGAAGAGAAGCCTTTAAGAGCTGAATCTTGCCAGTAAAACTCAACAGTTTACCCTTCCATCCAACCAGTTTCTTTTGAATTTTCTCAACAATATAATTCCAATAGTTGTTGTTAGGCTTTCGAGAAATTAGAGGTAGTCCCAGGTAAGTAGTAGGAAATTCTGCCTCTTGACATCCAAGGATGTTTTTAACCTTGTCTTTTACATTCTAGCTGGTATTAAAGAAGTAGATTTTTCTTTTCTGATAATTTATGAATTGGACCGAGAGTTTATCATATTTATCAAGAATAGCTTTCCATTACTTCGCTTCAATAATAGAAGCTTCCCCCATAATAATAGTGTCATCAAAAAATTGTTGATGTGAGGCAGGGGGTAAAGAGGATGTAGCACATAGGCATTTTAAGGTTTTATTAGCCAAAATTTTCTATATATTGCACCCTAAAGCTTTAGCAACAATGAAAAACAAGTAAGGTGATAATGGGTCCCCCTGTCTCAGACCCCTTCCTAAAGAGAAAAAACCTTGAGCAACCCCATTCACCAAGACTGAGTAATTCGAGGTAGTAACATAGGTTCTAATCAAACTTAGGAATTTACCATTGAAGCCAAATTTTTCAAGAACAATGAAAAGGAAGTTCCAAGAACTCGATCATATGCTTTAGAGATATCTAGTTTCAAAACCATACCCTATTTCTTACTGTGGTCCATAGAGTGCAACACCTCATGGGTATAAATTGCTACATCCAATATTTGTCTTCCTTGAACAAATCCCTTTTGATTAACAACAATCATTTTATTCAAGACTAATTTCAACCTATTAACCATGATTTTAGAACAAATCTTATAAGTAGTGTTACACAAACTTATTGGTCTATAGTCATTCACAGAAGCAACATTAGTAGATTTGGGAATTAAGGCAATAAAGGTAGTATTCATCTGATTTAAGAGCCTTCTTGATCTAAAGAAATCCCTCACCGCATTGAATAGGTCTAGAGAGACAATGTCCCAATAAACCTAGAAGAAGCTTAGGGGGAATCCATTCAGGCCTGGTGCTTTAAAAGCACCAAATGAGAAGAAAACCTCCTTTACTTCATTCATAGAAACAACCTTGGATAAATATTTTAAATCTTGATCCGTGATCACCTTGGGAATGACCGTTAGAAATTCATCCAGTTCAGAGATATCAATTTTAGGCAATTCAGGATATTTTGAAAAGAAGGAAACAACCTCCCTAGCTATGTCCTCTTCACACTCAAGTCTTGTCTCATTGGAGGTGGTTAGAAATATGATCCTATTTCTTCCTCTATGCTTCAAAGTAGATTGATGAAAAAACATAGTGTTTCTATCTCCTTCACTTAACCATTGGATTCAAGAATTCTGTTTCCAGAAGATTTTTTGTTTGTTTGTTTATTTTATAACATTGTACTCTCAGCTCCCTCTCTTTGGTAAAAATCTCCTCATCAATAATTCCAACCTACATTAGGTCTTGGATATCTTTAATTTTTAGGTTTAAGTATTTCTTAATGGTAAAGATATTCCCAAACATGTACTTGTTCCATCCCTTTACTTTTTCTTTGACCCTTTTTAGTTTTTGAGTTAGTCTAAACATTGGAGTACCATCAAAAGGTAAATTCCACCACTCCTCAATTAAAGATTTGAAGTCTAGATGGAGTGACCACATTATTTTGTATCTGAAGGGATAAGGCCTCTTAGTCATTTTATCATCCCATTCCAAAAGGAGAGCACTATGATAAGACCCTGTTCTTGGACAAGCAGTAAGGGAGAGATTTTGCAATATTTTTGAGTTAGAGGAGATAAAAAATCTATTCAGTTTAACTTGTATCAAATGATTACCCTATCTTTTGTTAGACCAAGTAAAGAGAGACCTAATTAGAGGAATATCCATTAACCCAACTGAGTTAATGAACCCCGAAAGATCCATCATGCTATCAGAGAAATCAGTTAAGCCTCCACTTTTTTTGATGGGTATAATGGGGAGTTGAAGTCTCCTCCTAAAATCCATAGCTCATCTTTACTATTAGTGATAATTATTTCTAGCATATTCCAAAGATCAAGCCTATCTAATCTTGAATTGGGGCATAAATATTGACCATATTCTAGTTGATCAAGGTATCCCTATCTTCCAAACTAATTAAGAGACTATTTTTTTTTGCACTTTCAATCTTCTAGTAAACCTAGAAGAATTCCATCATGTAGCAATCCCTCCTGATGCACCCTTTGCATCACTAACTTCAAAACCTGCTCTAGGCCAAAGCCCTTTTAGCACTTTCTCAAAGCTCTCCTTTTTCATTTTCATTTCCTGGATCAATAAGATATCTGGTTTTACTTCAACTAAACAAGCCTTTAGCACATATTGTTTATAGGAGGGCCATTAAGTCCCTTGATATTCCAAGACATAATATGCATTATCACAAAAACAAGAAAAGCAGTATCGGTCCAGTACTACTTAGGGTGGGAGAGAGATCTCCCTTACTTCTTTGGTTTATTCCTTGCCAAAGAATCAAGAGTTCTCTGCTTACCAACTGCCACATTTTTGTTGTTTCTTTGTTTCTTGATTCTTTGAATTGCGGTCTACCCACTTTATTGTTTCCTTCTACATCTGGTTTTTTCTTTTTCCTTGACTTAGTATATATCCAATCTTTCTCATTTTTACCTTCTGGTGTTGTTATCCTCCCCCATATTTATGTTTGTTATCAGGGCTTCAGAGGAAGGGGTTAGTAGCATTTCCACTTGGCTAACAATCTCTCCTTCTTCTAGTAGCTCACCATGCTATTCTCCTACCCTCCGGTCTTTAGGTGAGGAGTTCATATATTCCTCCATTCCTTTGCCTTGTTCAAAAAGTTTCTCCATTGAAGGTTGGGAGGGAAGCACATTAGTTGTTTCCCCCACAAACATCCCTTCCAAATTCTCCTTTGAGCTTCCTCTTTCATGCCTAGGTTCTCCTCTTCTTGTGCTTGAGGAGGGGGGATGACCTTTTCTGAGAGCATCAAGTCTTTATTCGGTATTGGGGTTCCCTGCTCCTTTATTATGTTAATAGGATCCACATTCTTCAGAGGAGAATTATGTTTTTGTTCAATTTGCAGCATCTTTGATTCTAGAGGTGCTTTATTGCAGGCATCATGTAAATTCCCAAACTTATTGCACCCTTGGCAGAACATCATTTCTCTTTCATATTCTAATGGTTGAACACATCTTCCAAAATTTGATTTTAGAGTCACAAAGGTGGGTAGCACTGTGTTAACCGCCACATTTACACATATTCTAGCATAAACCAGATGAGATTTTAGAAGAGTGACTTTTTCCACCATGACTAGGCTGCCAAAATAATCAACAATACCCTTAAAAAAATTCTGGTGCCAGAATTCCAGTGGCAACCCAAGGATTTTGACCTAGGTAGGGGCAACTTTCCCCAAATCCATAGAGGCATCAAACCCTGGTTTCCACTTACATAATGACAAGGTATTCTTAAAGCTTCTCTCAAAGGCCCACGGTCCACCCGTGAGAACCTTTAACATATCTTCAAGGATATAAAAGGTAAATAAAAAAAGGCCTTTAGGCATTGCACTAACAAAAACACTTCCCTTGAGATTCCAAGTGTCAGTGGCCCACTTGCGTACCTGATCAATATTGGGTTGGCCAACAAAAACTTCCCAACCAAGGATAGCTTCAAACCCTCCAAGGTGTCATTTAAGATTGCATCTAGGACATCCACTTCATCCCCCTCAATAGTACAAAATACCGACAAGGGGTCCTAAGTTGCCTTGGTTGAAACCTTTTCTCCAACTAGCTTTTCCACATAGGATGTAGAGTTGTCACCTGTGAGTAGAAAATCCTTACCTCTAAGAGAAGAAACATAATTTTTTAAACCCCTAGGTGACAAAACATGTGAAGTACCAGGCATACTTTTATTTCCCCTAGAAGGAGAATTCATGCCATTCTATAAAGGAGCATTATTCATGGGTGGGGATGCCCTGATGGGCCCCCCTCCAAGATGACTCATCAGACTTCAAAAATTTGAAAAGGAAAAGCACGCCCAGTTGTAGTTGCAGAGTAGAGTTGTTAGGAATTTAGCCAATGTCATTGATTGATTCTATTCTACATATTACTAATGTGGGGTTGAATCTATTTTTTAGTTATTTGATATTGGAGCATTGATTATGTATTTCCCCTTTGAGATGTTACATATGTGCAGATTTTGTAAAAAAAATAGATATGGATTTTTTTAATAGGCTATATTTTTTTCACCATTATTACATTGGTATGTT
Source organism: Sequoia sempervirens (assembly GCA_007258455.2). NCBI lineage: Eukaryota > Viridiplantae > Streptophyta > Pinopsida > Cupressales > Cupressaceae > Sequoia > Sequoia sempervirens. Next base: position 5,378,003 of record VDFB02270651.1, on the reverse strand, counting down.
TATTGCAATGATAAAAGTTTATTAGGAGTACCTAATATAGTTATTCACTTAAATTTATAGTATTATTTTATGGTGCATGAGAAGCTCTATTCACTTTTAGTAGAGTGTTGGCAATAATATTGGTCATGATTTCATGTATAACTCGGTATTACTTTCAATGGGAGCTTTATGTAGTTAAATAATGTGTTATATCTTCTTTATTTCAATATTTTAGTTCTAAATTGTTGTTGCAATGTGTAGTGAGCCATGGATAATCTTTTCTTAGAATATGGAATGTCCTTTGCAATGGTTTTTAGTGTCATAAGGAGCTCTTGGATTCTGAATTCATATTGGATTGATAGTTTAATGGTATCTTTGGTTCTATTGACAAGGGATGTGTGGTGATGGTTATCACAATACTTGGAGAGCTTGGTTACACAATTTAGTGGGAGATTTGACAATGATGTGGATTCATTATTTGATTATGGATGTTTATATTCATATGTTTGAAGATGGTGTTTTTTGGTTTAGAGTATGATTGTTATTATGTCATGATATACTCTTGATTCTAGATAAGAGTTTTGACATGATACAAGTTCTCTTGAGACCATGATATATTCATTCAAAGCATATGATCTCCTATGAGGAATGTTAGATCATGATGTCATTTTTTATGTTCCTAATTCTATAATTGGAACTTTTACGGTGGTCTTGTTTAGTTCTCTTTGGTTTTGAGTATTAATCATTTTCTTGGAGCTTCATGATCTTGCAGGACTACATTTGAAGTTGGCATGGATTGATTATGGATGCTCATGGATACTAGGGAGACTTGGGTGAGGCTAAGAGATCTCTTACTTATAGAGATCATGTGTTGAGATGGTTACTCTTTGATAAATATTTCATCAGAAAGACCGAGGAGCCTACACCTAGTTATGGATTTGAATCCATTATGGCTTGAAGAGATTATTATCATTGTTTGGTGTTGTGTGCACATGATAATCTTGCATACCTAACCTTCTCCCTTCATTCATTGGGTAACCATTGATAGATGAAGCTATTTTATCCCTTATATTTCATGTCCTTCATCAATTCCTCGCCCATAACCTTATCAACCCCCCTTCTATTCAACCTCACCATAGTATAAAATATTTTTCGTATACATAGATTAATAAAGTATGTTCAATGCATGATGCTATATTTATTTATGATGTTGTGATTGATAGATGCAAATTATAACTTATATGTGTGAATTTAAAACATGTCCTTGTACAATATTCATTCCTATATTATGTTGTAGCTCTTTTGAATTACATATATATTTTTCTTTTGGCTTTAAAACTCAACTTTGTCATATGGTTAGGATCAAGGCTCTAATTTACAAAAATGTAGCCTCCCATTACAATACTAGTGCATGTATTAAATAAAGAATAAGATCATAACATAAGTTTATTTAAGGAGTGAATCTATTTAAATATAGTTTATAAAGATGTCTCACTTGTATGTGTGTATATCTAGTAAGTTCTTATTTGCAAGTGTTATAAGGAATTTACAACTTGTCTGCACATGTCTTAAGTTGCATGAACATATTTCATCTTTATTTAAATGAGAATATATTAAATAGTTAGTACATCAAGATACTAAGAAATAATAATAATAATAATAATTGGTTATCTTATAAAAAAGTGGAATAAGGCACTTGTCTGAGCTCTTACACATTTGTAAGATTCTATTTTACAAGGCTACATAGGGATTACTATAAAGCTTGATTACTAGTTAACTAACAAAATTGACATGAAAATTTAGGTTTACATATTCCTATAACACTTAAAATCTATTCAATATTTATCTATAATAATATAATATAGGTATAAGGGACCTTAATTTCATCTTTTAACAAATTATAAGTTGTTATTGTCTAAACCCTTATTTCTAACTTAAAAAATTTCACCAATCCCTTTCCCCATCACTTAATTTCAATTTAGTTTATGTTGATTTGGTGGTATCTTCCTCACCTAGACCCACTCCACCTCTTTTATTGAACCTTAATAACATCCATAATATATCCCTCTCCTAAATTTATCTACTTTTCTTGGTTATATATATAAAATTTCATTAATGGTATACCATCTCATTACCCTCCTCCTCTAAAATATCATTGAGATACATATCAATAACATATTCTCCTAAAAGATGAGATGGAGATGAAGAAGGCTGGAGACCACCAGGAGTGGATCAGCGATGATGGGGTTCAACTTCTGTCTAAGAATTGGGAGACCACCAGCTAGTCTATTGCTGGTCTGCTGTTGGTCCTTGTGCTGTTAGTCCATGTCTATTTTGGTTTAGTGTTTTGTTTTGTTGCTTTTTGATTATGGAATCTATTGGCCCTCATGGCTCTCTATGAAGGGTACAACACCCTAAAAATGTTGCTTAATTTATCAAAAACATATTCTCCTAAAATATTTGTAGGGTTTAGGGTTTAGTGGTGACTTAGTAGACCCTATTTTTATTTTTAATATATTTGTACACAATTGGACTTACCTTGTTATTCCCACATGTTAGATGAAAGAACCTAGATCCTACCTTGAAAATATCATTGAGATACATGCCAATAACACATCGATATTAGAAATATTATGTGTACATATTACCTTGCCTTTCATGCTATTGGGTTTGTACATTAGGTAGAGGAGCTATGCTCTTGAAATTATCCCCTCCAATGATAATTTTCATTTTGTTAACCTATTTCTTGATTTTAAGTTAGATATTTAGTTAAGTTCATTAAAAATTAAAAATTATATGACTTCAATAATATATCAAGATTAAATGTAGGGTTTAGGGTTTAGGGTTTAGTGGTGACTTAGTGGACCCTACTTGTATTTTTAATATAGTTACATACACATTTGAACTTGTTAGTTCCACATGTTAGATCAAAGAACCTAAATCCTACCTTGACAATATCATCGAGATTATCAATAGCATGTCCACATTAGAACTATTAGGTATATATTACCTTGTTTGTCATGCTATTGGGTTTGCATTAAGTATAGGAGCTATGTTCTTGAAATAATCCCCTCCAATGATCATTTTCATTTGATTAACCTTTTTCTTAATTTTAAGTTAGAAAGTATTTAGTTAAGTTCATTAAAAAAATTATAAATTATATGATTTCAATAATAGATCAAGATTAAATTATACATAAACAATAAATTGTTTCAATCTATAAATTAGAAATTTTAACACCATTTGGTTAAAAGTATGTCTATTAGATATCTATGTAAAGGATTATAGTGAATTCATTTATTTCAATTTAAAAATTAAAAATCATGATGTTAATTCATGTTAGGAATTTAAATTTACTAGATTGTTAGTATATGTAGTGTCAGAAAATGAACTCCTTTACATTTTCACATTATGTTTTCATCACCTTAATTTATTGGACTTAATTAAGCCTCTAATTGACCCAATCATGCATGTAAAAGCCTAATTGATTTTATTTTCCAAAAGGCTAATCTACATTAAACAATTGCAAACATCAAATCACACATCTTGGAAATTGTGTGTCCTAGGTTTAGGGCCTAGGACCCATTCGCCCAAGGGAGAATGGGTCCTCCTTAAGTTTAGGATCCCATTTTTTAATATGTTTTCAGAAAAATTTTATGATTCAAATTTAAATTGCAATTGTTGGCCTTTGATGTTTAATTGTTGGGAAATTAGAAAATTACCTATAAATATAAGGTCTTTTTATCAAATTAAAAAGGCTAAGCAATCTAAGATTTCAAGAGATCAATCCTAAGAGCAAAGATTATTGTTAAGAGCATTCAAGAGTATATTTATCAGTCAATTATTACAACAATTGAGATCAAGATCATCAAGTCATAGTTGTTTGCATTCATGCATGTTTTTGGAGCTAACATTGTGATGTAGGTTTCAAGTTTTCAAGCATAAAATCAAGAGTCAAATAAAGCATCCAATCAAGCCATTTCATGCAAGATCTAATCTTTGGAGTGATGTGTTAGACTTCAATCCTCTAAGGGCAACCATTAAAGGGTTTGGTGAGTTGCAACAAGCCAGTGTTCATTCATCATTCCTTCCATTTATGATTTAATTTTGTTTCAAGGTTTAATTACCAAACTAGGGTTTGACCAAGGCAAACCCTTATACACCAAAAAACAAAAAAATTATTCTCTTTGTATGTTTGTAGATTTATAGGTGGAGTAAAATTGGATTAAAAGTGCAAAGTTGTCAAAGTTGTCAAGACAAAGAAACTTATCTATAGAATTTTTTTTTGACCTTCTGAAAAGTAAACTCAGAGAAATCATAGCCTTAGATCCAACATCAGAGGACTACAAAAAGAATTTTCAAAAAAGGACACAAGGAAACATTCACCTGAACAAGACGCTTTATGACACTTTTGGAGCCAGGTACATAACATTTTAACCTTCTCAATTTTGCTAGTTAATTATTGTTTTTGATAGTATTATCATAGAAATTTATATTCTAAGTGGTAGATCTCTGTTATTAGATCATTAATGCACTTTTATTCATCTCCCAAAAGTGCCTTTAAGTCATATTGGGGTGTCCAGCTTTGGCTAAGGTGTCCTTATACAATTTTTGAGACAAGATTTTATGGGTTGATAGATATTATCCTGTAACCCCCAAATCTGCTTGCAAATTTTATTTTTTGTTAGTATTATGATTTAAATCTACATTCCAATTTTTACATTGCACAATTGAGCTCATTAATTAATTTTACATTTAGTCATATATTGGGGTGTCCAGCTTTGGCTAAGGTGTCCTTATACAATTTTCGGGACAAGATTTTTTGGGTTAATATATATCATCCTGTAGCCCCCAAATCTACCTGCAAATTGTATTTTCCGTTAGTATTATGCTTTAAATATGCATTCCGAGTTTTACATTGCACAATTGAGCTAATTATTTTATCTCCCCAAAATGCATTTTAGTCATATTTTACAGTTTTCTGTCATAAGGAAGAAGAGATCACATAGTGTCCCAAAACTTGGAGTTGACTCACTTTAAGGGTTGTAGGTCAATTCTAATCTCTTGTGGCACTATCCTTCTTCCTAATGAAATAGGAAAAGGTGGGTTTATGATTAGGTGATCACACTGTTTTATGCTTTTTGGCATAGGTCCCTCATTTCTAGGTCTAGCCATCTCACCTAACATATCCCCCATTTTCTTATGTTTTAGTATATATAGGTGGTTAAATGAAATTTAAATTTAAATTTAACTTGATGGGCCTTCAAGATGAAATGTATCAAGTTTTTTCATATATTTTACACACGTGTATATACATGTTTGGATACATGTAAATTTAAATTAGAACTTAATTAATTTTTGTGCAACATCGATATATATGGGCTTTGGACATGTATTGATGCATATATTCAAAGACTAAGATTTATTTTAGATGACCCTTTGACCATTGGGGTGTACAAAACCAATTTTGAGACGATTTTAAAGAGTTTAGTTAGGACTAGATATTGATTAGGGGGTGTCTATGCATATTTTGTTGAGACTTTAGTAGCCATTCTTACCCAAATGTAGGAATAGGTTTCTAGTGATGTTCCTTTGAGTACAATATAGTTGAGAGTGCCAAAGGAAACTATAGAAATATAATGATTTCCCCAGTATTCCACTAAATATCAAGTGAGAGCATATCAGGTGACTAGGTGCATATGCCCTAGGATGACCCCATTGATTCATCCATGATTTCTTACTGCACATAGTCATTATCTAGATAACAACCAAATTCTAGTATATTTTATGTAGTAGTTGTACACTGAGGTTCATTTAGGCCTTAACATTAACTATTTGGATTTACCACCTCATTTGGGGTAGTGGTGTGCTAGGGTCTACAATAGGGATGCTTACCATTGTGTAGATCGACAACCTCCAAATTTTAGGGCCTTGGTTGGGTAGATGGTGCTTGTTGTCACTCCATCCTTTATCCCTATTGGTGATCAGGTTGTCATTGCCTCACAATAAGGAGCAATTGATAGTATTGTTGATATTGTAGTCTAGGCCCAATGAATATCTACCTATCATGTGGGGTGATACTTAATGAGGCATCGATGTAGATCACCTGTTGAGTTAAATGCATATGTCATGACAATCATCCCATCTCTATATGATATAAGCCACATTGCACATGATGGCCAGATTCTAAGGGATATAGGTCATAAATTGTCTAAGGACCTGATGTGAGGTTACCATGTGTTTTCATCATAGTTGGGGATTCTCAACATATGTTAGTTCATTTTTGGATCATATTTATGGAGCTTTAGAGAATCTTGTAGCTCAATCATAGCATTTTGATATCGATCCTATAGATAGATCATTTGGTCTGGTGCATGGGCCACATACTAGTTATTTTGTCACTATTGCATAAGCACATCCACCTACTAATGATTATGCCACTACATGTGCTCAAACATCTGTTCATACACTTGAGTTTGCTAGAAATCTAGGTTTTATGGAGATGCTCTCTTCAGGGTTGATGCCATCTCACTTGCATAGTCCGCTACATACATCCTTGGTAGAGCTAGTCAAGAGTAGGACTACATATGAGTTGGTGGATTCCATCATGTTGCAGGAGATGCACCTAACATTTAGGATGTTGGTGTAACACAAGTATGTATATTATTTTTAAGTTTTTAAAGTTAAATTTATGTACTTGTAGTCTTGGGTAACACATTTATAAATTATATAATTTGAAATTATTTTTCTTTTGCATGCATGTATGTGTGGATGAAGGTAGTACATGTTACTCCTAGTTTGAGGGAAAAGTGTATATGCACACACTCTTCACTTGACCATGTCAGTGGATAGGTAAGTTAATTTTTATATATTTACATATATATGTATGTAATTTATATAATTTACATATACATGTAGTCCACCTTTTCATGTGTGTATATATATTATAATTTAATTATAATTTTGTATATGTATATAGGGCTTAGTGAATTTATAAGAGCAATATTCGTGCTTGGATGGTCACTCAACTAGGAGTCGACATGATGACTTGGAGACCAACTAGTTTATACATGTTTATGTTATATATATATAGAAACATGTTATGTTTGAGAGATCATGGATGTTGACATTATGTTTATGAACTTATGTTTCAAAGAATCTAGACATGTTTATATCATAGGCATTTATGTTTATGTTTGTGGACATTTATGTTTATATCGTGGACATTATGTTTATGCATGATTTGCTATATATATATATATATCATACACACATGTTATTATTTTTCATTCAATATAAAATTGTTATATGTATATGCGATTTGATTAAACATACATGTACATGATGAGATGACATGTTATAAATCATAGAAATGATTATATACATACATTGTAATTTCATTCAATATGTACTAGATTTTTTAGTGATTTAGTTGGTAAATAAGAATTAAACAACATGCATGTGTATAAATTAGATTTTGATAGATTATAATTATTTAAGTGATATGCAGTCAGTGTTGTCATAATAGTGGTTTACAATTCCTGAGAGGAACAAATTTTAGCTGAAATCACATATTTTTAGAAAATATAATGATTTAAGCCTTAAAAAGTTCCATTTTAAGGATTCCAATTGAAGAGGGTTTGATCAAATCACCTTAGATCAAACCCCCTTAAATAGAACCTCACTAGTTTTCAACCATACCTATAAATGCGTCTCCTTTACACCTATCAAAATCTGATAAAAATCACTTTTGATTTAGCTTTTGGGGATCAAATGAATTCATTTAAAATTTATTTCAAATGATTATGGTATTCCTCAGAACAAGCTATCCAATGAATATAATTTTAATATGTTTTGGTTTTGTTATGTATTTGTTTTTAAGTTTTATTAAACATAGGTTTTTCATCAAAAATAAATTTCTTTGTTCTTCACATGCGAGAAAAATAGAAGATTATAAAAAAAATTTGAAAAATATGAGTGCACCAGATATTGAAGTCCTTGATCCAACAAAAAAAATTAAATTAAATTTTGACATATACAAAAAAGTTACGCGTTATCATGTGGAATTGTAATTGTTTGACTTTGAAACTTGATTAAGGAAAAAATATTCAATAAAACTATCTAACCAAGTGAAGCACTAGATATCAGAGTTACAAATCTAAATTTGAAAGAATTAGAATTTTATCCTTCATGGAAAAAAAGTTATGCGTTATCGATTGCGTCACTTTTTTTTAAAATGTTGTTTTCTGAAAAAATCAATTTTCGTGGGAGATGGAAAAATAAGTGCAATTTGATTCCAAAATTTTGAAAAAATATTTTTAGAATCTACAGACAAAATTTGATGAGACTCTAGTTTGCACCATCTTCAAATTCCTCACAGTTTAGCCGCTATAGGTGCCCGAATGTGAAGATTTAGTTAAAAATAATAATTTCAGTGTCCAGTTTGGCCAAAAATTGTAAACCACTATTATGGGATCGTGCTTTATATTATCACTTGTATACATGGTATGTACAAACAACTGTAGAAGTGTATTTATCATCATAATTTCTTCACTCAAGACTTAAACTTGAAACTAAATTGTATTTAACCTTGTGAGATCTTAATTGGATTGGATGTATATAATTTAGTTTATAAAAGTTGGCTAGTTCAACTTAAGCAAATACACTTGTAAATTAATAAATTAGCTTTTGATAACTAGAATGCAAGAAATTATAAATAGGAAATGAAAAATAAAACTCAAGTAAATACATGTAATGGATGGAATGGACTTGACTAAGATAAGAACTTAGAAAAACTAATTTAAAAATTTAAAATTGATTAAATATAAAAAAATTGTGAAAGAAATATATAACACTAGTTTTTTATATTCTTATGTAATTTGGTGAAGGGTGAATAAAGGGAAAATAAATGATGACAATGTTGCTATATACCATTCGCCCTTGAGGGCATGATAAGAAATACCAAAGCCTAAAATGTCTTAGTTTCATAGGACCACTTGGAAGAAATGTTTTCCATATAGGTACATGGGATCATACAAAGGGTAAAGACACCTAGGACTAGGGGTTAAAGAAAACATAATAAATTAACAAGGGGTAAACACATGGAATAGGACTTGAGGTGACATATGTACACTAGGATTAAAGTAGGGAGGATGATAAATGGGATCTAAAAATGTTTAAACATATATGATGATGGAAAATAAAATTATATCTAGAACATTTTCAAGAGTATTAATTACCAATAAAATGAGTCCAATAAAAAAATTAAGAGTATTAATTGCCAATAAAATTATCAAATTCAAGTACATTTTCATGTATTAATAATAACTTAATGTCATGTATTAATTGGTTTTTATAACCTCTCTACAAGAAAATTTGAGCTTCCATTAGCTTCAAGAAATATTTATTCTATATTGACAAGGTCAACCACGTGAAGGTGGAAGCTCATATGACCTCACCTAAGACCTAAGACATCTAAGAAACCTAAGACAACTAGATCAAGTATCTATACCTAGATTTTATATACGTACTAGACATAAGACACCTAGACTTTATACCTCAAGTGACACCTAGACTTTACACCTTATCAAGTATTCTAGACCTAAGACACTAGAGAGACACCTATTATAGTCATACAAGTAAGACACCTAGACACCTAGATTATAGTAGTCCTAAGATACCTAGATTTTATACCTTATTCTAGGACCTAGAAGACACATGTATATTTTCTACCAGGTAGACACATAGTTCTAACTTAAGAAACTTAGATTTTATTCCTTATTCTCTAAGTCTAGACCTAAGATGTAATACATGTAAGTGAAACAAAGAAACAACCCTAGGTCTAATGTGTAAACCTAGGTGTGTTGGGTCTTTTTCTATTGTTTCATTAAGATGGAGATCAACAAGGTGTTTAGATTGACTTTTAACCATGAAGGTGATCCAATCAGACTTGGATCTACATCTTTTAGGGTCTTAGAAATGGATTGGAATTAATTTTTCTTGATTAACCTAATTAGACCATGTGCCATAATATGAAAATGAAAAGATTATGATAATTGACAATGAAACATATATTTGTAGGAAAATCTAGGAAGGGCAGAGTGATGTGTACCTATCCTAAAAGTTTGGTGCTAGCCTAAATATGAGGACAGAGTCACCCAAGGGTGTATGTGTCCTTGTATGCCACTTCTACTCTATTTTTGTAGTCCTCTAATGGAAAATATGAGATCCTTTTTTTCACTTGCAAACTTGTCGGATCGCTATTAGATAATTTTGTAGATGATTTTCTTTGAGTTGACAAGGTGTAGGGATTTGAATGCAACAATGAATAAATGATCTTCAATCTTCCTTCACTCTCCAAATTTGAGATATTCACATGCAAAGAGAGAAGAAAGGTTGTGCCATTTAGGAGCTTTCCTTAGTCAAACTCCATATTAGTGTTTCCACTTCCACAATGGCAATGTCAATGGCAAAAGGATAAATTATAGGAAGGAATGATGAATCAAAAAAGTGCTACAACTCACCACCCTTAAATGGCTTCCTTGAAGGACTAAAGTCATGTACATAACTTCAAGGTTTTTGATCTTGCTTTATTTCCTGAAATGCTTGGAGACCTATAACAAGGATTAGCCTTCACAAAAAATGATAACATAAACATACATAAACTCACATAGGATTTGGCATGATGCTTGGATCTTGAATTGTTGCAATAAAGCTCTAAAATGTTGCTCTCGACTTGCTTGATAGTGCTCTTGACAATAATTCTTGTTCTCAAATTTTTGTTAGATTTAAAATGATGTAATAACTAGGTATTTATAGGCATTTATTCTAATTTCCACAAATTAAATTCCAATATCTGATATTTGCAACTTGAATTTCAAACGTTAAAATATTAAAACTAACATATTCAAATTTTGATCCCAGTAAAATAGGGGGAATCAGATGCCTAAGGACATCCCATTATTGGACCTATTTTCTAGGAAATAGGGTGTTGAGGGAAAATCATTAAATACATGAATATGTTCAATGCTTTGAATTTCTCAAAAATGATAAAAATAGGCTATAAAATGCATAATTTAGGAAATTACGGACTTAATTAGGCTCAATAATTTAGAGGGCACACAACATAATGTGAAATTGTGAAGGGTGACTATTTACGATGTAATATTTATCCCCCACTTTAGTGGGACTATGAACTTACACTCAGACTTGCACTAAAGTAGAAAATCTATGTCAAGAAGGGTCTAATTGTCAAAATGTTGGAGAGATAGGATGACTAAGGATATAGGGGGAGTGCACAAGCCCCCAAGATCTAATATCCCATGGCAAGACAACATAAGCACAAAGGAACACATACATGCATGAAATGCAGCAAGACAACATACACAAACATACATATCAGAAAACACAAAGCATACACGATGAAAACACATGACATAACATAAAATATAAATGAAAAAAAAAATATAAACATGATGTAAACACAAAGTAAACACACAAAAAAAACACACAACAAAAACATAAGGTTAGTACTAAAGGGATTCAAGTCAATAAGGAAAAAAGACCCCAGTCTTAAATTGTCTCAAATACCAAATTCCATCCATCAAATAAAGGAATTATCCCATGAGGACTAGCAAGTTGTGTTATGCTAGGTGTCCATGCAATATGATGAGTTTCACAAGGCTAGAAAGATGCGTTATGCTAGACACTCATGAAATACATAGCTCTATTGGCAAGCAAGTTGTGTTATGCTTGGTGGTCACGTAAAGGAATTCACGACTCACATAATAGAAAAGTCTGCTATTTGATAGGTGAATCACAAATAGAGGCACCATGGGATAGTGAAGTCTGATATTCACTAGATGAGCCCCCAAGAAAAGGTAGAAAAATGAGAAACACACTAGGTCTAGTGAAGTCTGCTATTGACTAGGTGTGCACCCATGTCAACCATACCAAAAGTTATACTCGATAAATTTGATAAGGTACTACAAATTGATCAAGATGTTTTTCCAATGCATCACTAAGTTTAGTGCCTATGAACAAAGTGAAGTAAAAATTTCAAACTTGCCTGAGGTACACAAAATTTCCTAAGGAGGCGCTTAAATGACAAAAAATAAGGCCAAAACCTCAAGGGGTGTTATAACAACACCATCAAAAAAGGTGATGTATGAAAAAAAAGGGGATTTTCTCAATAAATGAAAGGTCACACTTTAGGGAATATCACACATGACATCACCACTAAGAGAGGAAAAGTCAGGGAATAAAAAGATCACACCTTAGAGAATACTAGCAATAGTATTACCACAAAGGGGAATATTGTATTCCAAGAAAATTCACACACTTGGAGGATATTAGGTCCAATATCACCACAAAGGAGACACTAACATAGATAAAGAAGGGCACACTTTCATTTTCAAGGTCACACTTCCTAGGAGATGTATGCTATCATCACTAAGAAGGGATCATTTCTTATGCAAACAATAAATGGGGGACTATATGCCCCACCTTAAAATGTTAGTGAAATTTCTATACAACCTTTTAAGGAGAAACAAAGGGAACCCTTGCTAGAAGGAATGCACCTAACACAAGGCTATTTGATCCCTTTCCCCCCAAGTGTAGGGACAAAGATGCACCTAAAATGGATGATGCTACTCCTTGCAAGATGAAATATGATTGCATAAAGCCTAGTTTATACCCCCATGCATGGTAGTGAGCATGTTGTGATACTACAACTACCCCATAGAAAGGAGCAAAGCATATGAATGTTAATCTATCACATGTTCAACTTGATCCTCGTAAGGATAAAATTCCCTCAATTCTTTCTTTAAAGCACGACATTCATCAGTAGTATACCTAAATATTCTATGATATGCATAGTAAGATGTATTTGTATTCTTTTGTTTATTTTATTTTCATTCATGCATTAGTGGTCGTGTAATTAATCCAAAGTTCAATAGTGTAGCTAAAATACTTTCAATCTTTGATAAAGGATGCAGAGAAGGTAACACACCTTTATTAATAAGACCATGGACTTTGCATTTCTTGGTTGGTGGAATAAATTTTTGATTTAAAGGAAAAGGACCTTGGTAACCTAATCCTTTTGTGTCTTCAGATGGTGTTTGTTCCAAAAGGGAGTGGATCTCATGTTCATTATTTATGTCACATCTTTGTTTTTTCAATATCTTAAAGCCTTGTACATAGCTTTTTTCCAAGTTAATGAGTGTGTTTGTAACTTTATGCTCATATGATGGGAGGTTGGTTGATGTGATTTCCTTGTGATTGTTATTGATAGGTGTTTCCATGTGCATTGGTTGAGGTAAGTTTCTTTTCTTATGTAATATGGAAAACATTTCAAATGGTGGTATGATAGGTGGTGTTGGTTGTTGGTATGGGTAATTAGACAATCTCATGGAAGCATAAAAGGTTGCGTTATTCTCAAGGTTGCATAAAGAATTATGTATGAATTCATTCATGCTCTCCTCATCTTTTCCCAATATATCTACATCATGAGGACATGTGTTGGGAGGTGAAGGATCATGAATATTCTAATTGGAATTAGGGTCATCACCAAACACACAATTTGAAACATCAACCAAATATTTCAAAGAAGTCAACATCTTACCAAAACATTAAGTCATCATGATGATGCTTTTAATAAGGTTCAGTTTGTTATTCAACATGAGGTGATTGGAAGACAAACAAAAATTATAGATAGATGATCCTAAGAGAACTCTGTCACAAAAATTTTGAGCCAAAAAGGGCAAGAAGATAAAGTTTCCCAAGGGTGTCCAGGCTATCTTGGGTAGGGTTTTAGGAAATTCAAAAGTTGACTATGTGTAATATTTCTCAATGATTCTAGGTCTGGTTGCAAACATGTTTGATAGTAAACGTGTTTCTAGAATTTCTCAATTTATACCAATGCAAGTGTGTAACAAAATGTGAACAATAAAATATAATTTTGAATGCAATTTTTCTGTTCTAAGATGCAAAACTTGACTGATTGTAAGATGCCTAGATCTGAAAATTATGATTTTGATGCAATTTTGAAACAAAACGATGCAAATTTTTTCACTTTTTGAGTTATACCAAAGATTCCTAAATGAATTCAATTAAGAACTCCAAATTAGAGATCTGCAAGTAGACATAGATTGAAGACACATAAATAGAGAATTATGCAAAATTTTGTTGATTCAAGTGTAGCAGGACAGAGGCGCTCAAGGGCATCTATGTCCTTGATAGGGTGTCTAAAAACTAAAAAATTGAATGTTTAATAGATTGTTTAAAGGTTCTATTTCTATGTGCAAATAGTTCTAAAAGTTAATATATCTCCAGAATTTGCTCAATTTAAGACAATGCAACTCAAATGCAAATGTGTAAAAATGTTTGAATAATAAATGACACTTATGAATGCAATTTTCAATGTAGATTTGACCTAAATGATTGAAATAAACCTTAATACAACCTATGATTCTATATGATATGGATTTTTTAAAAAAATTATGTCTTTTATGATGCAAAAATGAAACCCTAAATGAGAAATGCAAAACAATGCAATACAAAACTTAGATTTAGGGTAAATTTTACAAAGTATATTATAATGTTAATAGGTTGGATTCACCAAAATGAAATAAATAAAAATAGGAACCCTAGGTCTAATGTGAAAACCTAGGATTCAAATTTTGTGTGGGGTGTGTGTTGGGTCTTTTTCTATTGTTTCATTACGATGGAGATCAACAAGGTGTTTAGATTGACTTTCAACTATGAAGGTGAGCCAATCAAACCTGTATCTGCATATTTTAGGGTCTTGGAAATGGATTGGAATTAATTTTTCTTGATTAACCTAATTAGACCAAGTGACCTAATATGAAAATTGTAAGATTCCAACAATTGAAAAACTAAAACAAATATTTACAAATAGACTTGGGAAGGGAAAAGTGATGTGTACCTATCTTGAAAGTTTGGTGTCAGCTTGAATATGAAGATAGAGTTGACCAAGGGTGTTGAGTCCTTGTATGTCTCTTTTTCTATGTTTTTTCAGCCCTTTGATGGGAAATTTGAGATCCCTGACTCTGCTTGTAGACTTATTGGATCACTATCAAATAATTCTATAGGCGAGTTTCTATGAGTTGACAAGGTGTAGGGCTTCAAATGCAACAATGAATAAATGATCTTCAATCTTCCTTCAATCCTCTCCAAACCTAATATTTACACATTGAACGAAAGAAGAAATGTTGTGCCAATTAGGGGCTTTTCTTAGTCAAATCTCGTGTTAGTGTTTCCACTTCCATAATGGAAATGCTAATGATAAAAGGATAAATGATAGGAAGGAATGATGAATCAACAAAGTGTTGCAACTCACCACCCTTCAGTGGCTTCCTTGAAGGAATGGAGTCATGCACATCACTTCAAGGTCTTGGATCTTGCTTTCTTGATTGCTTGAATTTCTTGGAGACCTACAAAAAGGGTTAGCCTTCATAAAAAATGATAGCATAAACATGCATAAACTCACATAGGATTTCACATGATGCTTGGATCTTGAATTACTTCCATAAAGCTCTAAAATGCTACTCTTGACTTGCTTGATAGTGCTCTTGACAATAGTTCTTATTCTCAAATTTTTGTTAGATTTGAAATGACGCAATAACTAGGTATTTATAGGCATTTATTTTAATTTCCAAAAACTAAATCCTAATAGCCGACATTTGCAACTTGAATTTCAAATGTTAAAATATCGACACCAACATATTCAAATTTGGATCTTAGTAAAATAGGGGGACTCATACACCCAAGGGCGTCCAAGTCTTGGCCCTATTTTCCAAGAAATAGGGTGTCAGGGGGAAAACATTAAATAAATGAATTTATTCGATTCTTGTAATTTATCAAAAAATGGTAAAAATAGGTTATAAAATGCACAACATAGGAAATTAGGGACTTAATTAGGCATAATAGTTTAAGGGGGACAAAATATTGCACGTGAAATTATCAAGGGTGATAATTCACGATGCTACAGTAACAAACCTATTATATACCCAAGATGTGCCTATGCTATATATATCAAATTCTAAGATGCTTAGAAGTTAAATAATACATACATGAAGACACATAAATTAAAGACTATATAGTTTAGAGATCATACCTACTTGACATGAAGTTCAATAAATTCAAATAATTTTAGCTCTACATGATTGAAAAAACAAATATCTTGCCATGATGAAATGTAAATAAAAATAGAGTACATAGAGATCATTTGATTCTAAAATTTGTTAAGAACCATTGAAATTAAAATTTAAAAGGAAAGAAATATATTTGAAATAATTATTACTTTTAAATCTTGTGAATACCTTCAAAATGAAGTGTAATTTGTTGTCCAAATTTTTCATACCACATTGATTGGTTTGACTCGCTTTTCAATAAAATGTAATATTCTTTGATGACCATCACTATCTAGTCTTGGTGTAGGAGCACCCTCATGCTAAAAATGCTAAAAATGCTCAAATTTGGGTTTTTGTCTTGTTTTGTGTTATTTGATGTAAATAAGGTCATTTTGGACCATTAATGATCATTTGGATTCATTTGTGTAAGTTTGGGGTCATTTGGATAAAAGATGGAAAAGCTGCTCAAAAGTTGTCATGTTGCTAAAAAAAAGTTGTCAAGTTTGTTGAAAGGTTGGTTATTTGGTTTTGGGTAGTTGAAAACAAATGGATTGGATTAGATTGATGATAAAATGGCCTCCCAACTTGAATTCAAGGGTTGAAATAAACCATGAAATTTCCATATCTGGAGTTTACACCATGAGAAACCCCTAAAACTTTGTACAAAATTTTGTTTTGATGTATTTGATCTCCTTGCAAAGTTTGAGGCCTAGTTCTGCATGTGTGGAGGAGCATTTAATGATAGTATGGCGAATTTGGCTTTGTTGACAGTCCTAGAAGCCCTAGTGAGTGGGATAAATTTGTTGTATGCAATTGGGGAATGATCTATGTGATATGATCAATTGTTTGAGAACTTGTATGATGTGTTTGAAGGTGTTGGAACAGGTGTTGAAACATTTTGAAGCCCTGAACCTAGTTGTGTCATGCCTAGTTGCTTAATTAGGCCTAGTCAAGAAGCGAGACAATCAATTTTTTAGGAATTTCGTACAAAGAACCCTACCCTAATTTTGAGATATGTTTAAGAATGGCCAAATGGGTATCTAAAAAAAGTCTTCTTTCCTATAGATCAGTTGTGGTTGAAGAGTTAGGTCCAAAAATGCTCTTTTGAAAGGCTACTAGCGAAATGAGGGTTTGTGAAGGAAAAACCATCAATTGAAGACTAAGGATTGAAAGAGTGGTTGTTTGTGGTTGTGTTGTCATTTGTACCCCTGCTTTGCATCAATCCATAAACCATTAGCATGCATCTCATATCATCCATCCTGCATAATCATCAAATATCATATGAAAAAGTACAAAAAAGAAATCAACATCCATCTCATACATCCTGCATCCACATATAATTAGAAGCATCCATATTACATCATAAATCATCCATAATGGAATCATACATCATAAGAATCATCATATCATAAACATAATAAATCTCATCCATATATATATACATGCATCTACATCCATAATAATAACATAATGCATCCATACATCATACATCATAAAAAAAACAAGGCATAAAGACAACATTATATAAATATTGTCACATCGAGATCATCTCATATATTTCAAAAAAATGACCATCATGATACATATCAAGTGTATGATATACATCAAAATATACATGAGGCTATTCATAACTGATGAATGAATATACAACCTAAAACATGTCTACATTAGTATATGGAGACAAAAATTTCTATGTATAAATCAAAACTTATCTCGAGCTCCCTTGATCATCTTGACTAGGAAGAGGTTGATATGGTGGTGGCCTCATCTACTATCCATCTAAAGGACGCTATGATGGCATG
This sequence comes from Sequoia sempervirens, assembly GCA_007258455.2. Lineage (NCBI taxonomy): Eukaryota > Viridiplantae > Streptophyta > Pinopsida > Cupressales > Cupressaceae > Sequoia > Sequoia sempervirens. Next base: position 5,360,071 of record VDFB02270651.1, on the reverse strand, counting down.
CCAATAGAACAACCCTTTGATCTAGTAGGACACTGTAGACATGTAAAATTGACTTAACACCTATCACAACTTGGAATAACTCCAAATCAACTCGAAACAACTCCGAATCAACTCAGAACGACTTTGAATTAATTCGAAACGTCTCAGAATTACTCCAAATCAATTCGAAGCAACTCTAAATTAACTCAGAATGTCTTAGAATGACTTCAAATCAACTCGAAATGACTCTAAATCAACTCAAAACATCTCAGAACAACTCCAAATCAACTTAGAATGACTTTGAATCAACTCGAAACATCTCATAATGACTCATAATCAACTCAGAACATCTCTGAAACATCTCGAAACACCTTAGAATCATCCCATGACATCTCACAACACATCGAATGGCATCAAACATCATCTGAAACCGTAATTTTCTCTATTAGTTGAATAATACAACATTATTTAATTAATTCACTTTTTCATCATTCTCAACAAATTAAATAAATAGCATTTATTTAATAAAGTCTTGAAAAACTAATTCTACTATTAATCGAATAAAACAACGTTATTTGATTAATTCACATTTCATCATTTTGACAAATTAAATAAATTACATTTATTTAATAAAGTCCTAATATTATCTTATTTTGTCTTTATTAGTCAAACAAAGCCATTTTTTTGATTACGTCACTAATTCACCTTATTGCTCAAAATTAATTAAATTATTAAATCATAATAATTTAATTATGACACTTTCCCTCCAAAATTTGAATAATTAAATCAAAGTATTCAAATCAATTATAAAAAATAAAACACAAAATATAATTAATTAATTAATATTCCTCACCCACTTTTTGATTGATAAAATCATGGATTGCTAACTAAGCAATCTATTTTTTCTAACTAAGCAATCTAATTTCGTTAACTCAACCATCTAATTCCTAATTAAACTCTAACTGATCAACCAATTGCTAACTGAGCAATCAATTGCTGATTGATCAATCTAAAACCCTAACTAGCCAATCTATTCTTCAATCACCCTAATTATGCAATCAACTTTGCACAATCTTCTCATGTCTAAATCCTCTCAACACATTTTGATCGTTGATCTGGATATTCTTCAATGCAATCCTAATCGTCGATTCAAAATCTCTTTTCCTATATAACAAACCTCTATCCTCACAAATATGGATCAAAGAATCAACATACCTTATGCAACGAAGTGCTATCAAGATCATCCTTAAAAGAGCTTCATTCCTTCCTTCGATCAACCAAGCATTCATCCACACTTTGCACACAAACTTTGGAGGCTTCGCTGTGATAAGAGCAATCCAACATCAAGCGAATACACTCTGCTACGGGATGGTGAAACTGTCTTTTGCTTTCATTTCATTTGGTAATCAGTAGGTTCCTTATTATGTTTGCAATAGTATAGCTTAATCTAGTATGTGTTGGAGTTTTAGATTTGAGATCTGTGCATTTGACTGTAGATTAGATTCCTTTGTCAAATTGCATTCTTGTTCATCTTGAATTCGAACCTAATGTCCTCTTTCCCCCTCACACATTATGGCATGCCTGGTGGGACCTAGGTCCTCCTTACTAACATTTTTATGAGCAAATTTGAAGTCACAAGATTCTGGGTGCCTTCTGGAGACGTTTCACGGACTGCCCAACAAAAGCTCACTTTTGACTATCAAGAATTCTGAGATTTTTCCACAAGAAGCTTGCCTTTTCCATGGGAAGCTCGCCTTTGCACTAAGATTGGCACTTTTTCTCCAAAAAGCATGCTTTTGAAGATTTCTAGGTTTGCACTTGCACGAAAAATATGAGCTTTTGCCTAATTTCTGAGCATTTATAAAATTTCTTCTGAGCTTTTGATTTTTCTTTTAGCATTTGCTCTAAAAGACAAGTGTACAGATCCTACACTATTGTAATGACCCTCCTTGCTAACATTTTGTTTGTTTTGCAGGAATTAATGGATTTTTATGCAGTATTTTGAACATACTAACTTGTTTTGTGAAGAGAATACGATCGATCCAAGATATTTGGAGCCACAAATATTTTTATTTATTAACTTAGGAATTTCCTTTTGGTGCATTAAAATTAACAACAATAACTCTCACATTTGATATGGTGTTGTTAAAATAAACCATTTTGAACCTTACTAAGTTAGGAATTTCCTTTTGGTGCATTAAAATGAACAACTCTCACATTTGATTTGGTGTTGCTAAAATGAACCATTTTTAAGTTTTCTATGCTAGGAATTTCCTTTTGGTGCTCTAAAATGAACAATAACTCTCACATTTTAATTTTAGTACTATTCAAAATGAACAAATTTGAAGTTTTTCTAAAGTAAGAACTTCCTTTTGGTGCTCTAAAACAAACAACAACAACTCTCACACTTGATTTGGTGTTGTTAAAATAAACCATTTTGAAGCTTTCTAAAGTAGAAACTCTCTTTTGGTGCTCATAAAAAGAACATAAAACACTTCAATTTTGGGCTCTAAAAATGAACACATTTCATGTTTTCATAATTAGGAACCTTTTAATTTTGTGCAACATTTTTCATTTTGTTGACGCACACACAATTTACATTTGTTGACTAGTTAAGACTAGGCCTGATTTTCTTAGAAACACTTCAATTTTGGGGCTTAAAATGAACAAAATGTTTTTGTTGTTTTCAACCATTTCTATCTTAACTGCTTGATGTCCTGAACACTTCAATTCATGCAAAAATAAAAAGAACATTTCGTTTATGTTATTCACATATTTTTTGGGGATAACACTGCTTGAGGTGTTTAAAATGAATCAATTTGCTATGAATTGTATGTTGTGTATTCATTGATTGGAAAAGCTAAATGTTTGTCTTCTCCCCTTACACCTTTTGGTGATCTTGGGTGAGCAAGGACATTTTGAGCTTTGCACTTTTTTCAAGCATACCTTCTTAGAGGGCCTGCCTATTGAGACACATCTTGCGTTGGAGAACTCATAGGTGACCCAAGCAATATTTTCACTCTGAACTGCTATATAAATATTTTGTGAGTGTGAGGAAAGTTCATCACTCGTCGGGTGCAGATTTCCTATACCAACGTATTCTTCCTCAGTATCCTTGTGATGTGTAAAAACCCGAAAGGGCTGGAAGGTTCTTAATTGAACAAAACACTGCATGTGTAGGTGCTCAAAAATAATATCCCCAGAACATGACTAAGAGCCAATTGTTTTAGAAGCCATCCATTTACCCAAAAGAGTATTTTAAAGTAGTGCATTGTAATAGCACCATTCCAAGAAGTTACTTACCATGTTCGGTTTTTGGTTGAGGAAATAAAGAAAATAGGGAAGGTACTCTTTTGCTTGGCATGTCAAGATAGTACATTTCCTTGACATAGCCTATTTTTCCATTCCACCTTCTCGGATTAATCATCCTAGGGATGATTGGTAGGCCTACTAAGAAATACATACCCATTTGAGCTAGGATTGTAAAGTGCTTGTTAATGTTAAACTTGCCCAATTACATTAAAAAATAATTGTGACATCAAATTCTATGTTTGATTTAGAAAAAAATAACACATCAAAACAAACATTGAACAAGATGGTCAAACCAAAAACCCTTTGAATTAGTGTATACTTGTGAAAGAAGCCCTATGTTTGCACTCCTTGAAAGGATTTATCCTTAAAGGTTTCTGAACATTTCAATTTTTATTTTCAGGCTGCATTGATCAAAGTAAACACTTTGGTAACTATGGCTTGGGTGTTGTGATTTCACAACTTGAGCTATAGACATTCAGGTCACATAAAGTCCATGCTTTTGAGTCAGTCCCATGCTATTATATCATTTTCCATACTCAAGAACATAGTGGAAACAAAACAAAAGTCACAAACTGCCATTCCAAGCTCACAATCTTTTTTGACATTTAGGAAGATAAACTAAAGTTATAAGGTCATTGTTCGAGCCAGACACTTGGAAAATCAGATTGGTCACAAAGTCTCTCACCCATTATTCCCATACTACTTATTTGAAATCAAAATTTAACAAAACATTAGGATCATTCCTCCACTCAAAAAATATATATCAATAGTTACTTGGAACTCATAGATAGTTCAAGTATCTTTCCCACAACATATCCTCTAGACTAGGAAGTGGAATATCGACCCTAGTTCTTCAATATTTTGATTTCTGAAAAATAGTCACATTCCAAAATAACACTCAAACTTTAGGGTTTTTGAGTTTCATAGAAAACCACCCCAAAATACCACCACACCTTATGACCATCTGGTGACCCACAACTCCCATTCAACAACCAGGCCTTGTAGCACCTATTATTCAACCTAGTCTCATGCACATTGAAGGTTCCCAAACCGACATCATAAGTAGTTTGAGAACCTTTATATTTGAGAAAAATGAAACACCTCACCAATTTCTCACTGCATCCATCATCTTAAATGAAGAGGAATAAAAAGCAAACATAGCAATCAAAAGACCCATATTACTACCTCCCACGCGGCAACAGGTATGATCCTCTTGGAAATATAAATTGAGTGACCTTATGATAGGGTATTGAACACTATAATCACCTCACAACACCACCACACCTTATGACCATCTGGCGACCCACAACTCTCGTTCAACAACCAAGCCTTGTAGTACCTAGTATTCAACCTAGTCTCACACACATTGAAGGTGCCCAAACCAACATCATAAGCAGTTTGAGAAACTTTATATTTGAGAAAAATGAAACACCATGTCAGTTTCTCACCGCATCAATCATCTTACGAAGAGGAAGAAAAATAAAACATAGCAGCCGGAAGGCCTGTATTACTACCTCCCACATGGCCATAGGTATGATCCTCTTGGAAATATAAATCAAGTGACCTTATGATAGGGTATTGAGTATCAAAACATCCACAAAACATGTCGATCTATTACCCAAATTACTCTTATCAAGGGTCACAACATCAAATAGGGAAACAACATTAGGGATTTCAAAATAACGATCAAGGAATAAATCCAAAAAATCAAATTTCCCTAGATAAAAACAAAAACAAAATACAACATATCATCAACACCTTATTCAAGGTTGAAACATTACATATCCACAAAAATAGACATTATTCCATAGACACCTCCATAACACTTCCAAAATATGTAGTATCAAGAAGTTTCACAACACCAAGGTGTACCTCAAATGCAATATCAAAATATACCTCAAACAAAGTATCAAGGATTTCCAAAAAATCAAGAGCAAAACAATCGAGAAAAGCCACAGAGGAAAGATTACAAATTAGGAAGGAAATTCACCCCTTTGGGAGAAACTTTAGAGGTAATCATGCATGAACTAGTACAACAAGAACATCTCAAAATCAATGACAGTCTAATTTATGGTGAACCGAGCTTTAAACTCCCTTGGTTTAACAAGTATGAACAATGTGAGTTCCAAAAAATCAAGGGTCACCCAAAGAATAGATGTGATACACTAAAAAATATCATCCAAGACCTCATTGATCAAGGATAAATAACTTTCAAAGGTCCATCTACCAATGACAACATGGACAATGTCTCAACCTCAAAAGTTGAAAACAAAAATCAAGAGCTATCTATCATGGATCACATTGACAATGTCTCTACATCATCTAGTGAGCAAGAGGACATACATCAAGAATTTAGTCCCAAGCATGATCAAAATCAATCACCCAAGGCTAGCAATGATTCAGTCCAAGATATATTGACATCATCCAACATCATGGTAATACATATTGATGATCAAAAGACTCTCAATCCAACACTTATACCCAATGCAGAAAATATAAGCCAAGAGCTATCACCCATATGTCCATATTTTGAGGAAATCCAAGGACCCTTTACCGACAATCCCTTCTTTGAAATTGATCCATGTTAAGAATATGATCCAAAGCATATGAAAGATGATACCACATAGAGTCAAGATCAAGAATCCCTATAATCAAAATACTACAATGACTTGGTAGATATCTTCCAAGACATCCAAGGCTTTCCAAAAGAACACATCTATATGCAAAGCACACATACATCTACCCATGAGATGCTTACTCCTAATGGACATGTGGATGATCTTCATCCAAGAAAAGAGTCTCATACTCTTGATATCATTACTAGGGAACAAGAGTCACCTACTCTTCACATTTGTACACATGATCAAGCTATAGTAGAATCTATAGACATATCTAAAAATGATCAAGAAGAAGCAGTGAAATTAGAAACATCCTCTAGGAAGGTTGAAGAAATTGAGCATGAAAATACAAAGCACAATATCTTAAAATCAACAAAGATAATGGAAAATCCTCAGCAATAGATAATTGGGTATACAAAAGTCAATGAAGCACCAATATATTTTGAAGGGCCATCAAAATATGATATTTCATAGGATCAAGTTGAAAATATCAATCAAGAAGTTATCCCACCTATGAAGGATCCTATCAGTGAAGAAGCTATCACATTTGAAGATCCACAACATGGCAAAGAAGTATTAGCACCTTGTTTCCAAGGTAAAACATATCCTATGGAAAATCATTTTTTTCAACAGATGCATTATCAAGACAAAGGATTAGGCCTACATGAATAGGATATCTTAGCACTAGTGCATATTATTGGCAATCCTAAGTATCAAGGTCTTGGTTATTTGACAAGTAAGGGATCTAAACATATTAGTGATACTAGTCTAATACTGGGGGAAACTTTATCTAATACAAGCATCAACATAGAGAGCACAAAGATTCCTTATGATGAAATTGCTACCAACACTACAACTAGCCATGTCATGAATCATCATCCATGTATTTCTTCACCCTATCATTGGGACCAACAACAAGAGAAAATTTTATACCCAAGAAAGGAACAAGTCATTGAAGCAAAAGAATCAACAAAACAAAATGGACAAGCAAGATACAAATGGATACAAAAGAAAAAGCAAGAAAATCATCCCTATCAAACTCCATTAGTCAAAGAAACTATGGGGAAAAATCAACAAGGGAAGTTCATCTATCAAAAATGTCCAAAAATGCAAAAGCAAGCTTCAAGAGAAACCTACAAGGTATATCAAGACGTTGGTCCTAATCAAATCTCCATATCCACCCATCATTACTCATCATCTCAAGTTTGGAGAGTCAAAGGTTCCAAATTGTCAACCAATCCATCTGAATATCATATCCCTCAATGCATTTCACCATCCAAGATATCCAAATATCACATTAACGATGTGTTGGAATCAACTCTTTATCATAAGGACTCTAAGGGCACTCTATCACGATGTGTGTATCAGGTAAAGTTAACTCTGGTATCGACAAGGAAGATAAGAATTATCTGAGATTACATTCAAGTGCCTGTATCCAAGCAAAACAACTCCTCCAAGCAAGATATCATTGGCACATCATGACAACAACAACAACCATATCAACACCAACAACATCTACATCAACACCACTAGGTGGTTCAAACATGAGCAAAAAACCATCACCATGATGAAAACTTGGTAAACATGCATCTTGTGTGACATCATAAAAAACAAAAAAAATAAAGGAAATAGTCAAGAGAAAAATCATCCTCTAGTGAAAACCACTATGGTGGCACTTTGGAAAAGTACAATGATGAAACCCAGGCAAACATGCATCATGTGTAGAATTGAGCATTTACGTGCACCATTTCAGGGGGAAGCATCTCACCATATCCATAATAAATCCCATCCATTTTTATCCAACACATCTTGATCTTGACAAATGTTTGGTGTACACTTTACACTTTCTTATGGAAAACATCTTGACATGGGTCACTATCATTGGTCCTATCCTATCTAACATTATTTGAGCCATGAGGCATTGTCAAAAGGGACATACTCTATTCAAACATGTTATTCTATCACAGGATAACCCCTTACCTACTTTGCTAGACACTGGGGGCAAGTACTTACATCTGGCTTCAGAATAAATCTTGATATATGTCTTCTAGCTCACGTTGTGATCTAGGCATTGTCCAAACAACAAGGTGTGCCACATGGTATCCTTCCTAGTTCATCCCACCAACAAGGTGTATCACCAATGCACTATCAGGGTATCCTTCAAAACAATTCATCCCAGCAACGCATTGCCAGGGTAGCCTTCAAAGATACCAACAACATGGATTATTCCTTCACTCAAAAATTTTAAGATATCAACAATTACTTGAACCCTATAGCTAGTTCAAGTAAGCTTTTCTGCAACATATCCTCTAGAAAGACATAGTGAAATATCAATCCAAGTTTTCAGTATCTTACACCCCAAGCAAAAGGGTAACAATCCAAAAAAATAGAAAAAGGATAAAAAAATACAAAAAAATAAAAAAGAAAGAAAAATAGTAAAGAGAAATAAAATGTTCTTTGAGTGAAAACCACTCTGTAGTGCTCTTAGAATAGGTACCATAGTGAAAACTTGGAAAACATGCGCTATGTTTGAATAAAACTTGCATCATTATCTATCGGTACTATCCATGACATCCACCCATTTAATTTCATAATAAAACAGGGTATCCAACCATGGCTTGTCACTGATTAAGGAAAGTCATCTTGTCTACAACTGGGGGTAGTTTCAAAAAGCTACTCATGGATTAGAACTTTGAGCATCCTATCATGGTCATCAAAACAACAAAAGATAAAAAATAATGGAAAATAGCAAAAAGGTCAAAAACATTTAGAAAACCACAAAAGACAAAAAATTGGAAAACATAAAAAAAAAACATCATGGGGTTATTCCTTCACTCAAACAGTCTAAGATATCAACATTTTCTTGAACCTCATGGCTAGTTCAAGTAGATTTCCTGCAACATATCCTCTAGACACAAAAGGGGAATAACAATCCAGATTATCAATGTTGTGTACCCAAAAATAGTTTATGCTTTGAGTCAAATGGCTGAATTATGTGGTCTCTACATGTACAATGTAGGAAAGGCTTGAAAGCCCCCAAGGCCCTAGGTCAATCCCATTAGGTTTCCAACATGCTTTATTTCAACTTAGTCAAAAACACAAAAAATCCAAAAAATAGTCAAAAGATAAAATATTCCAAAAACATTCACAAAATAGAAAAAAGGTCAAAAACACTCAAACCAAGCGAACTACAAGCCTTTGCGTGTACAACGTAGGCAAGGCTTATCTTTGATGAGCCCCCGAGGCCCTAGGTTAGTCCCCAGAAAACAACAAAAACAACATCATAAAAACTTAGAAAAATAAAAAAGACCCATCATGTTCATCACAATTTGCAATAAAACATCACCCATAATAAAAAAATCATCACACTCACCCTTTGACAAAACAAACAAAAAAACAAAGCAAACATCAACAACTAGAAATTTTAAGCAAACAATCGCAAAATCTCTGACTATAAACAGATGGAAACAAGGCCAAAGTATCAACTACCTATCTTTTTGACAAGTCCCAACAACATCCTAAGATATGCTTTAACGGATTTGTTCCTATGATAGACGTGATCAACAACAGATAATAGCCCCACCCTAAACATATATGGCAAGTGATACTGCAACATTATTTTATCTTTTTATAGTCTTATCTTTTCGATTTATTTTATTGACTCATTTCCAGGATCTCTCAAGGATGTCCATAAGGATTTAGAGAAGAAGGAATGGGGGCAATTGAGCATCATTTCAGTTTGCTGTTTGTAAGATATTTTTGTAATATTATCATGGTGAATACTTGCTTTATTGAGTGTATGGAAGTTGTGTTCAAACAATTCGTGTAGCAGTTGCATGTTAGGTATTTCATACCTCTTTGTGTAAATAGTTCAAAATTTGTGTAGCAGTTGCATGTTAGGTATTCCATACCTCTCTATGTAAATGGTCCAAAATTCATGTAGCATTTTCATGTTAAGGTGTCCTATACCTCTCTGTGTGACTAGTCTAATTTTTTTTAACACAACCTAACTATATACTTTAAACAAAGTTTCCATATGTTTGGTATGAGTAAAAATACTCTTTGTTTGTAGAGTCAAAGTCTATACAATGGATACAAAGTCACCTTGGTCATTAATACCCTGGTGCATCATATCCATTTGCTACATCAAACAGGATTGTTCAAAAACTGTGAAGCCTCCAAGTAAAGCGAAAGCAACTCATCAATACTAATAACATCACATTTCTATCTATCATCAGATATTTCTTCTAACTCACATCCATCCTACATCCACAGTGTCACTAGTATGTATCATGATGATAATAAACCAATAAAAACATCATGTATCATGTATGGGACATACATCCATCATATATCAACACCACATAATCATCATATATCATCATCACATAGGCATAAACGAGGATGAATCGAATAAGGTATATCTCATATATATCATCATAAAAAATGAGAGTACATCATCATCCATGAAACAAAGTGTGAAAGGATAATACAAAATGTTACATATATATGAGGCCTCAACTCGTCCGATGAATATATATGCAAAACACATGTCTACAATATGTCTCTGAACAACAACATAATAAAGATCAAGTACACTACCTAGCAAAAACACACTCTATAGACCTGACTGCAGACCACCATCTAGATCTAGCCGTCTAACAAGATGACCGCCTGCAATAATTTCAATTCATGATATTAGGGTTTCACTCTAAACGGGTAACTGAAACATAATGACGCAAAACATGATGAAAAACAAACACATGCCAAGGTTCCGAGCAAATGCTAAAGTCAAATGCAATAGGAAAAGTCAAATGCAAGGGTTTTGAGCAAATGCTCAGAAAACACCAAGCAAAAGCTAGCTTTTTAGGAAATTGCGAGCTTTTCAAGCAAATGTGAGGAAACAAGGGTGAGGATCTTGGTCAAAGGCATGGATTTAAGTCAAAGGCGAGGATTAAGAACCTAGAGCAATCAAAAGCAAGCTTTTTGATCAAAGGCAAGCTTTTAGGTCAAATGCTTAAAACAAAGGTGTGGATTTCAGTCAAAGGCGAGGGTTTTCAACTAGAAAAGGCGAGAAAAATGATGCAAATGCTCATAAATCATCAAAACTTCACTATTGACTGGTAATCAAGACTTTTTTTACCCTATCTTCAAACTGCCATATCTTGGTCATATGAAAGTATTTTTCAGTGCTTTTTTTTTTTTTAAATGTGGTAGAATTTCATGATCTTTTCAATGGTGTAGGTGGTTTTCAATTTTTATACAGTTAAAGTTTCCATTGGTGTCATGAGCCTGACCTCAAAATCAAAATTTTCGGCCAACGTCTCGAGGGGGCAACATGGAGTCCTACCATCATTCCACGAAATATTGGGGCACAGTGGGGCACAATTTTTTTTCAAAAACTTGATCTTAAAAAAAAAAATTTGAAACAAAGCAACCAGTACTTTGTATCAAAGAGGGGAAAATGTAGACATGTAAAATTGACTTAATACCTATCACAACTTGGAACGACTCCAAATCAACTTAGAATGACTTCAAATCAACTCAAAATGACTCTGAATTAACTCAGAACGTCTCAGAATGTCTCTGAATCAATTTAGAACAATTCTGAGTTAACTAGAAACATCTCATAATGAATCTTAATCAACTCGGAACAACTCTAAATCAACTTGGAATGACTCTGATCAACTTGAAACGTCTCAGAATGACTCTGAATCAACTTGGAACGTCTCAGAACAACTCAGAATCAACTCAGAACATCTCTAAAACATCTCAAAACACCTCAAAATCATTCCATGACATCTCACAATGCATCAAACAACATCTGAAACCCTAATTTCCTCTATTAATTGAATAATACGTTATTTAATTAATTCACTTTTTCATCATTCTTGACAAATTAAATGAATATCATTTATTTAATAAAGTCTTGAAAACCCTAATTCTACTATTAATCGAATAAAACGTTATTTGATTAATTCACATTTCATCATTTCGACCAATTAAATAAATTACATTTATTTAATAAAGTCTTAATCTTATCTTATTTTGTCCTGATTAGTCAAACAACACCAATTTTTTGATTACATCACTAATTCACTTATTCCTCAGAATTAATTGAATTATTAAATCATAATAATTTAATTATGACACTTTTACTCCAAAATTTGAATAATTAAATCAAACTATTCAAATCAATTATAAAAATTCAAACACAAAATAGAATTAATTAATTAATATTCCTCACCCACTTTTTGATTGAGAAAATCATGGATTGCTAACTAAGCAATGTATTTTTGCTAACTAAGAAATCTAATTTTGCTAACTCAACCATCTAATTCCTAACTAAACCCTAATTGATCAATCAATTGCTAACTGAGAAATCAATTGCTGACTGATCAATCTAAAACTATGACTAGCCAATCTATTCTTCAATCACCCTAATTGTGCAATCAACTTTGCACAATCTTCTCATGTCTAAATCCTCTTAACACATTTTGACCATTGATTTGGATATTCTCCAACGCGATCCTGATCGTCGATTCAAAATCTCTTTTGCAATATAACAAACCTCTCTCCTAAAAAATAAGGATTGGAGAATCAACATACCTTATGCAACGAAGTGCTGTCGAGATCATCCTTGAGAGAGCTTCATTATTTCCTTTGATCAACCAAGCATTCATCCACACTTTGCACATGAACTTTGGAGGCTTCACTGTGATAAGAGCAATCCAATACTCTCTGCTACAGGATGGTGAAATTGTCTTTTGCTTTCATTTCATTTGGTAATCAGTAGGTTCCTTATTATGTTTGCAATAGTATAGCTTAATCTCGTATGTGTAGGAGTTTTAGATTTTAGATCTGTGCATTTGACTATAGATTAGGTTCCTTTGTCAAATTGCATTCTTGTTCATCTTAAATTTGAATCTAACGTCCTCTTTCCCCCTCACACAGACCCAAGGTGCTTGTGTGAGAATAATTAGGCTGTCACCTACGAGCCAAAACAAGCATGTGGTGCAGAGTCTTGTAATAATTGGACTCAATAATAGCTTGAGTGCATCTAGCAAGCATGATAACCTCTCCTTGTGCTTATGCAATAGTCTCTAATTGTTGTCTCCTCATTGTCTCTTGAGCTAACTAAAGTTCCACCTACTTTCTCCACACTATCTTTGCGTCTCTCTCAAAATGGTCATGGTCCGACTCCTATCTAAAGGTGTCTCTCTATTGGTGAGCCTAATCATACTCTTGCCGAAAAGTATCTCTATCATTCCTAGCATGGTCTCTCTCCTATGTAATGGTATGAATCCATTGATCACCTTGGCATAGCATGAGAGGTGCCACCTATGGTTTCTATTGTTTATGACATGGTGGACCTAGGGATGGTCCCTACTGGTGTCCTCTATCCTCAGCTTGGGAACCTCTACCTCAATATGTTGTCTCTGTCTATGTTGATGGCTAGACTTGTCCCTACATCTCCTACCTATGGAATATCCCTTAGTTGGTTCAGAAAAGCTAAATGGTATGTGTGTGGCAAACTAGGCATCATAATCTATAGAAGTGCCTAGATCTTGTGAACCATCTGCATATACCTAGGGAACTGGAGCTAGATTATCAAAATCTGTTGTAGCTATATGAGATGCTATCATCTATCCCAATTCATCTTGCTCCCTGTGTGTGCATTTAAACATATCCATATAGTCATCCCTAGGGACTATCTATCTCCACAAAATGGTGCATAACCCTCTCAAGAAGGTATCACTCAATAATCCATGTAGTGTAGTCAATGAGCCACCGAGTCTGCCAACAATAGGGGAGATGCTCATCATCCACATCCCAAGCCTCTACCTGTAACCATAGTCTCTAGGTGAACTCAGTCATATCAACTATGACTCTCCTCTAGTATGAAAAGTCTCCCATATGGAAATGAGTAAGCATGCCCTCATATCAAAAAACAAAAGGCTCCTCAAGATCCTGATGTAAGGTACAAATAGGTATAAGCATTGCGATATGCTCCCATGCCCAAATGTGTATAAGTGTTGCACTTGTAGATAGGCTAGCACCACATCAGCATACAACCTAATGCATGTCATGATAAAGGTGTGTCAAGATGTAGGGACCCCAAATAAACTAAACTCTATCCTCGAGCATCCTCTCAAAAACCTCCCCCATCCAGGGTTGAATAATCGAGAGCACCTATCTACTAGAAGTTTCCCCATCATGATCCCATCAAGCACAATGGCAACATCATCAATGATGTCAACATATCACCTCAAATTTACCTTTCTCTCCTCTAACTTGATCTCATCCACTATCAAAACTCACATGAGAGAAATTTCTCCTCGATCAACATCATAAATGACTTATGCACTGTGAATGGGAACCTTGATGATTGTCAAACATCCTCAAGGGTAATAGTGGCTTCTCGAGTCAAAAAGTGGAAGGAAGAAGTCTCTGAGTGCCATCACTTGACAACCGTAGTAATGAGAGTGAGGTGTGCTCAAATCTCTATCATATATAGAACATGGTATAAACCTAAGGTGTGAAAGAACTCAACCTCAACATGTGTGAAGGTGGTCATCCTCTGCATAATCATTAGTCTACAATTCTGATAAGTAATAGGATCTAGGATAGCCTACATGCATAATGCTCACGACGTCAAGTTTTAAACTTTCTTAGCAAATATCTAAGTCAAAATGCATAAACAAATAAAAGAAAACCCTTTTACAAAGGTGACTCATTGTCAAAAATAAAGGGGCATCCTTTTTACAAAGGGGCCATGCTTTTACAAAATTGTGCCATTGTGCGAAAAGAAAAGCACTACCTTTCAACAAAGGTGGCACACAAAAGCACCAAGTTATAGCAAAAGTATCATAGAATTTCAAAACCCTAGCACCTATGTAGAGCCCTAATGCATTTGTACAAAGGCACCGAGTTGGTTACAAAGGCACATCGTCGCATTACAAAAGTGTCACACTAAACTATGACACCTTTGTTTGTCCTAATTCTAGCCTATGTTTAGCTATCTCAAAGTACGAGCAAATGAAATTTAGTGAGGTACGTACTAAGCCACTTGAGCTGGCTAGCTTTTGGAACTAATGAGCTCTGTTAGCTCGATGTAAGGCTCAAATAACATGTTCCATGGTGTTAGTCTCTCTATAGGATTTGGAAGAAAAATATCTCAAGAGTTCTCAAATCTCATAAAGAAAAGTGCAAAAATGAAGCCAAAATACACCCAAAATGCACATATATGCCTAGCAAAACCTAGGGTTTTTTCCCTGTTACTAAATTTTCTAGCTTTGTATTCAGTTAAGGTCACTTTATTAGCTTACCAAAACTTATTTTTTGTCCTCTTCTCAACAAAAATACTCTTGTAACCTTGTCATGATCTCGAACTAAAAATTAAAAATTTCGTCTGATCTCTCAAGGGGCAACACATTAGCATCCCTTCGTCCACTGGGGCACAATGGGGCATTAGGTAAAGTCAATTTTTATTTTTATTTTTAAATTTCTTCTGAGAAGCATTAGATCTTTGAAACAACAAAAGTATATTGCTTCAAAGAGGGGCAAAATGTAGACACCTAAAAATGTCCCGAGTATATCACACATCTTGATTCCACTTACTAACATCATTTTCCATCATTATCACCTATTTCTTCTATTTAATTAAATAATGTCCAATTATTTAATTAAATTCACTTTATTATCCTATTAATTGAATAACTAAGTTTATTTGATTAATTCATCATTTTCACTCTAAATTCCCTCTTGATTAAATAACTCCTAATTATTTAATTAAATATATTAATTCAAGTCCAACTTGCATAATTAATTATGTTCATAATTGTTTAATTGACTAATTTTCCTCCAAACCTCCATCTTGCACAAAGAATATTCCCAAGGAATATTCCCTTTTCAAATTCAAATTCTTGCACCCAATTCAAATATCTCCAACATATTTCCATGAATTAAGGGATATTGTTGAGCATCTTATGAATTATGAACCCTTGATTAATCCTTGATAAAAACCTTCATGTTATGAACCATTGATTTAATCCTTGATCCACACTCACATCCTTAATTTCCTCTCATTCATTGATTATCATTTTCAATCCTCACCATTGATCAAAATTCCTAAAATCTTTAAATATCAGGCCTTTCAACATGAATTTTATTCAAAATCTTCATAGAATCCTTACTTTCTTGAATTGTTAAGTTATTCTTTAGCAATTTAATAAAAAATGAGAGAATTTTTATGAATCAATCATCTTCAACCAACCTTTTGCAAATGGATTAGGAAAATTTGTGCACTCCCATCACTACAAGTTTGCATCAAATCCACAAAGGGATTGGATGTTTTCTTATCATTTGATTCAATTATTTATAATTAGGTTTCATTAAGCTTTAATTGAATCATTTTGGAAAATTTAGATTAATTTCATCGAGTATGACATTATTTAATCATTATCTTGTTTGATTTTAGTTCAATTATGCTATTATTTGATCATCTAAGCTAACCATACACCAATGTAAAATGAGTTTCTCTATTTAGGGCTAAGTTAAAATATCATTATACTCCCCTTGAATTATCATTTTGATTTGCAAAAGATTTGTAGAAAATTTGCTGATGCATGTTGTATGTCAAAAGTTGAGTTTGATTAGTGTTGGTAATTTTACTACTAGGATGCAAAATCAAGAAATATATATTAATAGTTTCTAAGGAGTGTTTGTATAACTATTATATGCTTGCATCTATTCTCTATGACAACAGTGATTTGAAAGTCTGTATTAATATGTTTCTATTCAAGGATATTTTTTGGATAGAAATATTTCTCTAGAAATACAATTATGGTTTGCATTTCTTTCAAAAATGCATGTTTTCTTTGTGGTTTCAGAGGAGAGTATGCCTACACTAGTTCTATCATATTACTAAGTTTGTTGAGGATATGTTCAACATGGAAAAATATTGAAGTAACAAAAGGTTCTCTGTGTCTATCTATCAACTAGTTGAAGTTCAAGGTGTGTGAGTAATTGCTAGTAGTATACAAAATTAAAATCATATGTGTGGTGTTAAGATAAGACCTAGTTAAGGTTCCTATGGTAGTGCACGATATCATGCTCTTTTAGTGGCAATAAATTTTGTTTTTGGACCGACCTACTATATGTTTTATGTAATTTGAGTTTAGGTCCACCTTATATTGTCTTGTCTATTTGGATATCCATAGCCAACATTGAACTGTGTTAATGTAATGAGATGCATATATTTCAAAATTTTAGATCCATTGTAGCATATTAGAGAATGACCACATAAAATAAAATTACACTTGTTTGAAAAAGGGTTGGTCATTGATGTAAATTGAAGAGAAGGTGATGAAGATAAAAGGAGGAATTACATTTCAATGTGTGTGCTAGTATAAGAAGATTATATGCAGTGAGGAATAGTGCTAGTTGTGACTTTGGCATGCGTTGAGTTACTTTGAAGACTCACAAGCCTTATCATTGTAATTTGGTGGGATTGGTGTTCTACCCACTATACTATTTCATTTAGGGATCAGTGTCTCTAGTAGGTTGGTGCCTACAAGCACAATAGGGGATTGTTGTCTCTAGTAGGTTGGTGCCTACCTTAGTGTGTAAAATTCACTTGTATATTTCTATTTTGTGAGGTTGGATTTGGATAGTAGATCCAATTGGCTATTCTCACTATGGCTTTTCCCATCTTGGGTTTCCACATACATCTGGTGTTTATGTGTTAGATTTATGATTTTATGCTTTAATTTCTTATGTGGGATTCATTGAGTAGAATCATATATTCTGATAACTATAGAAAAAATTCAAGTTGCATAATCTGATAATCAATGTTAAAGTTGAGAATTTTGAATTATCTAGATCTATTGATTCACTCCCCTCTCAGTAGATTGTGTTCCCTTCAATTGGTATCAGATCTAAGTTCCTTTGGTGAAGCCTAACAAATTAAGGTAGTTCCAAGATGGCAAATTTAGCTATTCAAGAAGGATCCTTAAGAAATAAAGCACTAGTATTTGATGGATCCAATTTTTCCTTTTGGAAAGTTAGGATGAAGTCTTATTTGATGGCTTTAGAAAAAGACATGGATATTAGTAGTAGAGGGAATGAAATTGTTGAAAACCCTCCTAGGGATTGGGTTGGAAAGAGGGCTTGTGAACTTAATGCTAAGGTAAGGAATGTTATTTTATGTGGATTGAATAACTCTAAATTTTTTAAAGTAATGTAGTACAAAACAACAAAGGAAATATGGGATAAACTAGAGACCATCTATGAAGGTGATGAAAAATTCAAAGAGGCAAAATTGCAAACCCATAGATCTCAATTTTAATGTTTGTAGATGTTTGAAGATGAGAATAATGCCACATTCCTACTACAAGCTGATGAAGTTGTCAACTTTATTTGAGGTCTTGGTGAGAATTTGAAGGAAAATAATATTGTGAAAAAGGTACTCAAATATCTTCCTAGAAGGTTTGATTCTAAATTCTTTGCCATTGAAGAAGCTAAGGATATGAATACTTTAAAGTTGACTGAACTATATGGAATTCTAATTGCATTTGAGATGAGATTTGAAAGTAAAGACTCTATAAAGAAAGAGGCTTCCTTCAAGGTAAGTCCATCAAGATTTTGATATTGGATCAGATACAGAAGAAGAAAGTTTTATTAGGAAGCTACAAAGAGGTTTTGGTAAGTACAAAGGAAAGTTACCTTTTAAGTGTTTTAATTATAGTGAAGTAGAACAATTTATGACTAAGTGTGCCTATAATAGTTCTAACAATTCTGAGAAAAAGAATGGAAATTATTGTCATGAAGATTGCACTTGGATGTTAAGTTTATATGCTCAACAATCTCGTGAAACATTGAATCATCTTCGAGCCTGTGGGTAAGATCATAGTGAAGATGAATCTCCAAATTATGGGCTAGCTCCCTTATGATTTTCTAATGAATAACTGGTAATCTTGAAGGTAAAGGGAAGAAAGGATTTGAAATAAATGGATAAACTGAAACTTAAACTATGGTGATACACCTAAATGGAAAACATGAGAAACTTGATTCACAATTATCTCTCATAGAATCTATTTTCACAACTCAAATTGACAATTTTAATCACATAAATGTTTCACAAAAAGGCATGATAATATATCCTTTATGAAGGAAAATAATGTTTTCACAACCTGAAGGGAAAGATAAATCTATAACACAATTTTATGGCATGTGACTAAACCTAATTCTATGTACATGCACCCATTAATGAGACATAAATTTAAAGGTTTTGAAATTTAAAACTCATTAAATTTGCATCCAAATCATCAACAAAGACAATACAATTGAATGTGAGAAGGATAACACTTGATTGCACTAAGAAAATTGAAGGAAACTTTGCAAGTAATAATCTGAAATAACCTGTAAAAGCTGCTATATATATTAATAACTGTAAAAAAGTAAGTCACAAATCTAATCTCTCTTTGTAGAATGCAACGACAAGATGCCAGAACTGAGAAAAAAGATTTTATTTTTCAATATATACAATAGGTAACTCCAAGTTGCCAAGAGGTGGCACAAGTAGCTAACTGAAAGTGAAAATATCTCTAAATATCTCTCCCACAAGAAAAAATGAAAATTCATGAAAAGGGGAGTATGAACTGATGTAAACTGGGCTCAAACAGTTGCAAACTCAATTTGCATGATGGGCGACCCAAAAAGGCTCCTAAAAAGGCTCAAATCTGGCTGAAAGTTGAAGCAAAAAGACTCCAAGTATCATTAGGTGCATGTGAACACTTCAATCTCACTAAAACTCAACTCTGTCTCGATCCAATGCATGAATCCTGCATGACTCACTCCTTAATGCATGAGCATAATCTTCAGTTTCACTTCTCATTTGTTTAAATTTGGATGACTTGAGAACCTCAATGGCACCTTAGTTAACCCCACTTCCTAATTTTGCATTTTATGATAAATAATTAAGTAATTTATAAATTACTACTCTATTATTTGTTTACAATATGTGTTTTATTTCAAAACTATGCAAAAATGAGGAAGGAATAAATGATATTGGAGTTAAATGCTTATAACTTTTCAAAGTTTAGCAAAGAGGTATACATGGAACCTAGCAATGGGTATTAGTTTGAAAGAGATAACATAAAATTAAGGAAAAAAATTCCTTAAACTTGGTCAACATTTTCTAGGGTAAAAGAAACCCTAAGCAAAACAAACGAGGGACCCCTTTTAATTTGTCTTCATTTTAGACTTTGCAAACCTATGTAAAACTAGGAGTCGCCATGCAAGATTGTTACTCGAGCTTCATCTGTGCTTTCATGGTATTTTCTAAGGGCTTTCATCTACAAGCATTTATTGGGTAAGATCTCCTTGTACGACAACAAAAAAATCTCATGTTTTTTCTTCATTTTTTTGGACACTTCAATGCTCCTACCTATGACCTATTCTTATTTTTTGATGCACTTTTTCTTTTCCACATTTGATGAAAATTATTTTTGTGTCTTGAGGCCGATATTGGGCTTTTCATGGTGCTCGTATTTGAAATTTGGGAGAAGGGTTTCTTTATTGCAAAGTATTTGAAACTTCTCCAAGATGCGAGGTAAGCTTGCTCTCCCTACTTCTTATAAGAAGAAAAACCTCTTTAAATGCATTTGGAAAACTTGTAGAAAAGTAGGAAATCAATTCTTTTTTTTTTTGAAAAACTTGAGATAGAAATTTGTGTTTATAGGCCTCGACCTTGAATCTCCATTATTTCTTCCATTATGTTTGGTTGTTGAGGGTTCATCCTTTCCTATAGGTCATGGGTTTATTCTTTGTATTTCGAGGGTTTTATAGAACCCTAGGCCATGGTTTCTCCATTATGCTCTTATGAAGAGAAAATGGACTATGTTCTTTCCTCTTTCGCTGTACTTCACCATAATGACTACATGAAGTATTTTTTTTCATTGCACTTTATTCTATCATATCACTGTATGCAGAACTGTTCTCTATTTATGGCGACAATACCCTTCAAGGGTTACCAACTCATGTAAAACTCACATTTTTATAGTGTCTTTCTTAAAATACATGATTGCATACTGAAAAGAGAACCATACCTTCCACTGTCATTCATGGCTCCATGAGAAGAAGATAAGGAATAATACTTTTCTTTGTTGGTGC
The DNA here is from genome assembly GCA_007258455.2 of Sequoia sempervirens. NCBI lineage: Eukaryota > Viridiplantae > Streptophyta > Pinopsida > Cupressales > Cupressaceae > Sequoia > Sequoia sempervirens. Next base: position 5,338,988 of record VDFB02270651.1, on the reverse strand, counting down.
TATGAGTTGTATATGAGAAAGCTATCACTTATTTCTCCCTCTTACCTATTTCCATGTTTATAAGTTCAACCATCACTTATTGTCTCTTTGAGTAAGACTTTAATCTTTCTTTGATATGCATATAGTGGAACCCTTTTGACATATCTTCGTGCTCAGTGACAAATGAAACTTCACTTTCAAAACCACCATGCATTTCAAAGTTCTCTTTTACAATTAGATTAAAATATTTATGAAGTGACAAACCTGTTAGAAACTTACAACCATGCATTTTATTCTTGTTGATTCTTAATAGCCATAGCTACACCTGTATTTACGTCTTTGTGACTTTTTGGACAATAATGACTATCCTCTCCTTGAAATTTTCTTTAACTGCTCACATAAATGCATCTTACCTTATCACAGTGATTTTAGATCTATTTTTCTACTATATTTATCATAATCTTTCCTTGTGGATTGTCTTCTAGAGAGGTGCTCTCTTCATGTTTGTGACTGTACTTGTATGAAGTCTCAGTTTAGTCTATGAACTGTTGATAAGGCTCTTTTCTTCCCTTTATCAGTACAGTAATTTCCCCCCCTCATGTTATGACTATCTATCTTTAATTATGCTCAATTAATGATTCTTTGGGTATAAACCATTGAAACTGTAAGATGAAAAACCATTGAATATAGAAGATGACATTGTTAATCTTCTCTCTTAGGTCACTTCTTTTGATTGTCAGTCATGGTGGAAACATCGATTGAAACTCGTCACAACTTTATGTATGCTACTATCCTCTATGATGGATGGTTTCCTCATGATAGTTATTGTGCATTAATAGGTTTGTAAAGTATTTTCTTTCCTTTAATGGCTTAAATGTGACCTTCCTTCAAGCTCTGTTACCCTCTATCATCTTTTCCATTTTTGGTCTTTTCAAGACTTATAGATGTCAAAGAATGATCCTTTGAATGGAAAATCTAATACCACATGCTTGCTAACTTGGTAATCACTGTTATGTCTATGGCTTCACTTTTAATGCATAGTCCACTTCTTTTGTTGTGGTTTGTGCATCACTGGCCTTTATACTTGCATTGTGTTACTTTTTCCTCATTAATGGCATAATCCATTGATCTTCTTGAACCTGTAGACTGCCTATTGTGGCTTGTTGTTGTTATTCTCTTGAGTGTTGTCCTTGAAGGATATTACCTTCCTCTGCTTGATAGTGCCTTTGTGATATTCTTTTTGTACCTTGCATAGTGAAAGAATGATGGCTATTTGGCTGTATTGGCTATCCTAAAAGGATTGATTAGGTATAATAAATGATGACTATTTGATGAACCCTCTTACTTTTGGACAATAATGACTATTACTATGGATGCTTCATGTTATTTATGATTGCTCTTGTTATTTTTGTTGTTTAGATGCCATAAAATGAATGCTTCTCCATGCAATCGTGCCTCTCTCTTTGCTTATAGAGGTTGTTGTGGCCTTAAGTCACTTTCATTGATAAAAAATACACTTCATATTCCTTTTGAAAACCAAGTGGGCAACATGTTGGGCTCAACCCTTGTGGGAGCTGATTTCTACTCCACATGCTTAAATGGAAAACAAGATGAAACATGAAATGATGAACCTGTACTTGCATAGTAAGCAAACTAGCTAGAAAAATAGTGAAGTTCAATGCTCTTTCTGATGATTTGACTCTCATTTGATGATATGATTTGGCTCTTTTGCATTTATCTAATAGTGGGTCAGTGGATTTAATGCATCATAGCTTTAAGTTGTATGTCTGTTGATGAAACATATGATGATATTTCATGTCCTGAGCTCTAACAAAATATTTCAATCATCTGTAGGTACATCTAGAGATCGGGAACGAGAGGAGTTGAAGATAGGAGGATCAAGCTGGAGATAAAATGATCAACATCAACATCAACCCTTAAGGAAATGACGAATATGTTCTCTTCTCATGTGTTTTTTCTTTACTTTATCTTCATATGTATAGTTTGCATACATTGTTGTATTAATTCAATTTAGTCATTCCCATGAATTGTGTGGGATATTTAAGCATTCTTTTGATCTCAATGAATGAAACAACAACATTGTATACATTTTCACTTCAATATGAATGAAATACAACAATATCATGCAATTTGTATAATCTCTTTTTTTTGTAAATCACTACATAATAAAAATTTAACTCTACTTGAAATTTGAAATGCAAATGATTGGGATTAAAAGAAATTTATTGAATTACCTTTCACCTTATATGTAACAACTATTTTAGCTCTACCAAATTGAGCTGTAGGTGAAATTTTGGTAACATTTCTTGTGATTTCTGTTGAATGCTTGCCTGCTAAGCATGTTAGACCAATTGCCTAAATAATCCATTGGGCATGGAGTCAATTTCTATCCTCCTCAAACTATTGAAACTATTGTAACTTAGCTATTAGGAACTATACAACAACAAAACAAAAAAAAAATTAAACTATCATGGCTCTATTTAAGATAGGGCCAACAAACAGTGCATCTGCACTTACTGAAGAAATGAAACGGAATTGAAAAGAAATGTGTTTAGAGAACTTATTAACTAAAAACCACTATTCTACTATGTACATCTACAAACTTTGATCCTTAATAGCACTAATTGAGGTGAATCCCATTGACAGGGATTGGTAACACCTCTCCATCCAACTTTGAGAGTTGGAATGCATTATGTTGTTTGCATTCTATGATAATGTATGGGCCATCCCACATGGCATCAAATTTTTTGTGTTTACCTGGTCTTCTCTTAAGTTCATCCCATTTAAATACTAGATCTCCTTCTTTGAAAGTTCTTGGGATTTCTTTTATGTTAAATGTTCTTTTTATCTGAGCTTGATGAATTTCCAAGTTCCTTAATTCCTCTTTTCTTATTTCTTCCAGCTCCATTATCTGTGCAAGCCTAATTTCCATAGGTTCTTCATTAAGCATGTCTAGTTCTCTGATCAGGTTTAAGGTAGGCAACTCAAGTGAGATAATAATTTTAGCCTCTTTACCATATGTTAGAACATAGGGTGAATTACCTATTACTCTCTTAGGTGTTATCCTATCATCCCAAAGGGCTAACTTTAGTTTATCATGCTAGGTCCTTTGATTGTCTTGGATTGTCTTCTTGATGATCTTGATTAAGTTCTTGTTAGTGGACTTTGCTTGTCCATTACCCTGAGGGTAATGGTTTGAAGGAGCATTCAGATAAATGTTCTTCTTAACTGACCAATCTAAAACTTTTAAACCTATGAATCCTAATGCATTATCAAAAATGATATAATCTAGGGTACCAAACCTGGAAACCAATTCCTGATAGAAATTCAAAATAGAAGTCTCATTTGCATCCTTCAATGCAACTGCTTCAGTCCACTTCATAAAGTAATCTGTAGCTATAAGTATCCATTTATTCCCAACACTCGAAGGTGGGTTAATGGGGCCAATGAAATCAAGTCCCCACTTGCCAAAAGGCTACTCCACTTGAGTTGGATGTAGAGGCAGGGCTGCAAGCTTCTACATTCCTACAAATATTGAACACTTATTGCATTTTCTAACCCAAGCATAGGCATCTTTAAATAAATCATGCCAATAATACCCAACTCTCATTACCTTTAGAGCTATGGTTCTTGGTGCAAAATGGCCTCCACAGGACCCATCATGAAATTCTTTCAGAATTTTCTCAATATGTTTTGGTTCAACATATTTGAGTAAAACACCACGAAAATCCCTTTTATACAAAATTCCATCAATTATAGCATAAGGGATGGCTTGAAGCCTGTAATACCTTCATTTTGACTTGTCCAAACCTTTAGGACAATCACCAGTATGTAAGTAATAAATCATTTGCTGAAGAAGTTGGAACAACAACTTGTTCCTCATTATTGAGCACTATTGTAGTTTGCTCATTAGTTACTTTGATATTTTCTTCATTACCAGTAAGTTGTTCACATAGTCCTTTTCCTCTAACAAGCTTGGTGACTTTAATATCAATGTCATACTCCATCACTTTTGTAATCTAGCCTTCTCTTTTATCATTAATGTCCTTACTAAGTAGGAAATCTTTAACTATTGGATGGGAAACTAGCAGCTATATTTTATTATTTGAAAGCATATGCCTAAATTTCTTAAGGCTTCTTATTACAACTAGCACATGTTTTTCTACAAATGAATATTTGACCTTGTAATCATGGAGAAATTGACTAAAGAAAGCCATAGGCTGCTCTAACCCTTCTTCATTATGTCGACAAAGCATGGCTGAAATTGTGTCAACACCGCCAAATGCATATAATATAAAATCTTTATCAAAATTTGGGTTAATAAGTGTTGGGGCTATTGCAAGAGGCTCCTTGATTTCTTCAAAACTATTCTTACCTTCTTTGGTCTAGCTAAAAGGAATGTTCCTTTTTAGCATAGTTGTAAGAGGCTACAATAATGCTACAATGTTAGGTATGAACCTCCTAACAAAATTGATCATGCCTAGAAAGCTTTGTAAGCCTTTCTTATGTGTAGGCAGGGGTAAAGCTATAATAGTTGTGATTCTTACTGGATCAATTGTGATACCATGTTTAGAAACAATATGTCCAAGAAGCTTTCCCTCATGGATTGAAAAAAAAAAATTCTTTGGGTTAAGTGAAACCCTGTACTCTCTACATCTTTCAAAGATCTACCTTAGATGATCAAAATGTTCATTAGCTTTCCTCAAAGAATAGTGATATCATCTAAATAGACAAGTACAAAATTGTTAACAAGGCCCTGGAAAGCCATATCCATTGCTCTTTGAAAGGTTTCCCCTGCATTGGACTAACCAAAGGGCATATTTTTGTAAGCCATGGTACCCCACTTGGTAGTAAAGGCTGTTTTGAACTGGTCTTCCTCTTTTACCAAAATTTGGTTATATCTTGAATAATTATCTAGTAATGAGAACCTTTCTGAACCTGAAACAACTTGTAAAATCTACTCCATTGAAGGCGGTGGGTAATGATCTTTGAGAGAGGCTCTATTTAGATCACGAAAATCAACACACAACCTAATCTCACCATTCTTTTTCCTAATAGGTACCAAGTTAGAAACCCAAGATGTATGCTTTATTGGAAAGATAATGCTACCTTCAATCAATTTTTTCAATTCTATTTTCATGAGATGCTCCAGCTTGGGATTTAGAGGCCTCTACTTTTGCCTCACTAGTTTTGCATTTGGCTCCAACTCAATGGTGTGTTGAGCTAGCTCAGGGTTAAAACCCTTTAAATCTCCATACTCCCAAGCAAAAATATCACTGAATTCTTAGCAAAGCAAGATAAAAGCTTGTTGTTCCTCTTTGGTACATACCTTACCAAGATTGAGAAGCTTGTCTCTGAATATTTCAATGGGCTCATAGTGCTCCTGCTTCATTGACATGCTGGATTTATCCTTTCTAACCTGATCATTAGAATTAAATATTGATTCTAAGGTTACCAAACCTTTAGGCAACTTATTAGACTTTAATTGCAAGATCTGATTGTCATATTGCTGCTCAAATTTTTGCTGGTTTCCAGTAGAAAACTTTGCTTCCTCCATCAAAAAATTGATAATCTGCTCATCACTGCCAAAAACTTGCCAATTAACATTGTTATTTGGTATAGATGGTCTCACAACCACTTTTACATACTACTGTATCTCAATATTATGAATGTTAGTTGGAATATCAAATTATGATCCTATGGCAACAAGTTTATTAGCCTGCTTATTCTGATTTCTAGGAATAGAAAACAAATTGAAAGCATCAAATTCTTCAATTAAATTCCAAGTTCTGTGCTTATACAACTTAAGAAAATCATTGTTTGTAACGTTCAGGTTTCTTACCTGATTTTTTATTAGCTTAGAATCACCAAAAACTTGCAAAGACTTAATACCTTTCTTTCTGGCCCACTCTAGGCCATGAATTAGTACCTTGTATTCAATAGTATTGTTTGAAAAATTGAATGCAAAGTGAAGTGATGAATAATACCTTTCTCCTTTGGGTGAAATCAACATGGTTCCTCCACCAGCACCCACTTTACTTCTTGAGCCATCAAAATACAACTTCCAAAGCTAATTATCTTGTTGATCTGGCTGTTTTTCATCTTTGACCAGATTTGGAACAACTACATCAAGCTCCTGAATCATGTAAATGCCCAAACCTACTTCATCCATGTGATTGAAAGGATCAACCTTGTGATTCTCAACTTCCCACTCATCTAAATTTATATCAGGTATGCCTTCAATAGTTACATTGGGGTCTAGGGTCATGGATTGATCCTCCTACTCATGGATAGCTAGGTTTACATTTATAGGATTAGCAACATAAGGTTCAATATGATCTTTAGCCTATGTCTTTGACTTGATGGTCACTCTAGTGCCATATCTAGTTTTGAAAAACATATGTGACCAATCTGATGATAAATACCCACCCAAATTTGTAGTAAAATCTCTAGAAAGACAAATGGAAAAGAAATGTGGCAAATCAATGAAATAGATATCCTATGGGATTGAGAAGTTCAGACAAGCATGTAAGGTAAGGGGAAAAGTTTTAAATACTCCAACAAATTTAATGGTTGTACCATCTAATTGAACTACCCCCTTTAACAATGACTCGTAAACCAATCCTAACTTATCCACCAGTTGTTTAGGCATAATAGAGCTACTTGCTCTTGATTCAATCATGTATTTATGTAGTATATTATCACCAATAATTAGACTTACATAAAATGGGGGTGGTTTTACCTCTTGGGTTGGTTGCTCAACCTTGCCTTCAGAACTGCTTGCAAGAACTCTAGGATGCTCTTTAGTAGACTCATTAGAAATAGAAATTCTAGCCAAAGCCTCTTACAGTAAATCCTTTTGCCCAAGAATATGTAAAGCATCAATCATTGAAAAATTGACTGTTGCTTTCTTCATATGATCTAGAATATTAAATGCTGGAGTAATAACCTTTTGCTACACTTTGGGAACAACAACTTATGTTTGTGATGGTAAAGTATATGATTGAACCTTTGGCTATTCTTTAGCAGCTACAACTTGTCCTCTTGGAAAAATCTGAACATTCTAAGAAGTGGAAGGCTGAACTTGACCTTTTGAGCTGTAGAAGTGTGACCTTTATCTTTACTAGCTTGTTGTTGGTCTTTATCTGCTTGTTGCTCCTTAGAAACAACTTGTTTTCTTAAGTCAATGACCCTTTTCTTTGACCTCTTATTGGCTGCAATGGAGGTAGATGACTGATTTTGTCCTTGTACATGATTCACTCTAAATAATTTTTTACCTTTCTAGTTCATCATAGCAGCATCAAGATCATTATGCTACGTTTGAAGCTCTTGCTAATCATTATTCTCCTTTATTGCATTTTTAGAAGCAACATAGTTGCTTTGTACCATAAGACCCTGATTGACCTCTCCATTCATGCACGTAGCTTGGTTATGAGGCTGATTACATGGATAACACCACACATAATCTTGTGCTATATTATTCTGCATAGGTACAAGCTCTTTTGAAGAGTTATCAACATTTTGATTATATGGTTAATTAGGCCTAACATTGAAATTTATTCTTTATCCTTGGTAATTAGCTTGGTTAGGTCTAAAATTCTGACCTTGTTTCTTAAAGCTCACTAAGTCATTGCTAATAGTTTGCAACAATTTTTCCATTTCATGTTGGGTACCTCTAAGCTCTTGTAAATCTAAATGGGTTGGAACAACATTATTTTGAACAACTGCTTGATAACCTAATGGCAGAGCAATAGGTAATGGGGCAATAGGAGGTATTTGGATAGGCATTAGAGCCTGAATATCAGGGAAAATAGGCATAGGAGGCCTTGGTGCAATTTTACCAGCCTAAATAAGGTTGTTCTCAACTCTAATAGCTATATCAAATTCTCCTAGTAATGTAACTCCACCCATAGATTGTATCATTACATCAATATCACTATTTAATGCTTTGAGATAATACAAAAATGCATGATCAGGTGAAGGTCTTACCATTTTTGGGATTCTATTTCAGGTTATTTGAAACTGAAAGTTAAAATATATCATCTGCTCCTATGGAGCTCTGGTTGTCATCTACTCAACAAGGGAAAGATGATCTGAATTGTCTAAAAACTGCCTATTCAATCCATCTCCCAAGTCATCCCATGTTGCAATAGAATTCAAAGGTAAGCCTCTAAACCACTAGAGTGCCTTGCCTTTGAGTGAAGCTACTAGAAGTATTAACACCACATTATCTTGTGTAACATGATGAAATCCACAAAGTGAAGCTACATCCCTTATATGCTATATTGGTGTAGTCTGAGCTTCATTAGTGAAAATAGGTTGACTTTTGAGTGCAGTCATTGGTATGTCATCATGTTGCTGCAGATTCGATGGGCTACCCCCATTGAATGGTACAAATGCATGAGATCTAGCCATCAGAGCTGATTGAACTCTTGGATTTGGTATCTGAAGTATCGACACTAGATGTGCTGGAAATATTGGTACTAAACTTGCAAACTTGAGACTAGGAGGTGTAGAATGAGATCTCAGTGTCGAATGTGATCTAGATCTCCTTAATATCCTTCTTTCCATTCTACCTCTCCTCTTGGGCGATGAAAGCTATAGGTATTCAAAGGGATCAACACTTCCTCTTGTCTGAATTCTTCTCATGTGCTACTTGATACTGAATCTGCACTAAAACCAGAAAACAAAGTCGTAAAGTATAAAATTTTAACCTTTGACAGGTAAAACACTAATGTGTATACCAGAACAATAGCTTGAAACTTGAATTCTTTCTTTGAAGTGAGCTTCAGAGTCCCACCAGGCATGCCAAAAAAATTTGTCAAGGAGATTGCACCTGGATGCTAAGTTTATACGCTCAACAATCTCATAAAACATTGAAACATCTTCGAGCTTGTGGGTATGTGCATAGTGAAGATGAATCTCCAGATTATGGGTTGGCTCCCTTATGATTTTCTAATGAATAACTAGTAATCATGAAGGTAAAGGGAATAAAGGCTTTGAAATAAATGGATAAACTGAAACTTAAACTATGGCGATACACCTAAATGGAAAAGATGAGCAACTTGATTCACAACTATCTCTCATAGAATCTGTTTTCACAACTCAAATTGACAGTTTTAATCAGATAAATATTTCAAAAAAAGGCCTAATAATCTATTCTTTATAAAGGAAAATAATGTTTTCACAACTTGAAGGGAAAGATAAATCTATAGCACAATTTATGACCTGTGACTAAACCTGCTTCTGTGTACATGCGCCCATTAATAAGACATAAATTTAAAGGTTTTGAAATTTAAAAATCATTAAATTTGCATCCGAATCATCAACAAAGAAAAAACACCTGAATGTGAGAAGGATAACACTTGATTGCAATAAGAAAATTGAAGGAAAATTTACAAGTAATAATCTGAAATAACCTGTAAAAGCTGTTATATATATTAATAACTGTAAAAAAGTGAATTACAAAGCCAATCTCTCTTTGCAGAATGCAAAGGCAAGATGCCAGAATTGAGAAAAAAGACTGTCTTTTTCAATATATAGAATAGGTAACTCCAAGTTGCCAAGAGGTGGCACAAGCAACTAATTGAAAGTGAAAATATCTCCAAATATATCTCCCATGAGCAAAAATGAAAATCCACAAAAAGGGGAGTCAGAACTAATGTAAACTAGGCTCAAATAGTTGCAAACTCAATTTGCATGATGGTTGACCAAAAAGGCTCAAAACTGACTAAAATTTGAAGCAAAAAGACTCCAAGTATCATCAGGTGCATGTGAACAGTTCAATCTCACTGAAACTCAACTCTGTCTCGATCCAATGCATGAATCTTGCATGACTCACTCCTCAATGCATGAACATAATCTTCAATTTCACTTCTCATTTGTTTGACTTTGCATGACTTGAGAACCTCAATGGAACTTCAATTAACCCCACCTCCTAATTTTGCATTTTATGAAAAATAATAAAGTAATTTATAAATTACTACTTTATTATTTGTTTACTTGATATGTGTTTGATTTCAAAACTATGAAAAAATTAGGAAGGAATAAATGATATTGGGGTTAAATGTTTATAACTTTGCAAATTTTAGCAAAGAGGTATACATGGTACCTAGCATTGGGTATTAGTTTGAAAGAGACAACATAAAATTAAGGAAAAAAATTCCTTAAACTTGGTTGGCATTTTCTAGGGTAAGAGAAACCCTAAAAAAAAAAACCCACGACCCCTTTCATTTGTCTTCATTTTATACTTTGCAAACCTATGCAAAACTGGGCGCCACCATGCTAGATTGTTACTCAAGCTTCCTCTATTTTTTCATGGAATTTTCTGGGAGCTTTCAGCTACAAACATTTGTTGGGTAATATCTCCTTGTAAAACAACACAAAAATCTCATGTTTTTTCTTTATTTTTTTAAGACACTTCATTGCTCCTACCCACAACCTATTCTTATTTTCTGATGCACTTTTTTCATTTCCACATTTGATAAGACTTCTTTATGTGTCTTGAGACCGATATTGGGATTTTCATGGTGCTCATATTTGACATTTGGAAGAAGGGTTTATTTGTTGCAAAGTGTTTGAAACTTCTCCAAGGCGCGAGGTAAGCTTGCTATCCCTACTTCTTATGAGAAGAAACACCTCTTTTTGCATTTGGAAAACATGCAAAAAAGTAAGAGGTTAGTTCTTTTTTGTTTTGAAAAATTTGAGATAGAAATTTGTGTTTATAGGATGCGGCCTTGAATCCCCATTATTTCTTCCATTATATTTGGTTGTTGAGGGTTCCTCCTTTCCTATAGGCTGTGGGTTTATTCTTTTTATTTCAAGGGTTTTATAGAACCCTAGGTTGTGGTTCCTCCATTATGCTCTTATGAAGAGAAAAAAAATTATGTTCTTACCTCTTTGGATGTTCTTCGCCATAATGACTACATGAAGTATTCTTTTATCACTGCACTTTATTCTATCATATCACTGTATGCAAACATGTTCTCTATTTATGGCGATAATACCCTTCAAGGGTTACCAACTCATGCAAAACTCACATTTTTATAGTGTCGTTCTTAAAATCCATGATTGCATACTGAAAAGAGAACCATACCTTCCACTTTCATTCATGGTTCCATGAGAAGAAGATAATGAAGAATAATTTTCTTTGTTGGTGCTATGAGTTGTATATGAGCAAGCTATCATTTATTTCTCCCTCTTACCCGTTACCATGTTTATACGTTCAACTATCACTTATTGTCTCTCTGAGTAAGACTTTCATCTTTCTCCGATATGCATACTTTGGAACCCTTTTGGCATATCTCCGTGGTCAGTGACAAATGAAACTTCACTTTCAAAACCACCATGCATTTCAGAGTTCTCTTTTGCAATCAGATTAAAATATTTATGAAGTGACAAACCTGTTAGAAACGTACAACCATGCATTTTATTCTTGTTGATTCTCAATAGCCATAGGTTCACCTGTATTTATGTCTTTGTGACTTTTTGGACAACAATGACTATCCTCTCCTTGAAATTTTCTTTAACTACTCACATAAATTCATTTTACCTTATCATAGTTACTTGAGATCTATTTTTCTATTGTGTTTATCATAATCTTGTCTTGTGGATTGTCTTCTAGAGAGGTGCTATCTTCATGTTTGTGACTACTTTTATGAAGTCTCAGTTCAGTGTATGAACTGTTGATAAGGCTCTTTTCTTCCCTTTATTACTACAGTAATATGCCCCCCTTATGTTATGAATGTCTATCTTTAATCATGCTCAATTAATGATTCTTTGGGCATAAACCATTGAAACTGTAAGATGAAAAACCATTGAATATAGAAGATGACATTGTTAATCTGCTCTCTTAGGTCACATCTTTTGATTGTCAGTCATGGTGGAAACATCGAGTGAAACTCATCACAACTTTATGTACACTACTATTCTCTTTGATGGACTGTTTTCTCATGATAGTCACTATGCATTAATAGGTTTGCAAAGTATTTTCTATCCTTTAATGGCTTAAATGTGACCTTCCTTCAAGCTTTGCTACCCTCTATCATCTCTTCCATTTGTGGTATTTTCATGACTTATAGATGTCAAAGAATGATCCTTTGAATGGAAAATCTAATGCCACATGCTTGCTAACTTGGTAATCACTATTATGTCCATGGCTTCACTTTTAATGCATAGTCCACTACTTTTGTTGTGCTTTTTGCATCACTGGCCTTTATGCTTGCACTGTGTTACTTTTTCCTCATAAATGACATCATCCATTGATCTTCTTGTACTTGTAGACTACCTATTGTGGCTTGTTGCTATTATGCTCTTGAGTGTTGTCCTTGAAGGATATGACCTTCATTTGCTTGATAGTGCCTTTCTAATATTATTTTTGTACCTTGCATAGTGAAAGAACTATGGCTATTTAGTTGTATTGGCTATTGTAAAAGGATTGCTTAGGTACAATAAATGATGACTGTTTGATGACCCCTCTTAATTTTGGACAATAATGACTTTTACTATGGATGCTACATGTCATTTTTGAATGCTCTTGTTATTTTTTCTGTTTAGTTGTGATAAAATGAATGCTTCTCCATGCAATCATGCCTCACTCTTTGCTTATAACAACTATTGTGGCTTGAAGTCGCTTTCATTGATGAAAAATACACTTCATATCCCTCTTGAAAACTAAGTGGGAAGCATGCTGGGCTCAATCCTTGTGGGAGCCCATTTCTACTCCGCATGCTGAAATGCCAAACAAGATGAAACATGACATGATGAACCTGTACCTGCATAGTAAGAAAACTAGTTAGAAAAAATAGTAAAGTTCAATGCTCTTTCTGATGATTTGACTCTCATTTGATGATTTGATTTGTCTCTTTTGCATTTATTTGATAATGTCTCAATTAATTTAATGCATCATGTTGTAAGTTATATGTTTGTTAATGAAACATATGATGAGATTTCATGTCCCAAGCTCTAACAAAATCTTTCAATCATTTGTAGGTACATATGGAGATCAAGAATGAGAGGAGTTGAAGATAGGAGGATCAAGCTAAGGATAGAATGACCAACATCAACATCGGCCCTTAAGGAAATGACATATATGATTTCTTCTCATGTTTTTTTCTTTATTTTTTCTTTAGATGTATAGCTTGCATACATTGTTGTATTAATTCAATTTAGTCATTCCCATGGCTTGTGTGGGATATTTAAGCATTCTTTTGATCTCAATTAATGAAACAACAACATTGTATACATTTTCACTTCAACATGAATGAAATACAACAATATCATGCAATTTGTATAATATCTTTCAGTTGTAAATCACTGCATTATAAAAATTGAACTCCACTTGAAACTTGAAACACAAATGATTGGGATTAGAAATTTTTTATTGAAGTACCTTTCACTTTAGATGTAACAACTATTTCAGCTCTACCAAATTGAGCTATAGGTGAAATTTTGGTAACAGAAATAAATAATTTTAGAGAAGATATAAAGGTCAAAGGAAACATATGAGTTCTTACACTAATGAAGAAGAATATAAATATATCTTTGGAGATGAAAAAGATAAAGTTGTGTTCATGAATTTTGAGATTGTTGAAAGAGATACTGAAATGGATTCTAGAAACAATGAAGATGAAGTAGATCTTGTGGAAGAATAATTTGTGCTGGAAAAGAAATCAAAAGGCTTAAGAATAGAATAATAGAGGAAGTGAAGGCTAAAGAAAACATATCTTAGGATTTGAAGCAAGAAAAAAATATGATTATTTATTTGAAGACAAAGAGAGAAGTAGAAAAAGGATTGAAGAAGTTATGATAGAAAATTTGCTATCAAACGATAAAGATTGTGAGAAATTGGAAGCTAAATTTATGACAATATGAAAAGAGCTTGATAGAGTGAACTAGTAGTTGAAATAAATTTTGGAAAGAGTATTGAAACCATAGATATGATATTATAAATTTAGAGAGCTCCACATGTCAAAATAAAAATAGGTTTTGATGATCTGAAGAACAAGGTAATAGAAAAATTTGAGAAGTCTGCTAAGGCTAGTCTAGAAGTGACTAGCTCAAAAAGTTTAAGGTCTGAAAGAATCATGGCAAGTGATGAAAGCATGGCATAGAATGATGAATTTATTCAAATATAGAACAAGGGAAAAAGATTTGGAGGAAAAGGATACAACATAAGGTTCAATTATCCTTTCTTTGGTTATTGTTTTAATTGTAATATTTTTGGACATAAGGTTATGGACTGTAGAAAATCTCTGGTAAAAATAAATAACTTTGTTAGAAATAATCATTTGCACCTCTGTACACATTTAATATCATTTGCTTCAAATTCAAATTTTTTGGACATATTGCAAGGAACTACAAAAGAAATTTTTTGAGTCCTCCTCTATTAGAAAGCAGAAGAAAAGGACCAAAAAATAGAAGTCATGAATTAGATAAAGATTGGAAGAAGGTCCCTGAAGATAAGAAGTCAAAAAAGTCAATGATTGCTCAAACTATTCTACATGTTTAGAAGGAGAAGAACCTTATATCATTGATATTAGTTTCTTATGCCACATGAATAGTGATAAAAGTAAGTTCATGAATTTCAAGGTGGTTCGATGACCCTTGGAAATAATTCAATTGCCAAAATTTTTAGTAAGGGTACCTTGAGCCTTGATGGTGGTAGAACAAAGACACATGCTTTTTTGTATGTTGAAGGTTTAAATAATAATATTTTAAGTGTCACTCAGATGTGTGATAAGGGTTATAAGCTATGTTTTAGTGTTGAAGGTTGTGAAATCAGAGAAACAAGCACTGGTGAACTGATTGCAGAAGGAAGTAGGACAAATAGTGACATATATCATCTAAGTGAGCTGAATGGAAATTTTTTTCTCACTGTGTAGAGAGAAGAAAGTTGGATTTGGCATAGAAGGTTAGGAAATATGAATTTTGATGATATTGTAAAGATTAGCTCAAGAGGATTGGTCTGGGATATGTAAGAGATTAAGAAGCCTCAATCAACTATTTGTAAGCCATGCCATGAAGGGAAGCAGATAAGAAGCAAATATCCTACTAAGGAGTATCAACATCAAAACTATTAGATTTGGTTCATACATATTTGTGTGAACCTATGATAACAAAAATTCTATAGGGTGATAGGTATTTCATGATGCTCATTGATGATTACACTAGGATGACTTGGATTATATTTGTGAATGAGAAGTCAAAAGCTTTTGAGAAGTTTAAGGAATTCAAGGCATTAGTAGAAAATCAAATTGGGAGAACAATCAATGTTTTGAGATAAAAAAGAGGTGGAGAATTCACTCTTGAAAAACATGATAAATTTTGTGAAGATATTATGATCCAAAGAAAAATGGTGTTGCTAAAAGGAAGAATTAGAGTATAGAAGATATGGCAAGAATAATGTTATGTCAAGAAAATATACCGAATATGCACTAGAGAGAAGCTACTCAAAATATTTGTGTACATTCTGAATAAAGTTTAGATTAGACACAAGATTGATAAGACTCCATATGGCTATGGAGACTTGAAGACTAGCATTAGTCAGACACCTTAGAATATTTGGAAGCAAGTGCTACATTAAAAGAGATGAATGAAACTTTGGTATGTTTGATTCTAGATCTTATGAAGGTATTTTTCTTGGTTATTATTTAAGAATTAAAGCATATAGATCTTACAAGAAAATATTGAAGAGGATTGTAGAAAGTGAAAATGTGAGAGTTGATGAAACCATTCAGTCTACTATTATTCCAAAAGTGGAAGATGATGAAGAGCCAATTTATAGTAGTATTGAAGACTCGAAAGAGGTTGTTACAAAAAATCTAACAAAAAATATTTAAAAGAACTATTCTGAAGACTAGATTATAGGAGAGAAAGATAGTGGGGTCCAAACCTTGAAGAGAATTGAGAGAGAAAGTGAGAAAGAAAACTTTACATTATTGTTAAAGATAGAACCTAAGTCATATAAAGAAGCAAGCAAAAGGAAAAATGGATAGAAAATATGGATTAATAATTGAATAAGATCATCAAAAATGAAACTTGGGAACTTCTCCCAAGACCTAAAGGAAAGAATGAGATTGGAGCCAAGTGGATTATCAAAAACATGCTAAATGAAGAAGATGAAGTGATCTAGAAGAAGGCAAGAATTGTGTGTAAAGGGTATGCTCTTGTTCAAGGAAAATATTTTGAAGAGACATTTTCTCCAATAACAAGACTGGAGGCAATCATGATTTTTTTATCTCTTTCAGCAGTCATGGACTTCAATGTATACTAGATGGATGTAAATTCAACATTCTTGAATGGATAGCTAGAAAAAAAAGTTTACATTGAATAACCCAAAGGGTTTCAATGTTTCAAAAATCCAAATTATGTTCGCGGATTGAACAAGGATTTGTATGGACTCAAAAAATCTCCCAGAGCTTGGTATTCAAGGTTGGATTGGTATTTGCAACGAAAAGGGTCTCAAAGAGGAAGTGCAAATAGTAATTTTTACATAAAAACATAGGGAGATCAGTTGTTGATTGTAATGGTCTATTTAGATGACATTGTGATCCAGGAGCATCCTTGGTTCATGGAAATCTTGCATCAACCAAAAATATATCTTATTAGTTTTGTTCTTGTTTCTGTTCTTGCTTAGCTCATGTTAGTGGATTTGTCATCTTTGCTCACCATACCTTGTGGATCTTTGTGTACATCATCGACATGTTCATTTTACTTGTTCCAAGATTTGAGCGCGATTGGATCTCTTTTCTAGCAAGTTATCGCTTCTAGATCTCATTGTAGTTTCTTGAACCAACACTAGAATAATTTCAAACTTTTTGGCCAGTTCGATCGTTGTGGAATGTTCCCATGACTAGTAAATCTTAATGGTGTGATTTTAATCATTTTGTGGAGTGTCCTTGACCTTCATTATAGGTCCACACTTCATCTTATGCACCTGTTGAAGTGTAATTCAAATTTGAGGCCAACCTCTTCATGCACACGTTACTTTTTCTTTACTTGGATAATGTGATGACCTTTGGCCGATACAGATGTTTCCAGAATTGCAGATATGATATAAATCCTGTAATCAATCATTTGAGGGGTAGTAGTCAATGGAGTAGATTAAGATAGATCTGATCTATAAGATTTTTCTCGCATATAGGAGCATGTTAGAATGTTGTATTCTTGAGCATGTTGCACCAGGCCTATGAGTCGAATCTGTAAGCCCAGATGTTGCCAACCGAATGTAGTTGAGATTTTTTGTTAATGAGAATATTTGCATCTACATTTGCCTCCATATTCCATGTTCCTTTCATTTTGTTACTCTTGCTGCACGGTCTAGATTGTTCTCTTTGAGGACCCTCCTACCATGGTTGCCCCAGATTGGTATTAGAACGAGATTCAATATGTGTGAGATCATCATAATTCGCAGAGTCCTGTTGAAGATTTTTTGTGGGGTGGCAGATCGAGGATCTGACCTACAGTTGCAGAGGACTTGTGTAAAGATGGCGAGAAGAAGAAATGTTAGAGGAAATGGAGCATGTGGAAATGCAGACCAAACTTTAATGGAGATGTTGAGAGGAATTGTTTCCAAATTAGATGCAGTTGAAACAACGCAAAGAAGAGGTCGACTAGTTGATGATGTGAGTGATGAAGAGGTAGAAGCACAAGAGGAAAGAGGAAGAGAAGATCAACCTAGCCTAGATTAGGGAGAAGAGAGGTTCATAAGAGCCCTAACTAGAGCAAATACAAAACCACATTTCAATCCAACGAATTGTAATGGTAAGTTGGATTTAAAAGAATTGCTTGATTGGATTACAAAGATGGTAGAATATTTTGAATTTGAAGGTACCACCAAAGATGAGAAGGTGAAATATGCTTGTACAAAGTTGAGAGGAAATGCATCCCTTTGGTGGGAAAATTTGTAGATAGATAGGAAAAGAAGAGGAAAAGAAAAGATAAGGTCATGGGATCAGATGGTGAATAAGTTGAAAACAAATTTTATGCCTGCAAATTATCAGATCAATTTTTTCAAAATGTTGCAAAATTTGAAGCAGAAGGAGTCAAGTGTGACAGAGTATATTGAAGAGTTCTATAAGTTGAATATCAAATCTGGACATTTAGAGGATGAGATTGAGCAAGTAGCCAAATATGTGAATGGTTTGAGGTCATTTATACAGGATGAAATTAGTTTGATCAAGTTGGTGAGTGTGGAAGAGGCATATCAGTGTGCCCTAAAGGAAAAAGAGAAGTTGAATAAAAGACATGAGCAAAGACAAAGAGGAAGAGGTGGAAGATTTCAAAGAGGAAGAACTTTTATTGGAGGAGGAAGAGGATCTTTTCTATATCAAAACAAGGATAAGGAGGTTAGTAAGAATGACAATTCATACCAGATAGGTGATGGTAACTCTTACAAAAGAAGAGGATAGGGTGGTTACCGAAATGAGGGTTATAGAAGAGATGATGGAGGATAGGAGAAAAGAATATTCAAGGGAACTTGTTATAAATGTGGTGTAGAAGGACATAGAGCATTTGAATGTAATCAGGGAGAGACAAGTAGGAATACAAAGAACAATAGAAGGACAACCTTTGTTGAGGAAGATCATGTTGGATCATCTAACAAACTAGAAGATGGAGAAGTTTTGGTGAATAGAAGAGTATTGTGTCAAAGTGAGTTGGAAAAGGAACCATTGCATAGAAAGAATTCATTTCAGACAAGATGCAAGGTGAATGGTAAATGCTGTAAAGTGATTGTTGACAGTGGAAGTTCTGAGAACCTATTTTTTGAAGATATGGTGATTAAACTAAAGTTGGAAAGGTTGAAACACCCAAAGCCCTATCAGATTGCTTGGATTCAAGATGAGCATAAGATACTGGTAAGTGAACAATGTTTGGTGAAATTGAAGATAGGAAATTACTATGATGAAGTTTTGTGTGATATCATGCCTATGGATATATGCCATGTTTTTTTGGGAAGGCCTTGGTAGTATGATAGACAAGCTATTCATGATGGAAAGAAGAATATATATACCATTGTTCCTAATGGGATGAAGCAAAATTTGTTTCCATTGGAAGATGTTCCTAAAGTTGAGGTTTGTACGAATGCCAGGGTTTGTTTGGTTGGTGGAAGGAGGTTCCTTGATGGGTCGAGACATGATAATGCATGTTATGCCTTGGTGCCTAAGAAGGCTGAAGACTTGAAGCATATAGAACACCCATAAGAGATAAAGGAGTTGCTAACATAGTATGAGGAGATCATTTCAGATAATGTACCTGATGGATTGCCACCTATGAGGAGTATTAGTCATTGTATGGATTTGATTCCTGGAGCTAGTTTTCCTAATAAAGCAGGACACTGGATGACACCAACAGAGAATGAGGAGTTGAATAGACAAGTGAAAGAGTTGTTGAGGAAGGGTTTGATCAGAGAAAGCTTCAATCCATGTGCAGTACTTGTTGTGTTAGCACCTAAGAAGGATGGAGAATGGAGAATGTGCATAGATTTTAGAGCCATAAACAAGATCACAGTGAAGTATAGATTTTATTTTCCCTAGATGGATGACATTATGGATTGCTTGAGTGGAGCCAAGTACTTTACAAAGATAGATTTGAAAAGTGGGTATCATCAGATCAGAATCAGAGAAGGGGATGAGTGAAAGACAACATTCATGACAAATGAAGGATTGTATGAGTGGTTGGTGATGCCTTTTGGACTAACAAATGCACCGAGTACTTTCATGAGGTTGATGAATGGGGTATTGAAGAAATTATTGGGTAAGTTTGTGATTGTGTATTTGGATGACATCTTAATTTTTAGTAAGAGTAGGGAAGAATGTCTGTTGCATATAAGACAAGTTTTGCAGAGGTTGAGAGAAGAGCTATTGCTAATAAACATTAAGAAGTGTAGTTTCATGAAGGAGGAGTTGGTATATCTGGGATTTGTGATATCTATGGATGGATTGAAGATGGATCCTAAGAAGGTAAGAGCAATTATTGAGTGGCCTACACAAGATAGTATTGGAGAGGTAAGATAATTTCATGGATTGGCTAGTTTCTACCGAAAGTTCATTAGGAATTTCGGTTCTATTTGTAGTCCTATGACAAAAAATGAGGGGAGATAGGATGGATTTTAGGTGGACATCTAGAGAAAACCGTAGTTTTGAATTGTTGAAGCAGAAGGTGACTGATCAACCTATGTTGGCTTTACCAGATTTTAATAAGGTATTTCAAGTAGACTGTGATGCCAGTGGAAATGCAATTGGAGTAGTGTTGAGTCAAGAAGGGAGACGTATAGCTTATTTCAGTGAGAATTTGAATGATGCTAGGAGAATATATTCAGTGTATGATTAGGAATTTTATGCTATAGTTCAAGCCTTGAAGAAGTGGAGACATTATTTGTTGTTTAAAGAGTTTGTGTTGTATATAGATCATCAAGCATTGTAATATTTGAACAGTCAGGGTAAGTTGAATCAGAGACAAATGAGATGGGTAGAATTATTGCAGAGCTATACTTTTGTTTTGAAGCATAAGATTGAAAAGTCAAATAGAGTTGCTAACACCTTTAGTAGGAGAAGGAATTTATTAGACTTTTATGAATTGAAGAACTTGTATGAGGTAGACCCAGGTTTTGTAGAACCTTGGAGATCTTGTAAAGAAATTGCTTCAAAGGATATAAATCAATGGTTGGATTATTTCATTCAGGAGGATATGTTGTTTAGAGGTAATCAGTTGTGTATACCCTAGAGTTCAATGAGGGATAACTTAGTGAACGAGAAGCATAGTGGAGGAATGCCATGACACTTTGGAATTGATAAGACAATAGCATTAGTAAGTGAAAGTTGCTTTTGGCCACAAATTCATAAAGATGTTAGGAAATTTATGCAAAGTTGCAAATTTTGTCAAGTTGTGAAGGGGAGTAGTCAGAATGTTGGATTGTATAAACCTTTGATAGTTCTGAAGAGACCTTGGGAGGATATCAATATGGATTTCATACTTGGTTTACCGAAGACACAAAGAGGTAATGATTCTGTATTTGTGGTGGTAGATATATTTTCTAAAATGACACATTTCATACCTTGTAAGAAGACAACAAATGCAATACATGTAGCAAATTTTCTTTTCAAAGAAGTGGTCAGATTGCATGGGTTACCTAGGAGTATTGTTTTAGACATAGATGTAAAGTTTGTTGGTTACTTTTGGAGAACACTTTGGAAGAAGTTGAAGATGGATTTGAAGTTTAGTTCTACTTTTCACCCATAAACTGATGGAAAGACAAAGGTAGTAAATAGGATTTTGGGAAATTTGCTGAGATGTTTGGTTGGAGAGAAGACTGGAAGTTGGGATTTAGTCCTTGCACAAGCAAAGTTTTCTTACAATAATTCAGTAAACATGAGTATAGGAAATACACCTTTTGAGATTGTTACAAGAGTTCATCCTAGAGGTATATCAGAGTTGAGAAACATCAATATGGAAGATAAGAGGAGTGCAAAAGTAGAAGAATTTGCAGAACACATGAAGAAAGTGCATACTCAAGTGAAACAACAATTGGAAGATATGAACTAGAAGCATAAGGAGAAGGCAAATGAAAAGAGGAGACATAAGGAGTTCGAAGTCAGAGATGAAGTGATGGTATATTTGAGGAAGGAAAGATTTCCAGTTGGCACATACAACAAGATGAAGATGAGGAATTTTGGACCTTGTAAGATATTAAAAAAAATTGATTCAGGAAATGCATATGAAGTGGAGTTACCAGAAGGTATGGGTATATCACCTATATTCAACATTGCAGATCTACATCAGTATCATGAAGCAAAACTCAGTGAAGACAGTGAATAAAAATTGGAGAATCAACTTCCTATACAACAATCAAATGAGATTGAAGAGATTTTAGATGTTAGAGATGGGAGGAAGACTCGTGGAAAATAGTACAAGGAATATCTTGTGAAGTAGAAAGGTAGAACAGTGGAGGATTCTTCTTGGATTTCTCAGGCTGAGGTAGACCATCTTGGTTTTCCTTTAGCCCCGGTAAAGTGAGGGAATCACTTTTCATTAACCCTAGATGTATGATGCAGGAGCATCCTTGGTTCCTGGCAATCTTGCATCAACCAAAAATATTTCCTTTCAGTTTTGTTCTTGTTTCTATTCTTGCTTAATTCATGTTGGTGGATTCATCATCTTTGCTCACCAGACCCTATGGATCTTTGTGTAAATTATTGGCATGTTAATTTTACTTGTTCCAAGATTTGAGTGTGATTGGATTTTTTTTCAAGCAAGTTATCGCTTCCAGATCTCATAGTAGTTTCTTGAACCAACACCAGAATAATTTCAAACTTTTTGGCCAGTTTGATTGTTGTGGAACATTCTCGTGACTTGCGGATCTTAATGGTGTGATTTTAATCATTCCATGGATTGTCCCTAACCTTCATTATAGGTCCACACTTCATCTTATGCACTTGTTTAAGTGTAACTGAAATTTGAGGCTGACCTATTCATGCA
Source organism: Sequoia sempervirens (assembly GCA_007258455.2). Classification (NCBI taxonomy): domain Eukaryota; kingdom Viridiplantae; phylum Streptophyta; class Pinopsida; order Cupressales; family Cupressaceae; genus Sequoia; species Sequoia sempervirens. The sequence goes on along the minus strand of VDFB02270651.1, from coordinate 5,316,512 downwards.
AACATTACATTTTCTTTCCTTGGATAATGTGATGACCTTTGGCCGACGTGGATGTTTCCAGAATTGTGGATATGATATAAAGCCTATAATTGATCATTTGAGGGGTAGTAGTCGATGGAGTAGATTAAGATAGATCCAATTTGTAAGATTTTTCTCACATATAGGAGCATGTTAGAATGTTGTATTCTTGAGCATGTTGCATCAAGCCTATGAGCCGAATCTATAAGCCCAGATGTTGCCAGCCAAATGTAGCTTATATTTTTTTATTAATGAGAATATTTGCATCTGCATTTTCCTCCATATTTTGTGTTGCTTTCGTTGTGTTACTCTTGCTGCACGGTCCAAATTATTCTCTTTGAGGACCCTCCTACTGTGGATGTGCCACATTATTTTTGTATGTAGCAATAAAGACATTTGCAATGAGTTTCAAAAGGAAATGCAAGATGAATTTGAAATGTATATTCTAGGTGAACTATCTTTCTTCCTTGGGTTGTAGATTGGACAATTAGTCAAAGGAATTTTTATTTCATAGCATAAGTACATAAAGGATATGCTAAGTAAATTCAGGATGGAAGATTGCAAATCGGTGGGAATACCTATGGTTACATGATGTAATTTGAGTAAAGATGATGAATATGCTCCAGTAGATCAGACCTTGTACAAATCCATGATTGGTAGTTTGTTTTATGTGATAACATCCAAACTGAATATAATGCAGGTAGTTGGAATGGTTTCTAGATTTCAGGCAACACCTAAAGAAATTCATGTTAAAGTAATAAAGAGGATATTCAGGTATTTGAAGGCTACTAAATATTTTGGACTATGGTATCCAAAGAGTGACATTTTCACTTTAACTACATACACAAATGCAGATTAGGTAAGTTACATTGATGACTAGAAGAGAAAAAATGGAGGAGTATGTTTTCTTGGTGACAATTTGGTGTCATGTCTTAGCAAGAAATATGACCCAATTTCTTTATGTACGATAGAAGTAGAGTACATTGTTGCAACATTATGATGCACTCAAGTGCTTTGGATGGAGTAGAATTTGAAGGAAATGAAGATTGAGTTTGATGAATCTATCTCTATTCTTTGTGACAACACTAGTGCCATAAAAATTTCAAAGAATCTAGTAACTCATTCAAGGATAAAACACATTGCATTCAAGTATCATTTTATAAGGGAGAAGGTTGTTGAAAAGGGAGGTAAAGATGGAGTATGTTGAGATAAAGGAGAAAGTTGTAGATATATACACAAAGCCACTTCTTAGAAGACATTTGAGTTTCTCTTGCAGAAGTTGGGAGTTGTTGCTCCCTCCTCTTAAATCAAGAGGAAGCATAGGTTGAGGGGGAGCTTGGTCTCCCTACTGCAAAAAGGCTAGATAGTCTTGTGGTATATTTTTAGAGGAAGTGAAGTGTGGAATCAGGGGGAGTCTATCTGAAAAGCAAGTTTATGGATTGTGTAGAGTATCAAAAATAAAGGAAAGAGGAGAAATAAGTGTTGTTGCAGACAAGGAGGTTCAGAGAAATGCTCTGGATTTCTTTGCATTTGAAATTATTATCTTTTGGGTTGAAGTTTATGTTTGCAAAGATCATTGTCAATGGGAGAGAAAGGTTGTATTGACCCTTTTCTATTGATGTCAAAGGGGTAGAAAGTAAACTGAAAATGTTGAAATGCTAAGGAAGAAATTAAACTCAAAATGCTATAGGGAAGAAATTATTCAAAGAGGGAGAAATGTGTTCATGTGTAGCCGACTAGTTTGGTGGCCCAACATTTTGTTGTTTGCCATCAATGACAAAGGGGGAGATTATTGAACATAGGTTCTCATTGATGTTAGAGGATGCAATTAGAAGTTTTATATTAAAGGATTTTTCTATTTAGGGCTAAGTTGAATTATCATTATATTCCACTCAACTTATCATTCTAAGTTGTAGAAGATTTGTTGATGCATGTCGTGTGTCAAAAGTTCAATTTGATCATTGTTGGTAATTTTACTGTTAGGATGCAAAAATCAAGAAATATATATTATGAGTTGCTAAAGAGTGTTTGTATGACTATTGTATGCTTGCATCTCTTCTCTATGGCAATGGTGATCTAAAATTCTGTATCAATATGTTTCTGTTCAAGTATATTTTTTGGATAGAGAGATTATTTTGGAAATACAATTATGGTTTGTTTCTTTTATAAATGCATATTTTATCTATAGTTTCAAAGGAGAGTATGGCTACACTAGTTATATCATATTATTGAGTTTGTGGAGGATATGTTCAACATGTAAAAATATTGAAGTAACAAAAGGTTCTATGTGTTTGTTTGTCAACCAGTTGAAGTTCAAGGAATATGTGGTAATGACTAGTAGCATGCAAAATTCAAATATTGCATGTGGTGTTAATATAGGACCTAGTTAAGGTTCTTGTGGTAGCACATGGTATCATGTTTTGTTGGCGAAAATATTTTTTTTTTGGATGACCTACTTCACATTTCATGTAATTTTAATTTAGGACCACCTTATGTCATCTTGTCTATTTGTAGATCCCTAGTTGACATTGAAGAGTGTTAATGTAATGCCATGTATACATTTCAATTGTTTAGAAGCATGATAACATATATGACTACATGAATTAGAATTACACTTGTGTGAAGAAGAGTTGGTAATTGATGTAAATTGAAGAGAAGGTGATGAAGATAAAAGAAGTAATTAAATTCCAATGTGTGCCCCAGTATCAAAATATCATATGTAGTGAGGAAGAGTGTTAGCTATGAATTTGGCACATGTTGAGTTACTTTGAAGATCCACAAGACTTATCATTGTAATCTAGTAGGATTGGTGTTCCACCTACTATAATGTTTCCATTGGGGATTGGTGTCTCTAGTAGGTTGGTTCCTACAAGAACAATAGGGTATTGTTGTCTTCAGTAGGTTGGTGCCTACTTTAGTGTGTAAAATTTACTTGTAAATTTCTGCATTGCAAGGCTAGATTTGGATAATAGATCCAAGCAACTATTCTCATCGTGGTTTTTCCCATTTTAGGTTTCAATGTACATCTAGTGTTTGTGTGTGTGCTTTATGATTTTATGTTTTAAATGATTGTGTGGGATTTTCTAAGTAGAATCATATATTCTAATAACTGTAGAAAAAATTCAAGTTGCATAATATGATAATTAGTGTTAAAGTTGAAAATTTTGAATTATCTAGATCTACTAATTTACACCCCCCTCTCAATAGATTGCGTGCCCTTCAAATATTGCCACATTCCTACTCTAGGTTGATGAAGTTGTCAACTCTATCCAAGGTATTGGTGAGGAAATGAAAAAAAAGAATGCTGTGAAAAAGGTACTAAGATATCTTCCTAGAAGGTTTGATTCTAAAGTCTCTACAATTGAAGATGTTAAGGATATAATTTTTTTTAGATGACTTAACTACGTGGAATTCTAACTTCTTTTTAAATGAGATTTGAAAGTGAGGATTCTATAAGAAAATAGGTATAATTAAGAGTATCTAAGAAGCAAGTTCATCTAGATTTTGATCTTGGATCAGATCAAATAAGTATAAAGACAATTTACTTTTTAACTTTTTTAATTGTGGTGAACTAAGACATTTTATAGCTAAGTGTCCCTATAAGGATTCTAACAATGTTGAGAAAAAGTATGGAAATAAATCATTTCAGAGAAGGAATAAAGGTCAAAAGAAACAAAAGAGTTTCTACACAAATGATGATGACTAATTTATTGATGTAGAAGATGAAGATATCTTCGGATATGAAAAAGAAGAAAAAATATTCCTAGATTTTGAAACTATTGAAGAAGATGTAGAAATGGATTGTGGAAACATTGAAGATAAATTATATTTTATGCAAGAATTGCTATGTGTTGTAAAATAGATTAAGAGACTAAAGAAGAGGATTACAGAAGAAGTGAAGGATAAAGAAAAGGTTTCTCTAGATCTAGAGAAGGCAGAGAAGATATTTTTGAATTGAAGACTCAGGAAGAAGAAGTAAAAATGATTGAAGAAGTTTTGATAAAAAAAATTATTGTCAAAAGACAAGGACTGTGAAAATATTGAAGAAGAAGCTATGTCGATAAGAAAAGATCTTGAGAAGGTGAATCAATAGTTGAAAATGAAGTTTGGAAAGGGTACTAGGAATCTAGATTAGATATTGGGGTGTCAAATTTATCTGCATGTAAAAACCATAATTGGTTTTGATGATCAAAAGAATAAGGTGACAGAGTAGTCAGTGAAGCCTGATAATGCAAGTCCAAAAGTGACTGGTTCTAGAAGTATAATTTCTAAAAGAGATATTGCAAGTGATGAAATCAAGACACAAAATGATGGCTTTATTCAAGTTGAAAAGAATAGCAGAAGACCCAGAAGATAGAGATACAACACTAGGTTCAATTATTCTTTTTCTAGTTACTATTTTAATTGAAATAATTTTAGTCATAGTGCTATGGACTGTAGAAAATCTCTAGAAGAAATGAATTTGTCAACAATAATTCATTTTCACCTAAATACATTTTTAATATCATTTTCTACAAATGTAATAATTTTAGACACATTGCTAGTGTAACATAGAAAAAGGGAACCCTAAGTTTAATATCTAAACCTAGGATTTATTTAACTCCTTTTTCAAGGGTACATTAGGATGCAAACCAACAATGTGATTAGATTGATTTTCAACCTTGAAGGTGAGTCAATCAGACTTGGATCTACATATTTTTGAGCCTTGTAAATAGATTGGAATTGATTTCCCTTGATTAACCTAATTAGATCATGTGCCCTAATATGAAATATGCAAGCTTTTGACAATAAGAAAATTGTAACAAGGATTTACAGGTAGATATTGGAAGGGTACAGTATTGTGTACCTATCCTAAAAAATTGGTATCAGTTAGGATAGGACATAGGAACCCAAGGGCATCTCTATACTTGTAGGGGTATCATGGACCTTTTTTCATAGTCCTTTGATGTTGGATCTGAGCTAATGATTCTCGCTTGAAAATTTTTCATATCACTGTCAGATAATTTTGTAGGTGAGTTTCTGTGAGTTGACAAGTTGTAGGGTTTTGAATGCAATAATGGGCAATGGATCATCAAGATTCCTTCAATCTCCTTCAAACTTGAAACCTTCACATTCAAACAAAGGAAAGGTTGTGCCATTTAGGGGATTTCCTTAGTCAAACCTTTGTTAGAATTTCCATTTCCATAATGATAATGTCAATTGTAAGAAAGATAAATGGTAGGAAGGAATGATGAATAAAAAAAGTGCTACAACTCACCACCCTTCAATGAATTCCTTGAAGGATTAAAGTCATGCACATTACCTCAAGGTCTTAGATCTTGCTCCAATTGTTTGAATTTCTTGAAGACCTACAAAGGGTTAGACTTCACAAACAATCATAACATAAAAACATGAAATCACATAAATTTTGACATGATGCTCGAATCTTGAATTGTTGCAATAAAGCTTTGAAATACTACTCTTGACTTGCTCTTGACCAAAATTTCTCCTAATGATTACTTGCTAAATTTTGGTAGATTTCAAATGATACAATAACTAGGTATTTATTCTAATTTCCCTAAAATTAAATCTTGATAGTCGACATTTACAACTTGAATTTCAAATGTTAAAATGTTAACACTAACATATTCAAAATTAGATCATGAAAAAATAGGTGGAATTAGATGCCCAATGGCATCCCAGTCTTGGCCCTATTTTCTAGGAAATAAGGTGTTGAGGGTAAAACATTAAATAAATGAATTTGTTTCATGCTTGAAATTTATTGAAAGACGGTAAAAATAGGCCTTGAAATACATAATTTAGGAAATTATGGGGTAAATTAGACTTAATATTTTAAGGGGGGACAAACATAGTGTGAAATTCTCAAGGGTGACAATTTTCGATGCTACATTTAGCCCTCACTTTAGTGAGAGTGTAAACTTATGCATAGAATCACAATAAAGTATAAAATCTATGTCAAGAAGGGTCTAATTGTCCAAATTTTGAAGAGATGGGATGCCAAAGGATCAAGGGGGAGTGTACAAGCCCCAAAAATCCAAGATCCTATGACAAGAAAACATGAGGAAAAATGGACACACACATGTATGAAATGCAACAAGACAACATACACAAACATACATGTCAAAAAAATAAATAATACACGATGAAAACATATGACATAACATAACATATATATAGAAACAAAATGAACACATACATGATGTAAAAATTAAGAAAACACACAAAAGACACACAAAACAAAAGCTTAGTTATAAAAAGATTTGAGTCGGTAAGGAAAAGAGACCTTAGTATTAAATTATCTCAAATACCAAATGTCATCCATTGAATAAAGTAATGCTCCCATGAGGACTAGAAAGTTGTGTTATGCTAAATCACTCATCAACCACATGGATTTTCTAGTTGTGTTATGTTAGGTGTCCATACAATATGATGATATTCACAAGGCTAGTAAGGTGCAATATTCTAGACAATTATAAAATACATAGCTCTACTCACAAGCAAGTTATGGTATGCTTAGCAGCCATGTTAAGGAATTCATGACTCACACAATAGAAAATTTTGATATTTTATAGGTGAATCACAAACCAAAGGTAACATGGCCTAGTGAAGTCTGATATTCACTACGTGATCCCCCAAGACAACGTAGAAAATTGAGAAACACACTAGGTGTGCACCCACTAAAAACCACAACAAGATTTATAGTCCCTAATAACCTTAATAAGGTTCCATCAAAATGATCAAGATGTTATGCCAATGCAACACTAAGTTTAATGTGTGTGAAAAAAGTGAATAAAAATGCCAAACTCACCTAACAAGGTGCATAAATGATGAAAAGATAAGACAAAAACCTCAAGGGGTGTTATAACAACACCATTACAAAAGTTGATTTACAAAAAAAAACAAAGGTGCTTTTCTCAATATATGAAAGGTCATCACACATGACATCACCACTAAGAGAGGACAAGTCATGGAGTAGAAGAATTAACACCTTAGGGAATACTGGCCATAGCATTACCCCCAAGGGGAATACCATATGCCAAGAAAGGTCACAATTTTAGGGGGCATCAAGCCCAATATCACCATAAAAGAGATACTAACATAGATTAAGAAGGCCTCACTTTCATTTCCAAGGTCACACTTTCTAGAAGATATATGCTATCATTACTAAAATAGGGCCATTTCCCATGCAAACAATGAGTGGGGGAGTACATGCGCTCCTTAAAATTTTAGTGTACTTGATACACTAATGTTTTAAGGAGATACAAAGGGATCCCTTTCTAGAAGGAATGTACCTAGCACAAGGCTACCTAACTCCTTCCCCCCCAAGTGTAGGGACAAAGATGAGCCAAGATGGTTGATGATATGCTACTCCTTGCAAAATAAAATATGATTGCATAAAACTTAATTTATATGTCATAATCCAATTTTATTGCATATTTATTATAATATGGTAAATGGAATTATTGAAGAAATTCAATATATATTAATAGAAATTTTGAAATTTTTGAAAGAGAATGAAAGAAGTTGACTGATGTTGACTATGATATCTTCTGAAATTGTCTTATATGTTATCAAGAATTGAATGTAACTGATAAATTTTGCAAGTGCAAGTGTATGCAATTGTAGTGTGATGGGTTGAAGGATGAGAGCATGGTTGAAGTAGGATTGTTTAGTTGGATCAAACAGTAAGCTAGATGGAATTTGGGTGCACACACCACAATTGGCAAGATATTTGCATTTGAAAATTCATATAAGAATGACTCAATGATTGAAAATATGCATTATGAAACAAAGTTTCATGGAAAATTATAATTGAAAGAGTTAATCCTGAGCTTGTGTTTTGAATTTAGAGAAAAATGAAAGTGTGATTTGGTATGTGAACAAATGTTTAAATCTCAATTATGCATTTTTGTATCATTGTTGAAATGAAAATGAAAGATCCTTTTATATAAATAATAGATATGCACATGAAAAAAATTATATGTGAATACAAATATATGTATATATAAACACACAAATATATATATATATACATATATATATATGCATATACATATATGTATATATATACACGTACATATATATATGCATATACGTATATACATATATATATACGTATATGTACATATATATATATATGTACATATATATATATATATATATATATATATATATATATATATATATATATATATATATATATATATATATGTATATGTACATATATATATATATATATGTATATATATATATATATATATATATATGTACATATACATATAAATACATATATATATATATATATATCTGTGTGTGTGTGTGTCGATAACATTCATATGTGTGAGCAAATATGATATATATATATATATATATATATATATATATATACGTATAAATATATACAATGAGTTTGAAAACTGATAATTATCATTATTGAATAGATGAAATTTAAATCGATATCATGAGAAAATTCCATGATGGATGTGGTTAGCCAACGATAGTAATGCCATATTCAAAATTTAGAGGATGGGGTGGAAAAAATCATTAATGCCCACTACCCAATGGAATCGGCCCCTTAGTGGAGGGAAGTAAAATGTAGGAAAATTTCCATTTCTGAGGAGAGATCGACACCACTCTTAGTGTATGAGTCATTGAACCAATATTTGTGGGAAATATCCAAAGGAGGATACTCAATTTCATAGGTAATTCATGGATTTTTCATATAACTATTGTTTTTAATTTTCCTTACAGTATTATCATATTCTATGCATAGTTGAATGGATATGTTGTCCATTCTATAGGTTGAATAAAACAAGTTGTTCGAGCTCCCATGAATTATATTGTATTCCTTGTAAAATGACTATATCAGTTTCTTTGTAATCGGATTTATCTATGCATTTTATGCCACGACTTGAGAGCCAATGGCTTTATTATTTTGTAAGAATTTCTTCTATAACCGCCATCATAGCATAAGCTGCATGTAATCTTTTTTCTTATCTCGACATAGAGCTTTTAGTTAATATGATCATCTTCAATAGAAATTGTGTGAGAAATGGTCAATACCACCCTTAAGTGGTAGATCGAATCTCCTTAAGAGATTTTGATAACATTTATATGTTCATTTATTTTGCTTTGTATATCTAAGAGATGGTCACCATTCAACAAAATGCCATCCTCATTGATCTATTATCAATGACACTTGTAAACCTTTTGGCAGTTTCGTCATCCATGGCGATGAAGGGCTATGACGTCTGACTTTGCATTATATATATTTTTGGTAATTCTTTCAAATGCATTATATTGTAATAACACATAGACCTCATGAAAACACTCGTCGCCTAATCCTTGATGGATTAAGGCCAAATGATAAACTCTTTCCATATCTTGATGCATGTGTAACTTAGTAAAATATCATTTACATTAAACAATACCCATGTCACCTGTGGGCGACTATGCCCTGAATCAAGGGTGGACGTTAAGGAACAACCTCAACCCTCATGTGTTGCATAACATTCAATGACTGAAGATTGATTTAGAATGAGAGATGTATAGTATATGTAAACAATGAACAAGGGTTTCAAATTGAACCTAGTTAAGATTGATCTCATGGATTCGATCATTTTATCATTAATGATTAACGGTTAGTATGCCATCCAAAACTTTTAAATTTATTTCTAAAAGTTGATATTAGCTTCATTTTAGTATTCTTACATGAAATTGTATATACAAATGTTAGAATAATTAAGCTTGGGAAACGAGGCAATGGAACTTGAAGCTGCAACCATAAACCATTGTAAACGACATTGTTTTGTCATAAACTACAACTGTTTAGCTGGAAACAACATTGTATTGATGTAAGTAGTAAATTTTCTGTTGTAAACGATATTGTTTTGTCATAAACTACAAATTTTTAGCTGGAAACAACATTGTATTGATGTAAACAGTAAGTGTTTTGTTGTAAATGACATTGTTTTGTCATAAATTATAATTGTTTAGCTTGAAATAACATTGTATTGTTGTAAACAGTGAATGTTTTGTTGGAAACGACATTGTTTTGTCATAAACTGTAACTGTTTAGCTTGAAACAACACTGTATTATTGTTAACAGTGAATGTTTTGTTAAAAATGACATTGATTTGTTGTAAAAGTATATGTGTACCTCAAAATAGTCTTGTTCATTAAACTGTTAAGCTAAAAAAGCATTGATTATTTGTTAATTGTGAACGTTCTACATGAAACAACTTGTTCTATAATTGTTAGTTGGAAATAGTATTTTTCTATTAAAACAGTGAATGTTCACCTGTAAAACAACAATGTTAGGATACCACAGTTTGTGTGAATATAAAGGAAGCAACAATATGTGAGAAAATGTAATACAAACTTATTCTGGATTCTTTATTTTCATGAAAGAAATGCCAAATGGAATATTATTAAATGATTGCAATATGATTTAATGATTTATTTCAGAATGTATGCACAAACTAATAACTTAAGTAGGCATATATATGTGTATACACATAGACTTTGTTTATGTACATACACATACTTGTGACATAACTTCTTTTGTTCTTTTTACTTAATTCATTTTTAAATAGATAATACTTATGTTGAAAGTTAACATGGGCCATGTGAATGATATAACTTAATATTGTATTGTTGTTTTTGAATCATGTATCCGATTTCTGTTTATAGAGGAAATTAGTATTCTGATTCTTCTTTTTCGTAGAAATATGTGAGAAGAATAATATTTTACTTGAATAAAACAATTATACCTAAGTAGACTAGATTACCTCCGCGTAGATGCTACTAGAGGGTAGATAGTTGTTATGGAATGTTGTATTGTAGAAAGTTACCTTCTAGGATAGGTGCCGAAATGGAGTTCAAAGAGTATAGGTTTGCTTTACTAGAACCTATTTTTTGTTGTTGTAACACAATTTTATGCTTGGCCAAGCAATATAGTTCATTTTGTATGTATGAACTCTGTGATATCACTCTATGTCATTCCTATCATAGATCTTGCATTTTCTTTTCTAACTTGATATAATTTTCACGTTGTTGTATGGGCAAGCACCAGATTCCACCCTACAAATTGTTCTCTTGCTAAAATTTCCATGCAGGGTCAGGTATTCTTCAAGTTGGGAGAATTTTGAGGAATTGTAAGCTTCGTGGTTGGGCAGTAAAGCACTTCAACCATGTTCTCATCCACCAATGGAGGCAAGCGTCAAGAGGAACCTTAGATGTACACAAGGCTTTTAGTCTATGATGTAACCATGATGTAATACTTGATGTACTTGGTGTAAAGTTGTACAATGTAATGACTATGTGGCCTTATGAGCCAATTAAAACTTGATATTGTAATTTGACTTTTGAATTGAATATATGAATCATTGACTCATTTTAAATGGATGTGTTGCTATGATTGACTTTAGCCACTAGTTATGTCTTTTTAATTTGAAATATATTCATGTGTCATTTACAATAATATTAATTAAGTAATAATTTAGGATGGTTTATTACATTTGGTATCAGAGCTTAGGGTTCAAATCTAGGCCTTTGAGTCTACCATAGTTTGATTAGGGATAGTTGACTCGTGACCAAAATTTAGTTGTCTTGAGGATTGAGCGAACCTGGATTGAATGCAGGTATGGGACGGTCAAAGGAAAGATGAAGGAAAGGGAAAACTATTAGAACTTCATGTAAGAATGATGTAAAGGAAGAAAATTCCAAGACAAAGGTTCAATAAAAAATTCCTAATGATAAAAATCTAGCTTAGGCCCTTACATGACTCAAGCTAGAGATAGGCTTGAAGATTGAGGAGAAGTGAACACTTAAGATTGTAAAGATTTTTGCAATCTGAGACTGGCCTTTAGGGTGTGGACCCAATGCACCCTTGTTGACTAAAGAGGAAAAGGAGAGCCTGCGTGCTCAACCATCCTCTTATGTAAAGTTTGATGAGGACGCAGAGGAATGTTCTATTTCTAACAATGAGAAAACAAAATAATGTAAAAAGAAGCCTTTTGCAAATAATGGTCTATTGACTCACTTTTAATACAAATAAAAGAAGATAATATTTTTTTGGTGTGTTCAAATGAAGGACTCCAAAATGTGTTTATTATGCATGAATGTGTATGTCTTCTAAGAATGAGGTATATATGCATATGAAAAATTATGTGATGTAGAATAAGAACATTTATTCGTATAACCCAGTGTTGAGATGAGATAAACGTGAATGTGTTGCAGGTTAAGTGTGAGTCAACATGGTGACTACCAGGAAAGAAGTGGGTTGTACTAGTTCTGATAACAGACCTAACAAGAGGCTGGAACAAGTTCTAGAGCTTTTGAATTGGAAAGAGTCTCTCATGGATCACATAGAGCAAGAAGTATGAGTGGCACACAAGGACTAGGACCGCAAGAATGTAGAAGCCAATCAAGGAGATGGTGGTCTAGGGGTAGGTCGACAAGGACAAATTAAGGATGAGCTTGGGAAAGTTCTCAAAAGAGTAGCACCACCCAAGTTCGATGGTAAGGCTATAGGATAAAGAGCAAAGGCTTGGGTTATAGAGATGGAAAAATATTTTGGACTCCATAACCTTTTCAATCAGACTAAAGCGGCATGGGCTATGTATCAACTCTTAGGTGAAGCAACGACTTGGTGGGATAATGAGAAGTTAGAATGAAATATTTAGCTTGTTGAGATCACGTGGGAACTCTTCCTCCAATATTTTAGGAAGAGATGGTTATTGCAGATTTTATTCAACAAGAAAGTGACAAAATTTTAGAATCTAACCTAGGGGAACATGACTGTGATCCAGTATTGGGAAAATTTCACCAACCTATTGAAATATGTGCCTCAATATTAGGGAGATGAATGGTTCCGTATCTAGATATTCATAATGGGACTAAGACCCCACATAGGATCTGAAGTGGATATGCATGATTGATGCAGAGGGTATGGGGCTTTAGGTAGAACACAAAGTTTTCAAGGTCTACAATGATGTACTCTTCAACCCTCTTCTAGGCATCCTTATGGAGATAAGGCTTCAATGGTTCACTTATGACTTATATCCTTCCCTTATGGACCCAAATCATTGGAATGATCTTAGGGAACTCAATCAAACTTGTATTGAATGGTTACAAAGCCCCAAGCCTCTGTCTCAGACACAAACCCACTTAACCACCTGGATTAGGCTTCTAGCCCCAACTAGGTCTCCAGCGACTGTTTTATGGAATTTTCTCACAACTTTCCCAAATGACTCCCCAAACTGATGACTGATTCAAATGTATTTTCTGATGTTACATAACATACTCAAACCTTGATGACTCTTGTTTTGGACCAATCTCTCCAAAATATGATAACTCCACAGAATCAAGGCCTAATTAGCCCTTTTTCTCAAAGCAACCCTACTCAAATCTTGTCCCTTGATTATGAGACTTTCTACAGTGTCTTGAATTGTTTCCAAACTGATAATTTTCAAGTTCTTAGACTCCCATGACACCTTTAAGACCCCTAATCACAAAACCCTCAATTAAATCCCCTAAAACTAGGGCTTCTTGGATATTATCCTTCCAATCACTTCCAGAACTATTTCTTTCACTTTTCACCTATAAATCAACATGTTTTAACAATTCCAACTCATAAACATGCCCCTTGTTCAGGTAGAACTCCTACTGCAATACCTTAGGCAACATTCCCATGCACCTTGCCTTGTTTTATCACAGTGTACACCTTAGAATCCTTCCTTCCTGCACATTACCCTATTATTTATACATAGTACATGTTAGATGTGATCCATTTCATAGGTTACAGTCACAATCTTCCATGAAATGGATCAGTCATTCATGAAAACTTCCAAAAATCAGTGAAAAATCAGAACTTTCTGTAGACAGTCTGTTGTAATATACAAGGAACTGATTGTTATTGCTTATCAGGACATAAAAAATGTCTAAATGTGTGTAATTACGAGTCCCTAATTCATCCAATTGAACATATCACCAATAGCAATCAAAAATTCATCAAGAAAACACAAGAAAATGCAAGAAATATGAAGTTTCATTGGTTTTCCTATAGCAGTCCGTACAATCTCTGCAACATCAATGCCTTGACTGTACAAATGACTTCTCCAAATTTGTAAACCCATCTCCCAACTGTTCCAACCTATTTGGATTGGTTTGATTACATTATTTTTGTTAAAACACCTAAAAACCACTTACCCACTCAAACTGAAACTAACCGTTGGATTTCAAAAATTTGAATTTCCAACTTCTAATTTATTGACTACTACTAACTAAAACCCTCCAAAAATATTAAATCTTTATTATTCAACCTTTTTTGACATAATTAAAAATTTAAATACCTTTCTAGACTCCTAGGACACTATTGGTCCACTTACAATTCATTTTGGTCCTATGGTGCTTATCAGGACCCTTAGGACTTTTGATCCTTCTATTACATTAATCCATTGCAAATGCCATTATAGGTTCCAAAATGGCATAGTTGATGCTCTGAGATGTTTGATAGGTCTTCATGACCCCTGCATCCTCCTGACCCTTCAAGTGACCCTTAAGGAGGTTGGGTGCCCCTATACAATTGATCCTCTTACCATGAATGAAGTCTTCCAAAAAGCAGCCAAATAAGAACACAAAATGTAGTAGTTATCCAATCACTGTAACATCTCAAATCCTAAGTCACGGTACATGAAAAAGAAATTTCATAAAGGAGACAAGAGCCATCAGATCCATAATCTCAAGAGGGGAAGTGAGTCACAGGAGAAGAGTGAAGATGGGAATGGTGGAAAGAATAAGAATGCAAACAAAAAAAAGGCTAAAGATGACCACAAGTAGAAGGGATTTAGAGAGGACAAGCCAAGAGGTCTCAAAGGGCCTCTTGATGGATGCTATACTTGTGGAGGAAATCATTATGCCTCAAAATATCCTTAGTGGTCAAAGTCACAGAAGGAATGAAGATACCAATAGACTCAACATCACTAGATCCACGTTGTAATGGATAACAAACAGACATAGTAGCAAGCTTCGCCACTTCAACTGATGGGTAAGTTCTATGGCCAATCTATTTCTATCTTAATTGATACTAGAGCTACTAATTTTTTTATAGATCCTCGAATAATACCCAAGATACCTATTAAACCTGTATACATGGAAAACTCATGGATAGTCCAGTATGGTAATCAAGCAAAGTAGAGGGTAGATACTTGTCTCTTTTGTAGTGAGTTAGAGCTTCCAACTTTTCAAACTTAGGTCAAATTGTATGTGGCACCTTTAGGCTCATATGATGTAATTTTGGGAATAAATTGGTTAATTGAGCATAAGGATAGAGTAAAATATGAGGATAAGGTATTCAACTGTCTGGATGATTATGGAAACCCAATCGAGGTTTGTGGAATGTAGAGAACCTTGGAGCTTAGACATATTTCTGTGATGCAACTCAAGAAGTCTCGTCGAAAGGGATATGCAATTTATGTTGTGCATGTCAGTAACCTTGATAGCAAGGAACCATATTTAGATGACTATCCTATTCTCAAGGAGTTCCAAGATGTATTCCTTGATGAACTTATGGAGTTTCCTTCGAAGCAGGAATTCAAATTTTCTATCGACCTTGTCCTAGGAGCTGAGCCTCAATCCAAGGCACCCTTTGGATGACCACCACAAAAATCTATAAGTTGAAGGCCCGATTAATGGAATTACTAAAAAAAGGGCTCATAAGACCCAGTGTGTCTCCTTGGGGAGCATAAATTATCTTTATGAAAAAGAAGGATGGAACCTTGCGTCTATGTATAGATTATCAGATGTTGAACAAGGTGACCGTCAAGAACTAATATCCACTCTCAATGATTGATGAGTTTTTTGAACAAATGAACGGAGTGACGATGTTCTCCAAAATTAATCTAAGGTCAGGGTACCATTAGTTGAGAATTAAGGAAGAAGATATTTTTAAGATTGCATTTAGAACTCGATATGGACATTACGAGTTCATAGTGGTACCCTCTGGTTTGACTAATGCACCAACAACTTTTTTGAACCTCATGAATAGTGTATTCAAAGACTGCTTGGATGACTTTATTTTGACCTTTATTGACGATATCGTAGTCTACTCAAAGACCTTTGAAGAGCATGATAGGAACTTGAGGATAGTTTTTCAATGGCTAAGAGAACGGAAACTCTTTGGGAAGATTTCCAAGTATTCATTCTATCAGGACAAGGTGCACTATCTAGGACATATAAATTTAGCTGAAGGAGTCTCTATAGACCCTAAGAAGATCAAGGTGATCGTGCAATGGATAGTGCCTCAGAATGTGACAAAAGTTTGTAGCTTCATGGGCCTCACAAGATACTATAAGAAATTTTTGCAAGGTTTTTCCCAAATTGCATTTCCTATTACCTCACTCCAAAGGAAGGGAACATGGTTTTAATGGACCAAGAAATGTGAATAGGCATTCCAAATCCTGAAGGAGAGGCTCACGAAAACACCAGTGTTGACCATCCTTATCCCTAATGGAAGATTCATAGTAGTCATAGATGCTTCAAGAAAGGGAATGAGAGCAATATTAATACAGGATGGATAAGTGGTAGCATATGAATCAAGGAAGCTTAAGCAATGCGAGGTGAACTGCACACCTCATTATTTAGAATTGGCTACAATAGTTCATTCCTTACAGATGTGGAGGCATTATCTTTTAGGGAAACTATTTGAACTCAAAATAGAACACTTGGGATTGAGATACATATTTACTCAACCAAACCTTAATGCATGACAAAGAAGGTGGTTGGAATTCCTTAGCGAGTATGACTTTGGAATTGAGTATATAAAGGGAAAATAAAATAGAGTGGCTGATGCTCTTAGTAGATGAAGACATCTGGCAGCCATGATCTCGGCAAGGTCTAACTTGAGATAGAAGGTGATTCAGTATCTGCTAGGGGATGAGAACTATGAGAGAGTGAAGAGTGCCCTAGTAGAAAATCCTTCAAATCATTGGTTTGATGGGTATGAGATTGAACTAGATGGTATTTTGAGATATTAGAGAAGAATGTATATTCCTAACTCTGGAGAGTTGAGAAAGTTGTTTTTAGAAGAGGTTCACAATGTGCGTTATTCAGAACACCCTAGAGTATCCAAAATGATTGTAGAGTTGAAGACTATGTATTTTTGGCCTAAACTCAAGAAGGATGTAGTGGAGTACATAGCTAGATGCTTAGAGTGCCAGCGAGTCAAGGCTAAGCACGCACATCGAACTGGGTTACTATATCCTCATGACATACTTGAGTACAGATGATAGGTGATCAGTATGGATTTCATACAGGGGTTGTTGTTGAGCAAGAACAAGCATGATGTTATCTTGGTCATGATTGATAAGTTGACTAAGGTTGGTACTTCATTCCAGGAAACCTTAAGGATGGATCATTGACCTTGGCTAAGAAATTTGTCCAAGAGATCTTCCACTTGCATGGAGTGCCAAAGACTATCATTTCTAATTGGGACACTTGAATCACCTCAATATTTTGGATGACTTTGAATGCTACATTGGGAACCAAATTAAATTTTAGCTCGACTTATCATCCTCAGATTGAAAGGTAGACAAAGAGGGTGAATCAGGTAGTCAAATACCTCCTCTGAATGTATTGTATGGACCAACAATATAGGTGGGAGGAATATTTTCCTTTGGTGGAGTTGGGTTACAACAAATCCTATCACACATCCCTAGGCATGGCACCATTTGAAGCTCTTTATGGGTGGAAGTGTCGTACCCCCATTAGTTGGGATGAATTGGAGGACAGGATCATAGTAGGACCTAAAATTCTTAAGGAAATGGAAGAACAAATGAGAGATATTAAAATAATACTTAAGGAGGTGGCAAACTGGCAGAAGAGTTATGTCGACAAGAACCAAACTCTTAGATAGTTCACAACTGGGGATAAAGTTTTCTTAAGAGTTAAACCTCATAAAAGTTCTATTGCTTTTGGAAAGTCTTCCAAGTTGGCTCCAAGATATGTGGGACTGTTTGAAGTCTTGGAAGTGATTAACCCAGTTGCTTATAGACTAGCTCTATCACCTGCTCTAGCTTGACTTCTTAATGTGTTTCATGTTTCATTGCTTAATCCATATCATCTTGATGTGACTCATATGCTTTATTTTCAATCCTTGCAAGTATAGGATCTAGGAGTGGCGCTAGTGGATCTCATTAGAATCTTGGATAGACACAATTTCAAGTTGCAAAGAAGAGATATTGCTCAGTTTAAGGTCCAATGGGATCAGTGCTTAGAAGATAGTGCTACTTGGGAGGAAGAAATAGAATGGTCCTTTCCACATTTTATATCTTGAGAAAGAGACCTTAACAATTTCAATTGGAAAATTTTGGATTGAAATATTATGATGTTTTAACTTGGAACAATTTGATGTGATGTTGAAATAGACATGTATGCTCAAATTTGACATGATATTATTATTTTTTATTTACTAGATATCAGGACAATGCCTCTTCCAAGAGGAGAAGGATGCCATAACCCAATTTTATTGCATTTTTATTATAATATGGTAAGTGGAATTATTGAAGAAATTCAATATATATTAATGAAAACTTTGAAATTTTTGAAATAGATTGAAAGAAGTTGACTGATCTTGACTATGCAATCTTTTGAAATTATCTTATATGTTATCAAAAATTGAATGTTAGTGATAAATTTTGCAAGTACAAGTGTGTGTAGTTGTAGGGTGATGGGTTGAAGAACGAGAGCACGGTTGAAGTAGGATTGTTTAGCCAGATCGAATGGTAAGACAAATGGAATCTGGGTGCACACACCACAATTGGAATGATATTTTCATTTGAAAATTCATATAAGAATGACTCGATGATTGAAAAGATGCATTGAGAAACAAAATTTCATGGAAACTTGTATTAGAAAGAGTCAATCCCGAGCTTGTGTTTTGAATTTAGAGAAAAATGAGATTGCAATTTGGTATGTAAATGAATGTGTAAATCTCAATTATGCATTTTTGTATCATTGTTGAAATGAAAATGAAAGATCCTTTTATATAAATAATAGATATGCACATGAAAACAATTATATGTGAATACAAATATATATATAATATATATATATAAACAAAATATATATATATATATATACACACACACATATACATATATACATACATATACATACATATATATATATCTATGTGTACATATATATAAATAAATACATACATACATATATACATACATACACACACACACACACACACACACACACACACACACACACACACACACACACACATATATATATATGTTGAATAGGACTTGAGAGGGGGGTGAATTAGTTGTCACATATTTTAACCTTTAATTCAATCACCATAACTAATACTTACAACTTCTGAAGTGATTAATCATCAAATGTCAATGCAAAAAATCAAATCCAACACACAAAAACAATAACACCAGATTTACATGGAAAACCCAATGAGGGAAAATCCATGGTGAGGATTAAATCACACTATAGAGAATATCAAAACCAATTAGAAAAGGATTACTACTTGAAACAAGGCTTATTGTCTAAGATAAGGCTCACTGCCTGAAACAAGGACTCACTATCCAACAGGGCTACAACTCGAGGGGCTCACTACCATAGAGATACAAAGAAGAAAAATAAGACTTGTTATAGAGAGAATACAATCCCAATGCAACAAAGGATTCCACCACAGTCACTTAATCTGTTGGTGTAATTAATTAATTAATTATTACACTAGCATAAGTTAACTTAGGTCTTGCATTTAATCATTTAGTCCTAGGTTGCAATCATTTAATAAATGGGATAATATTCCCTTTCCTAGTTTGTGGGATAAGATTCCTTTTAGAACTTATCTCATCATTTAATGATCATCACCATAGCGTTCACATGTCACATGTTGTTAGATTATAACACTTGGCAACATCTCATGCATATTAGGGTTTACCTCTTGCCTATTTAATCAGGCATCTTGTTCATTTGTAACATATTGTATTATATCATATCAATATCATATCAATCATATTATCAATATAATCTTTAATCAGCATTCCATTGTTGCAACACTTCTCTTTGTGGTTGATTATCTTTCATGGCTAAAGTCTTGCATTGAAGATTCCAGAGCTTCAGGGGATGTGCAATCCATCATCTCAACATGGTATCAGAGCTAGTCCATTGAAACATCAACCCTAGATCTAGGAAGTTTGGAGTGCAAGATTCAAGCAGGCTTGGAGTTTTATGTTGCAGGCTAGTTGGCTCTACCCGAGAGCCAAGCTGATTTCTGGTGCAGATCAGGACCTCTCCGACCTCTCCATTGCGTCCAGAAGGCCTCAAAACCCATAGATCGCCTGTTCATTCGTCAAAATCGGAGACATATCATCCGGGAGCTAGTTGAGGTACTATCTAGGGTTTGTGATTTTTTTGTACTATCCGTACAGTTTTGCAGAAAAAAATCCCCCTTTCAGTCCTCCATCAAGGAAATTTTTTTTTAGAAAAATAAAAAAAATATTTGGCTATTTTTCGGGCATTTTTTTCTATAGTATTGGCAAAAATTTCCTTTTCTGCGGGCAACCTGCCATTAAATTAAGCAGTCGACATAAATATTATTTTTGGTGGCTATAGTTGTGTTTTCCGTCGGCATATTTATCTGCAGTGTTTAAAAAATTTTTATCGGCATTTTGTTTTTGTTGAA
Source organism: Sequoia sempervirens (assembly GCA_007258455.2). Lineage (NCBI taxonomy): Eukaryota > Viridiplantae > Streptophyta > Pinopsida > Cupressales > Cupressaceae > Sequoia > Sequoia sempervirens. Next base: position 5,295,781 of record VDFB02270651.1, on the reverse strand, counting down.
TTGCAATTTAAATTGCAATATTAAAAAAAAAAACATTTGGTGGTCGGCATTCACCGATAGTCTGCAGACTTGTCGGCCCGACCCCACCCTACATCACGCTACCGTCAACCGACCACCGGTGTTAGTTTCCCTGGCGTTTCCTCCCGGCGACCACCGTCCACCGTTACCAGCCCATCGGCCTCCGATCACCGTCGAAGTTTCCTTCCCCGCCGATGTATATGCTTCGCCCCGGTCCCATCAAGAACCGAGGGCTTCGCTGATCACCCAGCAACAAATCCTCCCACCGGCCACACCACCAGATCCCACCGCCGACAGCCCACTCCGCCGCCACCATATCCGGTGGCGGGTTTTTTTAAACTGGCAGCTTGCCCCGCGGTCATATGAGTGACCGGGGGCCAAATTTTTTTTCCCTAGGGTGCTACATTTTTGCACCTGTTTAGCCAGTGACAATTCAAATTGCAGTTTTTTTTCCGATGGCCATATCTTCGCGCCACGATATCAAAAATTCACAAACAAGATATCAACGGAAAGAGAATTCAGAGCACTATCCAGTGGTGCCATCTATTTTGCAAGATTTATCTGCTATAATTTTCTAAAGTCAACTGAATTCAACCCTCCATTCTGGACTCAAAAGTGCATATCTTCGCATCAGATTGTCAGATTTCGGAGATTCCAGTGGCATTCAGGAGATATTTCAATGCATTTTTTATCAGTCCAGCCACCTTCTTTGGTTTCAGCTCCAGGTATCCTCTTTTTTTTGGTTTTTTTATTCCTGAGACATCCTGAAGCTTGAAGAAGAATTTATTGATCTCAGAGGCATATTCTCAGTTGCATATCTATCTAGAAGTCTTCGATTTTCTGTTGAAGGTCAGTGTCTTTGTTTTTTGTGGAGAAATTTTTGTTATGGGGCTTGCATATTATTCTCCTTTGGTTATGTTGCACAAGGGTAACTATCAACAATGGCAAGATGGGATCTACCACCATCTTCAGTCACTTGATCTATTACCTCATCTGTATGGTATAGTTCCCCGCCCAAGTGAAGGTATTCATGAACTTGCTTGGAGTTGCAGCAGGTACACTATTTTGGAGATCCTTGAGATGCAAGTTGATTGCGATGTTTTGAGATCTTTTGATCATTGTGATTGTCCTCACATTCTTTGGACTACGCTTTGGGAACTATAGGGAGATTCAAATACTCCACCATTCCCCGATGAGCATGCTTCAAAATGTCATTCTTCAGATCAAGTACCCCATGATGTTATTGTTGTGCAGGAAGTTGATTACCTTGATCTTTCCGAAGAGGTTGACAAGGTCCCTTTCCGTGCTTCTTCTTCATCAGAGACAGTTGGTATCCCTTCACGTTCAGTGATTCCTTGTCCGGACTCATTGATTGAGGCTTCCACCATCATCTCTATCCATCAGGACACATTCTATTTTTCAGACTCGACATCACAGGATGGCTTTGTTTCAGGTATCACTGCCTTGGCCACTTCTATAGGTTTGGAGGACATTCTTGAGGGGATATCACTCCTCTATTCAGATTTGGCTTTGGAGAGTTGTTTTGAGTCTCCTCATTCTTTTGTCTCGACCTTGATTGGGAATTCAGAGACCATCTTGGAGGCACTTGGTTTCTCTTCAGATGTTTCATATTCGAGACTTCTTCCCTATCATTCCATTTAGGATTTGAGGTTTCTTCAGCATCCACCATTGGATTTGCTTCATACTTCTTTCAATGGTTTTGAGGACACTTCATTCAGGGGAGGCTATCAAGTCTCCATCACATCCATCCTATCCATTCTATCTTTGTCTTTGGATATTGTTCAGCATCAGTTTCTGCATCATCCTGGTTTGTCACCCTCTTCATTGATTATGGCATCTTCATCTTCAGGCAAGGAGACATTTGAGCAGAGTTCAGAGACATCATCATCCATGTTCATTCTTCCTTCCTTCAATTCCTATTCGGAATGGGAAGCATCTCTGCACTTGCAGTTGGTTTTGTTTCTTCCAAAAGGGAGACAAGTTGTTTGTCGAAATTGGATCTTGTTTTGTCTTCCGACACTTACCTTTCTTGCAGGTGATCTCATCTTCTGGGGGGGATATATAGTCTCTCTATTGTATCCATGTGATAGATGGTGTACTTGGGGGGTATTTGGGAGTCCTCCTTCCTTCCCATTCTCACTTTTTCATCTCCTTTTTGGAGAGGGGTTTTGTTCCTACTAGGTTTTCCCCTTTTCTCCGGTTGTGGGAGATTCTCTGCATCTTCATGTACATGGGTACCTAATATGGCCTCGTAGTCGGGACTCATCATCATCTTGCATAATCATTGCATTTTCCTCCCTAAGTTGCACTTATGGGGGGGTGTTGGTGTAATTAATTAATTAATTATTACACTAGCATAAGTTAACTTAGGTCTTGCATTTAATCATTTAGTCCTAGGTTGCAATCATTTAATAAATGGGATAATATTCCCTTTCCTAGTTTGTGGGATAAGATTTCTATCTCATCATTTAATGATCATCACCATAGGGTTCACATGCTGTCACATGTTGTTAGATTATAACACTTGGCAACATCTCATGCATATTAGGGTTTACCTCTTGCCTATTTAATCAGGCATCTTGTTCATTTGTAACATATCATATTATATCATATCAATATCATATCAATCATATTATCAATAGAATATTTAATCAACATTCCATTGTTGCAACACTTCTCTTTGTGGTTGATTATCTTTCATGGCTAAACAACTGCATTGAAGATTCTGGAGCTTCAGAGGCTATGCAATCCATCATCTCAACATAATCAACTTGCATGAATGATAGAGTTCTCCTTCTGCTCAATGCATCCAAAAACTCAACATTAAACTTTGTACTGTTCTACCACACACAACTCACACACACTATCTGAATAACATCAAAGTTGTGTCTACTCTTTCACTTATATTCCTTCTTTTCTCTTGTATATTTTTCATTACTAGCTCATCCTATATTTATACTATCTCCAACTTTGAAAAAGGTCCAAAGTTGGCCATCCAACTTCAAATTCAAATTAGGTTGGCGCCAAAACATCCTAGGGTGGGATTAGAATGAGGGCGACCCAAACACACGCTTCACCAGGACCCAAAATAGATCCAACACGGTTCATCAACTTTGAAGATAGTGCTTAACACAAGGTCAACCAAACTAGTGTAAAACACATAGAACAATTAAGCTCGAAACTTCTAGAAACCAAAAATATCTTTAATGCAATCAGGGAAACACAACTCTAGAACAAAGAGAAATCCAAACCAAGAAATTTTCTCCCGGACCTCAACTAGCACACATAAAAACATAATTCACAACTGGTGAACACAACTCAAACCTCACAACAACCAACAACCAAAAATATGGATATAGCAACCTTCAAAAACCATGACCAACATAACTGAACCATACGAACATAGGGGCAAATACCAGATCATTACCTGGAGCAACAACTAAATACCTGTAGACTTTGTTTAATAGAATTTTCTCAATATCCTCAACATATGCAGCCAACAAAAACTAGTAGATAACTAGTTGACCAATTGACATAAATGACAACATCTTCATTCCTTTCTTCATTCTTTAAACAATATATATATATGTGTGTGTGTGTGTGTGTGTGTCAAGAACATTCATATGTGTGACCAATTTTGAATACATATATGCATATGTATTTATACACACACATACATATATATATATATACATATATTTATACATATATATATATATATGTATATATATTTGTATATATATATATATACATATATATATACATATATATATATACATATATATATACATATATATATACATATATATATATATATATGTATTTGTATATATATATATATATAGTGAGTTTGAAAACTAATAATTATCATTATTGAATAGATGAAATTTAAATTGATATCATGAGAAAATCCCATAATGGATGTGGTCTGTCAACGACAGTAATGCCATATTTGAAATTCAGAGGATGGGGCAGCAAAAATCATTAATTCCTACTACCCAATGGAATCGACCCTTTAGTGGAGGGCAGTAAAATGTAGGAAACTTGCCATTTTCAAGGAGAGATCGACATCACTCTCAGTGTATGAGTCATCGAACCAAGCTTTGTGGGAAAAATACAAAGGAGGACTCTCAATTTCAGAGGTAATTCATGGATTTTTCATATAAATGTTGTTTTTAATTTTCCTTACAATATTATCTATATTTTATACATAGTTGAATTGATATGCTATCGATTCTATAGGTTGAAAAAAACCAGTTGTTCAAGCTCTCATGAATTGGATTGTATTCCTTGTAAAATAATTGTATCAATTTCTTTGTAACCGGATTTATCTATGCATGTTACACCATGACTTGAGAGCTGATGGCTTCATTATTTTGCAATATTTTCTTCCATAATCGCCATCAAAGCATAGGCTACATGTAATATTTTTTCTTAGCTTGACACAAAGCTTTCGGTTAATCTGATCATCTTCAATAGGAACTATGTGAGCAATGGTTGATACCACCCTTAAGTGGTAGATTAAATCTCTTTAAGAGATTTTGATAACATTTATATGTTCATTTATTTTTCTTTGTATATCTACGAGATAGTTGTTGTTCGGTGAAATTCCATTCTCATCGATCTAGTATCGATGACACTTGTAAACCTTCTGGCAGTCTCGTCATCCATGGCGATGGAGGGCTATGATGCCCGACTTTGTATTATATATATTTCTATTAATTCTTTCAAATGCATGTATATTGTAATAACACAGAGACCTTGTGAAAACACTCCGCCTAATCCATGAAGGATTAAGGCCGAATGATAAACTCATTCCCTATCTTGATGCATGTGTAATTTAGTAAACTATCATTTACATTAAACGATACCCATGTAACCTGTGGGCAACTATGCCCCAAATGAAGGGTGGATGTTAAGGAACGACCTCAACCCTCATGTGTTGCATAGTAGTCAATGACTGAAGATTGATTTAGAATGACAAATGTATAGTATATGTAAACAATGAATGAGGGTTTCAAACTGAAACTAGTTAAGGTTGATCTCATGGATTCGATCATTTTATCATTAATGATTAATGGTAAGTGTGTCATCCAAAACTTTTAAATTTATTCCTAAAATTTGATATTAGCTTCATTTTAGTATTCTTACATGAAGTTTTATATACAAATGTTAGAATAATTAAGCCTGGGAAATGAGGTAATGGAACTTGAAGCCGCAACCATAAACCATTGTAAATGACAAAGTTTTGTCATAATCTGCAACTGTTTCGCTAGAAACAACATTGTATTTACGTAAACAATAAATGTTCTATTGTAAATGACATTGTTTTGTCATAAACTGCAACTATTTAGCTGGAAACATCATTGTATTGATCTAAATAGTAAATGTTCTATTGTAAACGATATTTTTTTGTCATAAATTGTAACTGTTTAGCTTGAAACAACATTGTATTGATGTAAACAGTGAATGTTCTATTGGAAACGACATTGTTTTGTCATAAACTGTAACTGTTTATCTTGAAACAATATTGTATTATTGTTAACAGTGAATGTTTTGTTGCAAACAACATTGATTTTTTTTAAAATTATATGTGTAGCTAAAAGCAGTCTTGTTCATTAAACTATTAAGTTGAAACAACATTGATTAGTTGTTAATTGTGAATGTTCTACATGAAACAACTTGTTCTATAACTGTTAGTTGGAAACAATATGTTTTTGTTAAAACAATGAATGTTCACTTGTAAAACACCAATGTTAGGATATCACAGTTTGTGTGAATATAAAGGAAGCAATAGTATGAGAGAAACTGTAATACAAACTTATTCTAGATTCTTTATTTTTGTAAAAGAAACATCAAATGGAATATTATTAAATGATTGGAATATGATTTAATGGTTTATTTTAGAATGTATGCACAAACCAATAACTTAGGTAGGCACATATGTGTGTATGCACATATACTTCATCTATGTACATACACATACTTGTGACATACCTTATTTTGTTCTTTTTACTTAATTCATTTTTGAATGGATAATACTTATGTTGAAAGTAAAAATGGGTCATGCGAATGATAAGACTAAATATTGTATTGTTCTATTTGAATCATGTATCTGATTTCTATTTAGAGAGGAAATTAGTAATTTGATTCTTTTTTTTGTAGACATATGTGAGAAGAATATTCTTTTACTTGAATAGAATAGTGATACCTAAGTAGACTATAGCACCTTCAGGTAGATGCTTCTAGAGGGTAGATAGATGTTATGGAATGTTGTATTGTAGAAAGTTACCTTCTGGGATGGGTGCCAAAATGGAGTTCAGAGAGAATAGGTTTGCTTTACCAAAACCTATTGTTTGTTGTTGTTGCAACACAATTTTATGTTTGGCCAAGCAATATAGTTCATTTTGTATGTATGAACTCTGTGATATCACTCTCTGCCATTCCTAGCATTTATCTTACATTTTCTTTTCTAACTTGTCGATAGAAATTACATGTTGATGTATGGGCACGCACTAGATTCCACCTTGCAGATTGTTCTCTTGCTAAATTTTCCATGTAGGGTCAAGTATCCTTCAAGTTGGAAGAATTATGAGGAAGTGTAAGATTCGTGGTTGGGTGGTGAAGTATTTCAACTATGTTCTCATCCACCAGTGGAGGTGAGCATCAAGGGGAACCTTAGATGTACACAAGGATTTTAGTCTATAATGAAACCATGATGTAATACTTGATGTACTTGGTGTAAAGTTGTACAATGTAATGACTATGTGGCCTTATGAGCCAATTCAAACATGATATTGTAATTTTAATTTTGAATTGAATATACAAATCATTGACTCATTTTAAATGGACATGTGTTTCTATGATTGACTTTAGCCACTAGTTATGTATTTTTAATTTGAAATATATTCATGTGTCACTTACAATAATATTAATTAAGTAATAATTTAGGATGGGTTATTACATTATACCCTTATGCATGGTAGTGAATATTTTGTGATACTACAACTACCACATCAAAATGAGCAAAAAATAATGTTGTTTGTCTCTTGTATGACTAAGTGAAGGTATTTTTGATAATTTCATTATTTTTGAAGGACAATAACTAAGACCTCTTGTTATTTTTTTCCTGTTGGGCTCTATGGGAACACGAATTCCTTGTTATTTTATGCCACATCCTTTTCCATTATAGCCAAATTATTTCAAAGGTTGATAACCTGTTCCATAAATGGATTTCATTTCTTTCGAAGAAGGTGGCTTTTCATAATCATTTTCATCATAAGTGGATGTGTAATTGTTAGGAAAAGGTGTGTTGTACACCTTGCATAATGTATAAAATGTAATTATTCTTGGGGCCACTTTATGTTGCATGTAACATTGGGACATAAGTTAAGTTGCTAAAATGCAATTATTTAATATTGGGGAAATAAATAAATAAAGTACCCAATATTAAATAAGGGGACATGGTTTTGTAATCTCATGGTTTTAGTCACATAGTTTTGTGTAATACCACTTAGTGGTTTTGTGGGAGCTTGCTTCTATAAAAGCAACCACAAGGTTAGCTATTCAGAGATTCAATTTTGCATGTTAGACCTGGTTAGCATTTGTGAGGGTTTGAAGCATGGCACAGGATGTGTGGTTGCATGCTTGTTCACATGGATTTCTTGGAGAGAACTTGTTGCTTCAATGGTGTTCATGGAGACTTAGAAGATGTATTGTAATATTTATTGCTGAATAATACATGAGAGATGGATGCTTTTGGAGGCTGTATTTTTTCCCTCTTGATGGTTTTCCCAGGGTATATCTTGTTTCATATTTTCATGGGTATATTGTTTATTCTCTTGCATATGGATTCTAATTACTTAATTGAATAGATCTCTCTTTTGAGTTATGTGGAAATTGTCTTTAATCAGCTGTAAGTTTCCAACAGTAATTTGTGCTTTCCTCTTTGCTGGAAGTTGTGGATGATTTAATAATAGATTGTGTTGATATCATTGCAACTTCTCTTTTCCTGATTTTGATGGTGTAATCTTCTATTAACCCATGAATGTAGGTGTGAAATATAATTATCTCAAATCATCATCCAACAACTTTGTCACCAATGAAAGAAACTCATCTTTGTCCTTAATTCGTAAGGGTTTCACTTTTATAGTTGGTGTCAATGTTCTAAGAGGATTCATAATTCTTGTTTTAGTTTGTAAACAATTTTTAGATTTAGGATCAACTTGTATCGTGTAAACCTTATTTTTGAAAGTGTATTTCATTAAATGATGAAGCGTTGAAGGAACTCCTTTCATTTCATGAATCCATGGTCTTCCCAAGAGAATATTGTATGAAAGGTCATGGGGCATGACATGGATAGGAATTTGCAACACAACCTTACCAAATTTGATAGGTAATGTTATTAGACCAAGTGGTTCTCTTCCCACATTGTCAAAACCATAGATAGACAAAGTATCTAGTTGAATTTTAGTCTTATGTACTTCAATTCTATCCAAGTGGTTCACACTACAATCATTAAGCCCCAAACAATTGTCAATAAGGGTACACCTAGTTTTGGCCTTGTTAATAACAACCATTACCATCAAAGCCTCATTTTGTTTTTTATGTTTCTAGGTGAGGTAATTCATTTAATGAAATACAATGTCCATACTAGGTGAATTCATATTCTCAATCAAAGTTGGTTGTGCACTAAGAGGGATGACAACTTTTTACAAAGCATTTTGAAGCATTCCATCATAAACATGAGATGCTTGAATCAAATACCACAAGGATATCTTAGTAGGAGTGTTATGAAGTTGTTCTACAATGTCATACTCCTTTCCACTATGTTGAGCTAAATGAGGGGCACTAGGTAAAACTAGTTGTGGGAGTGGTATCAATAAGGGAATGGCTTGAATTTTTCTTGATTTTTTTAATTCCTTGTGGTATATGTATGAGCAATTATGTGATTACTTGGTTGTTGTGACACATGATTACTAGTGAGTTGTTTTGCAAAGTTTAAGATTTGGCCATGAGGTTTAGGAGGTCCAATAATCAGAGGAGCTCCAATAATTAGGGGAGTTTTAGGAGGTCCAATAGCCAATTTTTTATTCATAACCTCAACAAACTTAACTTCTTGCTGATGATATTCTATCAAGGGGGATCTAATATCACCTTAGAGTCTTCATCTATGTAATCCATCTTAACATCTTTTGAAAGAAATGTATCAATGATTTCATCCTCTTGTGCCAGTAGATCCATGTGGCTCATGAATGATTTAGAATAACACAACTTTCTAATCCTCATGGGAGCATTCATTTATTTTATGGATGACATTTTGTATTTCAGACAATTTAAGACTGAGGTGTCTTTTCCTTATTGAATTGAATCCTTTTAGTACTAATCTTGTGTTTTGTGTGTGTGTTTTGTGATTTTTCTTTGTGTTTACATCATGTATGTGTTTTATTCAAATTTGGATCCTGAAAAAATAGGGGGACTTAGATACCCAAGGGCATCCCAATATTGGCCCCATTTTCTAGGAAATAAGGTGTCGGGGGAAAAACATTAAATAAATTATTTTTGTCCATGCTTGCAATTTATTGGAAGATGGTAAAAAAAAGGCCTCAAAATGCATACATAGGAAATTAGGGGGTCATTAGGCTCTATAATTTAAGGGGGGACGAAACATAGTGTGAAATTATCAAGGGTGACAAGTTTTGATGCTACATTTAGCCCCCACTTTAGTGAGATTATGAACTTATGCTCAGACTCACACTAAAGTAGAAAATCTATGTCAAGAGGGGTCCTATTTTCCAAATATTGAAGAGATAGGATGATAAAGGATCAAGGGGGAGTGTACAAGACCCCAGGATCAAAGATCCCATGGCAAGACAACATGAGGAAAAAGGGAAACACACATGTATGAAATATAACAAGACAACATACACAAACATACATGTCAAAAAACACGAAGCAAACACGATGAAAAAATATGACAACAAAACATATAGACAGAAAAAATGAACACATACACAATGTAAACATGAAGAAAACACACAAAAACATAAGGTTAGTACTAAAAGGATTTGATTTGGTAAGGAAAAGATACCTTAGTCTTAAATTGTCTCAAATACTAAACATCATCCATTGAATAAAGGAATGCTCCCATAAGGATTTGCAAGCTATGTTATGTCAAATCACTCATGAGCCATATGGATTTACTAGCTGTGTTATGATAGGTGTCCATGCAATATGATGAGTTTCATAAGGCTACAAAGGTGTGATATGATAGATACTCATGAAATACATAGCTCTATTGGAAATAAAGTTATGTTTTGCTCAATGGCCATGTTAAGGAATTCATGACTCATACAATAGAAAAAAATGATATTTTCTAGGATAATCACAAATTGAAGGAAACATAGACTAGGGAAGTTTGATATTCACTAGGTGAACCCCCAATACAACACAGAAAAATGAGAAAGACACTAGGTATTGTGAAGTTTTCTATTCACTAGGTGTGCACCTATTAACAACCGGACCAAGAGTTATAATCCCTGATAACCTTGATAAGGGACTATGAAAATGATCAAGATGTTATGCCAACACAACACTAAGTTCAACACATGTCAACAAAGTGAAGAAAAAATGGAAAAATCACTTAAGAAGGTGCACAAAATCACCTAAGGAGACATATAAACAATGACAAGATGAGGCCAAAACATCAAGGGGTGTTATAACAAAACCACCAAGAAAGGTGATTTACAAAAGCAACAAAGGGTCTTTTCTCAATATGAAAGGTCATCACACATTACATCACCACCAAGAGAGGATAAGTCATGGAATAGAAGAATTCACACCTTAGGGAATACTAACCATAGCATTACCACCAAGGGGAATGTCATAAGCCAAGAAATGTCACACTTTGAGGGTATATCAAGCCTAATATCACCACAAAGGAGAAACTAACATAGATCAAGAAGGCCACTTTTTCTAGAAGATGTTTGTTATCATTACTAAAAAAGGACCATTTCTTATGCAAACAATGGGTGAGGGACTATATGCCCCCCTTAAAATATTAGTGTACTTTCTATATGAAATGCACCTAACACAAGGCTACCTAACACCGTTCCCCCCAAGTGAAGGGACAAAGATGAGCCAAGATGGTTGATGATATGTTTCTCCTTGCAAAATGAAATATGATTGCATAAAACTTAATTTTACCCTCATGCATGGTAGTCAGTATTGTGTGATAATACAACTGCCACATGGAAAGGAGCATGAACTAATGCTATTTGTCTCTTGTATGACTAAATGAATTTTTTTTTATGTTTTTGTGATTTTTGAAGGATGATAACCAAGACCTCTTGTTATTTCTTGCTTGTTGGGATTTATGGGAACACGAATGCCTTGTTATTTTACACCACATCTTTTTCCATTATAGCTAATTTATTTCAAAAGTTGATAACCTCTTCCATAAATGGCTTCCATATATTTTAGAGGAGTATTTTTATAATCATTTTCATCATAAGTGGATGTGTAATTTGTGATTTAATCTTTTCTAGAAGTTTCAAATGATTCAATAATAGATTGTGTTGATATCATTGCAGCTTCTTTCTCTTTTTCTGATTTTGATGGTGTAATATTGTATTCCCCCATCAATGTAGGTATGAAATCTAACAATCCCCAATCATCATCCAACAAATTTTTCACCGACGAAAGACACTCATATTTGTCCTTACTTTTTAAATGTTCCACTTTTGTAGTTGGTGTTAATGATCTAAGAGGATTCTTCATTCCCATTTTAGTTTCTAAACAATTTTAAAATTTAGGATCAGCTTGTATCATGCAAACCTTATATTTTTAAGTGTATTTCATTAATTGATGAAGTTTTGAATGCACTCCTTTCATTTCATGAATCCATGGTCTACCCAATAGAATATTGTATGAAAGGTCATGGGGCATGACATGGATAGGAGTTTGCAACACAACATTATGAACTTTGATAGGTAATGTTATTACACAAAGTGGTTCTCTTCCCACATTATCAAAACCATGGATAGACAAAGTATCTGGCTGAATCTCAGCCTTGTCTTCTCAAATTATCTCGAAGAGGTTCACACTACAAACATTAATCCCCAAACAATTGTAAATAAGAGTATTCCTAATTCCAACCTTATTAATAACATCCATTGCAATCAAAGCCTCATTTTATTTTTGTGTTTCCAAAGGAGGTAATTCATTTTGATGAAAGAAAATGTCCATACTAGGTGAATTCATATTCTTAATCAAAGATACCATATTATTTGGTTGCATTGCAAGTATGAAGGTGTTGTCATTGATGTCAACAAGCTTGTGTTATTAATGAGGATAGTAGTACAGTGGTTGAGAAGAGATTTTTGTTTTGATTAGATGCATTATGTTTTCATTAGTTAATTTGTTGATGTTAACCTCTGGTGTTACTTTGATAAGCTTTTATTTATGGTTTAGATGTCAAGGATATTGAGAAATTTGATAAAATAAGGAAACAAGGTGTTGTTGAGGTGTTCTGGCTTGCAAAGGTGTTCTAGTTTTTCTTCCCATTTTTCTGGGTTGAAGATCTGCTTGTTTGGTTTGGATATGTTGGTTAGAGGTGTTCAAAGTTTCTATATCCATAATTTTGGCTTCTATATTGAAGGTTAGAGGAAGTTATCATCACTAGTGTGTGAACTAGTTTTATAGTGTTTCTTATATAAGTGTCTGGGAAAAATGTATTTTCTCAACATTTCTCCATAGTTATTCTTCAGGTCTTGCGATTCTAAATTTATGTTGATGATGTTTATCTCTTGCTTGTGTCAAGAGTATTTGTGGTTTGGTACTTCAAAACTTAGATTGTAAAGTTTTAGTATAGTTTGAGTGTACTGGGCATGTACATTTTGAAGGTATGAGTTATTGCAAAGGAGTTTGATAGATTTTAGAAGAATATAGGAATATTATACATCATGATGAAGTGCGGTATGTGGTTCACAAGTCATCTTTGGATTTGATGAAGTGTGTAATTCAAAGTTTAATGGTGTTTACATGGGTACCGGTTGACCTGGTGTTTACACTACATTTGAAGATGTTCAAGTATTAATGAAGCCATAGGATGTCATGTGCGAGTTGATTAGGGTCCCAACTAATTTTTGAATTGGTCCACTTTTATTCCTATCCATCGTGGGAATGTTTAGTTTCAACCTAATTTGAATTTTTGAACTACAAAAAGAGTGTATCCGACTTGAAGATGTTTTTCAAGTTGTGGATGGTATAAATGTAAGGGGAATTGATGCGAGGTGGAGTGTGGGATAAAGTTGAGTGTTGTGATGTGAAATTAAGTGCAAAAGTGTGAATTGTAGCGTGAGCTATATTGCAAGATTGTTGAATGCATTGAGTTGAGGTATCTTGATCTCTTGAAGACTGGTAGTGTTGGTGGAGTTGTTGTGGTGGAATCTTTGTTACATTAAGATAGTGTTCTATGTGTAACATTTTATCTTCTTTCTTCTTTATATTTTGGAAGTGAGCTTGGGTTATGATCCTTTCTAGGCAATGTGTTCTATTTTGGAAGTGAGCCTCTTTCTACCAGTTTTGTAATTAACTATATTGTGAGCTAATCCTCACCGTGGTTTTTTCCTCATTGAGTTTTCCACATAAATGTGGTGTTCTCTTGTGTATGGAATTGGCTATTTTTGTTGCAATTATGAGATAGTTTGGTGTTGTTGTCATTAATGTTGTCATTGATGTCAACACAGTTTTGTATGTTGCGTATTGCATATGTATGGTTGAGATGCTGTGAGTACATGGAGCTATCCTTATGGTGTTGCAGATATGTTGGTTCAATGAGTTTCCAAGTTATTTTGAGAAAATTAATGGAGAAAAGAAGTCAGAGTGTTGAATGTGTTTAGAATGTACTATGGTATGTGCTTCAAATTTCTCCTATGTTGATCCTATGCTTGTGTGGATCTGAAGGAATGTTGATGGTATTTTCATGGTAACATATGTTGAGTTTCAACTTTTGGTGAGAAGGTATGTGAAAGTTGTGTCCACCGGTATATGTGTTCTACTGGAAAAGTCTGTGTTCTATGCATTGGGAGAAATGTGTTTGCTCCGCAGTCCTTTTCTATTCCATTTCAGATCTTGCGTATTTGGGATATGTCTTGTGAAGGTCTTTCCTATGCTCTGGTGAAGAGGTTTGAAGTTTGGTTATTTGGAAATCATGTTTCAGTATCTCAGTATGAGTTTGCATAGTCTAGACAGACTGGTGAAAGAAATTCAGTGACTGAAGCCTATTATTTTTGTTGTGGATGTATCTGGAAGGTTTTGAGATATAATCTCATGCATAATGAAGTGTGTTGCGTCATCCGCGTGTTATCTTCTGGTTGGGAAGTGTATGCATCATTTTTTATTTGTGTTTTCATTAGGTTTGGACGAGCTGGTGTTTACACTTCATTCGAAGAATAAAATTTAATTGAGGAAGCATGTAGAAGATTCAAGAATATTATTTTTTATGTTTTTATTGGTCCACTCTTATTCCTCCCCACCATGGCAATTTAGAGTTGCTGACCTAATTTGAATTTATGAAACAATGTATTGTGGCTGACCTTGGTAAATGTTTCTAAGGTTGAGAATGGTATACAAGCAAGCTGAGTTGTGAAGAATGGTATTACAGTGTGATGAAAAGTGACGAAAGTGTGCCACAAATCATAAGCGTAGAAGTGTGTGTGAGTGAATTGTGATAGTATTTTTTCAGTTTATTGAAGGAAGTGAGTTGAAGGTTTTTTTAATCTTGCGAATGTGCTTTAATTGTAGTGGTGGATCTTTTTTTCTCTTTTGTATCTATAGGTAGTGAGCCTCCCTACTGGATAGTGAGTCCCTTGTAGGAAGTGAGCCTTTGTACTTGGACAGTGATTCCTCTTTTGGGTAGTGAGCCCTTGGCAGTGAGCCTTTGTATTCAGTTTATAATCTTTATATTGTGAGTTAACCCTCACCGTGGTTTTTCCCTTATTGAGTTTTCCACGTAAAATTTGGTGTTCATTGTGTTAATTTACTTTCTGTTATTTATGTTTCATGCTCATACTTAATAACAAAATAGTGTGGTTGAAGACTTGATAAGTGATAAAGTTTGAAGTTTGAATTCATGGGACAATTGATTCACCCCCCCTCTCAGTTGTCCTATGCCTATTTAACAGTTTCAATTTTTATTACCTGCTTTTCATGTTTAAACATTATAACATATTAAAGGTTTAATGAATGCATGTGGATCTGATTACAATTGAGGGTTATGATGTTTTAATTTGGTACAACTGATTCACTCCCCTTCTCAATTGTCTTGTTCATTCAACAATTGGTATCAAATCAAGGTTCCTTAGAAAAATCTTGATCACTTGAGGTAGATCTAGATGGTGAACAAGAAGGAAATCCCTATGTTTGATGGTACAAACTATGTATTCTATAAGGTGAAGATGGAAGGCTACCTAATCTATCTTGGATATGAATTTGTAAAGGAAGTAAAGACTGCATACACCATACCTACAAATGGTCCACACACGAGTGATGAAATCAAGGCCTATGAAATAGATGGTAAGGAAAGGTTTGTTCTTTTGATAGTCTTGCACATACTAAATTAATGAAAGTTATGGATCTAAAAACTATAAAGAAGTTTGGGGTAAGCTAGAAACTATCTATAAAGGAGATGATAAGGTTAAAAAACCTAAGTTATAGAATTTGAAAACACAATTTGAGACTTTGAGAATTTCTGATGATGAAATAAGCACAAGTTACATGCAGAGGGTTAATGAAATGGTAAGTGCTATGAGAGGTCTTGGTGCACAAGTCAAAGAACCTAAAGTGGTAAAGAATTTTTTTGAAACTCTTCCTAATTCTTATAGTGAAAATTTTTCTCCTATTGAGGAATTTGTAGATTTTAATACATACACTATAGATTTGTTGTATGGAACACTAACTATATTTGAAATGAGAAAAATTGGTTACAAAAATGGTACAAAAGTGGAGACTGCTTTCAAGATAGGAAAATCAGAAAAAGCTAAAGATTCAAATGAAGATGATCTTGATGATGTGGAAGGTAACTTTGTAAAAAGGATGAAAAAGAGCACTAATAAGTACAAAGGTAAATTACCATTCAAATGCTTTAGTTGTGGAAATATAGGTCACTATGCTTCAAGATGTCCAAACAAAACTATGAACAGCAAGGAAAAGGAAAATAAAGGAAAGATGATCAAGAAAAGCTACTATGTTAGAGAAGATGCTGGTATTTCTGATGATGAATTTGATTATGGAGATGTCGATGATAATGGATGCTTTTTCTTGGCTTTAAAAGATGAATATGGTTCTACTAACTATGAGAGTTGTGTGAAGGAAAGTGTCCTAGAGAAAAAGGATAAAGTTGGAGGTACCTTGGTATCTTCTTTTCATATTAGACATGACAAGAACTATTGGGTTATTGATAGTGGTTCCTTAAATCATATGATTGGAGACAAGAGTAAGTTTGTTAAACTTGAAAAATATGATGCATGAATTGTTAAACTTGGATATGATTCAGGTGCTAAGATTTTTGGAATAGGTTCAATTAGTTTTGATGGAAAGCATACTATTGAAGATGTTTACTATGTTAAAGATTTAAGACATAACCTCTTGAGTGTTGGAAAAATGTGTAGCAAAGGATACAATCTTGTGTTTTAGGATTATGGATGTAAGATCAAAAAAGGGTCCAAAACTGTGATTGTTGCTGGAAAGAGGACAGATGGAAATATCTATCAACTCAAGGGTGTTGATGATCACTGTTTTATGACTCAGATTAATGATAACTAGTTATGGCATAGGATAATGTGCCACATCAATTTTGATAACCTAGTTAGAATCAGTTTAGTTCAAGAAGTGAGATATATTGAGGATTACAAGGCATATCAATGTTGTTTGCAAAGATTGTCAATTTGGAAAAAAAATTAGAAGTAGTTTCAAGGGAAAAGAACAATCTTCTACTAGATTGCTAGAATTAGTACACATAGAACTTTATAGTTTGGCAAGAGTGAGAAATCTTCAAGGTGACAGGTATTTCATTCTTTTGATTGATGATTATTTTAGAATGACATGGGTTACTTTTCTTAGAGAAAAATATGAAACCCCAAATAGATTTAAAGCATTTAAAGCTATGGTTGAGAATGAAATGGATTTGAAGATCAAATGGTTGAGGTCTAATAGAGGTGGAGAGTTCACTCCAATGAATTTAACATGTTTTGTGAGAATCATGGCATAAAGAGGCACTTTTTTTCCCATAGGATTCCTCAATAGAATGGAGTAGTTGAAAGGAAAAATAGGACTATTCGAGAAGCTGCAAGGACTATGATGAGAGAAGCTAATATTCCAAAAGTCTATTTGATGTAGATCTAGATGGTTTTGATCTAAACCAACACAATTTAGGTTGTTTCAAACAACAATTAAATTCACAAACCCTAACAAAACACTCCTTTCACACAAGATCTTCCTTTCCACTAGTAGGTCTGTAGATCCAAATTTCTCAACTCTTTTTCAAAAATAACTTCACAACAATCAAACCCTTGACACTTTTAGATGCCCTTCAAAACATACTCAAACATATCCAAAAATCTCCATGGGTCACCTTGGATAATCTCACTCAAATTCATGAAACTATGCTGTCCTAATAGACCTATTAGGTCAAGTGTCTCTAAATATTGCAATCAATTATAACCTCTCAAACCTTCATACCAGATAAAAAATATCCCATTTCATCAGTTTTTGGAAAACCAAATCCTCATCTAGCCGTTGTACCTAAAAACCCTCACTTTTCACTTGTTTGGGGTACGGTTTATTGGAACTTGATGTTCCCAACCTCACAAAACTCTTCCACCATGTATAACACTCTTAAATATTCCTACCAATGATAAAAAAACCATCAGATAACATGTACTCATAGAAATTCATCAAACTCCCTCATAATCCGATCACCTTCATACCGAAATTCACCAATTTACCATAGGACAGTCCTTACTTTTCCCCAAATACTTCATACAAACTAAACCCACTACTCTACCATCCTAAATATACTATCATGAGCCATTTCCACTTAGAAATAGGGAGGAAAGAAGGTGGAATAGTCTTTATGCCATTAATGAAACCTCAAACCCTTAAATCAACACCTACAGAACTGTTTACTGTGATTTAACAATATATCTCACTAAATTCAATGAAAAACCTACAAAATAGATTCAAATGAGAGCTAAGACAAGTCTACATAGATTTCCAAAATTATTAGATCAATATGCTTTCGTACAGTCATGTACAAGAGTTTGCAACTCTAGAAATTGAATGCAAATTATAGAATTTACTGACAAAATAGGAAGCTTTATTGAGGAGTCTTCAAAAAAAATGTTCCTAACCTCTTGCCTTGAGGTTATCCATCCATTTTAAACACAAAAAAAAAACCAATCAAATGGTTCCAACTACCTTTTGAGTTCAAATGACTGGTGGACTCCTCAAAAGTGCAATTTTGCAACTTTCCCCAAAATAACTTTTTACAAATATGACAAAATATGACAAATTGAAATTAGAGACCCCCAAAACATGAAAAATAGACCTTAACCAATTACACAAAACTCAAAACACACCAAAATATAACCCAAGACCCTTCACCTTCCTAAATTTGCATTTTTGTCCACTTTTACAATTTTGCATTTTTTGTACATCCTTTTGACAATTTTGCACATTTACAAAGATGAACACGTAATACAAGCTAAATGGTCAATTTAGACCTTATTGAAACAACATAATACCTCAAGGCCATAATAAAACCTATCACAAAACAAACTTGATCAAATTGAAATGGATTGGTGCTTCCACACCACTATTAGAGAGGAGCAATTCATACTAGTGTTTACATACTTAATAGAGTTCAAACAAGAGGTAACAACACAAAAATCCATATGATTTGTGGTACAAAAAGATTCCTATTGTCAAGTACTTTAGAGTGTTTGGAAGCAAATGCTATATCAAAAGAGATGATGAAAACTTGAGAAAGTTTGATGCAATGTCTGATGAAGGTATCTTCCCTGGATATTCTACTAAAAGTAAAGCTTGCAAATGTTACAATAAAAGAATAAGAAGGATTGTTGAAAGTGAAAGTGTCAAGGTTGATGAAGATATGCAAAATTAATTTCTAATAGATGGATATAAGTAAAATGAACCTACTTGCAGAGAAGAAGAAGAAAAATCTAAGGAAAAAGAAGTGTAGAATGAAGAGGAAGAAGCTTCAGACAATACCCCTAAATATGTGCAGAGAAATAATTCCAAAGAATAGATTGTTGGAAACAAAAAAAAAAGGTATGTTGAAAAGAAGAAGATCTACCAAAGTAGAGGTAAATTTGTGTTTACTCTCTAAAATTGAACCAAAGATAGTAAGTGAAGCATGCAAATATAAACATTGGATGAAGGCAATGGAAGAAGAACTTATGCAAATTGAGAAGAATCAAACTTGGGAATTGGTTCTTAGAGCTAAAAGAAAAAACATTATTAGAACTAAGTGGGTATTCAGAAACAAGCTACATGAGAATGGGGAAGTAGTAAGAAACAAGGAGAGGCTTGTGTGTAAAGGCTATGTACAAGATGAAGGAATAGACTTTGAGGAAACATTTTCTCTAATGGACAGAATGGAAGCAATTGGGATGATTTTGGATTTTGCAGCACATAAAGAATTTAAAGTTTATCAGATGGATGTGAAGTCTACTTTCTTGAATGGAGAATTGGAATAAGAAGTCTACATGGAACAACTAGAAGGATTTCAGTTGTCAGATAAACCTAATATAGTTTATAGATTAAAAAGGGCATTGTATGGATTGAAGCAAGCTCCTAGAGCTTGGTATGCAAGGTTGGATGAATATTTGATACAACAAGGATTCAATATGGGTACCACAAATAGTAATATTTACTTTAAAGTTGAGGAAGATTGAATCTTGATAGTGGTTGTGTATGTTGATGACATAATATTTGGAGGCAATAAAGCTATGTGTAGAAAATTTGTAAAATAAATGTAGAAAGAGTTTGAGGTGTCTATGTTTGGGGAGATGAATTTCTTCCTTGGGCTATAAATCAATCAAACAAATAAAGGACTATTCATTTCACAATTAATGTATGTTAAAGATATGTTGAAGAAGTTTGGAATGGATGAATCCAAGCTGGTATGTACTCCTATGGTTACTGGTTGCAAACTAAGTAAGGATGATGAATCCCCTAAGACTGATCAAAGCAAGTATAGATCTATGATTGGTGGATTGCTATACCTAACTGCTACTAGATCGGATATCATGCATGCATTTTGTCTTGTGGATAGATTTCAAGAAGATCCTAAAGAGACACATGTTGCAATAGTGAAGATGACATTCAAATATTTGAAGGGAACTTTGGATTATGGCTTGTGGTATCCTAAAGATACTGATTTCACATTGAGTGCTTACGCAGATGTAGATTGAGCTAGTTGTGTTGTATTCTTTCTTGGATGTAGATTGGTATCATGAATTAGAAAGAAACAAGATTATGTTTCTTTATCTATTGTAGAGGTTGAGTATATTGTAAAAATATCTTGTTGTACATAGGTATTAGGGATGAGGAAAACATTGAAGGATATCAGAATGGTGTATGTTGAGCCAATTTCTATCTTTTGTGATAATACAAGTGCAATCAACATTTCAAAGAATATAGTGATGCATTCAAGAAAAAAACATATATGAATTAGGTATCACTTTTTGAGAGAGAAGGTCATGGAGAATGAAGTGAAGCTTGAATATGTACCTAAAAAAGATTAGATTGCTGACATATTTACTAAGGCTCTTCCTAAGGATACTTTTGAGTAACTTCAAGAGAAGTTGGGGGTCATTTCCTCTCCTTTGAACAGATGCATATGAAGATGCATCAGTCCAGTGGATCTATGGATCATTCTTTGTTTGGATTGATGTTGGCAGCTACCTCTTAGGGGGAGTAGGTAGTGACATTGTTGCAATATGGAATAAATGTTGTCATTTTATAGAGGTTGTTGAGTTGATTGGTGTGTACTCCTAAGGGGGAGTATTCAAAGTAGTTTCAAGTATCTTGGTTCTTTGTCAAAGGGGGAGAACAATGCAAAACATCTTATCCTTTGCTAGTGATGTCAAAGGGGGAGAGAAAGATAAGTCATGTGAGAAAGGAAAGTATCAAAGGGAGAGACAATGTAATGAGATAGATATGCAAGGGGGAGAAAAGAGAAAAGGAAATAAGTATGTTTAGAGATATTATGTCTTTGATGTTTTTTCACATCTTACGTTGCCATCAATGATAAAGGGGGAGATTGTTGCAAGTATGAAGGTGTTGTCATTGATGTCAACAAGCCTATGTTGTTATTGATGATAGTAGTACAATGGTTGAGAAGAGATTATTGCTTTGATTAGTTGCATTACATTGTCATAAGTTAAGTTGTTGATGTTAACATCTAGTATTTCTTTGATAAGCTTCTATTTATGGTTCAGATGTTGAGGATATTGATAAAATAAGGAAATAGGGTGTTGCAGAGGTGTTCTGATTTTGCTTCACATTTCTTTTGGGTTGAAGATCTACTTGTGTGGTTTAGATATGTTGGTTAGAGATGTTCAAAATTTCTATATCTTGAATTTTGTCTTCTAGATCAAAGGTCAAGGGAAGTTATGTTCACCAATGTGTGAACTAGTTTTGTAGTGCTACTTACATAGGTGTATGTGAGAAATGTATTTGATCCACATTTCTCTGTAGTTTTTCTTTAGGTCTTTTGATTATGAATGTATGCTGATGATTTTGGTCTCTTGCTTGTGTCAATAGGATTTGTGGTTTGTTACTCCAAAAGTTGGATTGTCGAGTTGTAGTATAGTTTGAGTGTACTAGGCATGTACATTTTGAAGGTGCGAGTAGTTGTGAGGTTTGATATATTTTAGGAGAATAGATGAATATTCTAAATCATGATGAAGCATGGTATGTGGTTTGCAAGTTATCTTTGGATTTGATGAAATGTGTAATTGAAAGTTTAATGGTGTTTACACTACATTTGAAGATGTTTAAGTATTAATAAAGGCATAGCATGGCATGTGAGAGTTGATTTGGGTCCCAACTAAGTTTTTTATTGCTCCACTTTCATTCCTATCCACCATGAGAATGTTTCATGATGACCTAATTTGAATTTGTGAAGTGCAAGAAGAGTGTATCCAACTTGAAGGTGTTTTTCAAGTTGCAAATGGTATAAATGCAAGGTGAATTGATGTGAGGTGGAGTGTGGAATAGATTTGAGTGTTGTGATGCAAAATTAAGTGCAAATTTGTGAATTGCAATGTGAGCTATAATGCAATATTGTTGAATGCAGTGAGCTGAGGTATCTTGATCTCTTGAAGACTATTAATGTTGGTGGAGTTGTTGTGGTGGAATCTCTGTTGCATTGAGATAGTGTTCTCTGTGTAACATTCCATCTTCTTTCTTATTTCTATTCCAACAATAAGACTAGGATGTGAGTGTTTCTAGACAGTGTGTCCTATTCTAGCAGTGAGCCTCTTTGTACCAATTTTACAAATACTTATATTGTGAGCTAATCCTCATTGTGGTTTTCCCCCCATTGGGTTATCTACATAAATATGGTGTTCTCTTGTGTATGGTGTTGGTTGTTTTAGCTTTTGTTATTTTCTTTTCATGTTTAAAGATTATAATAGATTAAGGGTTAAATGAATGCATGTGGATCTAATTACTATTGAGGGTTTTGATTTTTTAATTTGGTGCAATTGATTCACCGCCCTCTTAGTTATCTTTTTCAATCAACAGGTTGTGCAATAGGAGGGATAATAACTTTTTGCTAAGCGTTTTGAAGCATGCCATGGTAAATAGGAGATGTTTTAATCAAATCCCATAGAGAGATCTTAACAAGAGTGTTGTGAAGCTATTCTTCAAGTTCGTACTCCTTTCCACTATGTTGAGGTAAACGATGAGCACTAGGTAAAACCGGTTGTGGGAGTGGTATCGATGAGGGAATGGCTTGTGTTTTTCTTGGTTAGTTTTTATTCTGTGTGTTGTAAGAATGAAGGCATTGTCATTGATGTCAACTAAAATCAATTGGTTATCACCTATTGCTATTGATTGATGCAGGTTATTGGATGTATATGTCGAGGATATTGAGAAAATTGTAATGAAGAAATATTGTAGGTATTTAGTGGTTGCTCCAAGATTTGCTACTATGTTTGTGTGGTTCATATATGTTGATCATGGATGTTGGAAGATGCTATATCCAAATTTTTGGCTTCTATTTCATTGTACAGTGTGAGTTATGTTCACCAGTTGTGAACTGTGGTTTTCAATGTATCTGACCAAGGTCTAGGAGAAATATTGTTGGTTTGGAATTCTTTTTGGTTAAGTATTATATAGAGTTAAGATGTTATGATCATGTTGAAGATAATTTTGGTGTCTAGAAGGATTTGATCATGCTAAGGGTTGTGTGTGCTTAATTGTTATATGTGTTTAACACTAGTTTGGTTGACCTTGTGTTGAACACTACCTTCAAAGTTAATGAAGCATGTTGGGACCTACTTAGGTCCTCATCAAGCATGTGATTGGGTTACCCTAATTCTAATTACACCCTAGGATTTTTTGGCATTGACCTAATTTGAATTTAATATAGGATGGCTGACTTTGGATATGTTTGAAAGTTGAAGATGGTATAAATATAGGATGAGTTAGTGGTGAAAGATGTACAAAGATATAAGTGCAAATAAATAGAGCAGATAGATGTGAAGAAAATGTGAATTAGTGGGTGTGCATGATGTGAGTGTGGTAGATCAATATGAAGTCTAAATGCTAAGTTTTCAGATGTAGTGAGCTAAAGGTGTACTCTATCATTAATGCATGTCTGTAAGTGGTTGAGTAAATTGTGGTGGAAATATCTATTGCATTGATATTTTCTTCTCTCTATAACAAATCTCTTCTATCTTCTTTGTATCTCTATGGTAGTGAACCCTTCGAGTGGTTAACCCTGTTGGAGAGTGATTCCTGATCTGGATAGTGAGTCCTTGTTTGGCAATGGGCCTTTTTCTTAGGTAGTGAGCCTTTGTAATTAGTTTTAATATTCCCTATAGTGTGAGCTAATCCTCACTGTGGTTTCTCCCTCATTGGGTTTTCCACATAAATCTAGTGTTATTGTGTTTTTGTGATGGTTTTCAGTCTCTGCAATATCATTTAATGTTTAATCATTTTAGTAGAGTTAAGAATTGTGATTGATCTAAGTTTTGGTGAATGTTTTAAAAGTTAAATTTGCTACAACAGATTCACCCCCATCTCAGTTATCTTGTTCAACAATTGGTATCAGAGCTTGGTTCCTTGGAGAAGAGCTTAACATTTAAGGAAGGTTTGGGATGGATGGAAAAGCTACTCATGATTATCTGAGGTTCGATGGAACTAATTACGCTATTTGGAAAATACCGATGGAAGAATATCTAGATTATTTTGGATATGATGTGGAGAAATATTACAACTAGAATACTTACACTCCTCTTGCTAATGGTCTGAGTATGACTAATTAGATCAAGGCACATGAAGCGAACAATAAGGTGAAGTATATTTTGAAGAATAGTCTTGTACATTCCAAGTTGATTAAAGTTAAAAATCTGAAGACTGCTAAGGAAGTCTAGGATGATTTGGAAAAGGCACATGAAGGAGATGAAAGGGTGAAAGAGGATAAGTCACAAAAATTGGAGACACAATTTGAGCTCCTACATATGTTTGAAGATGAGAATGCTAAAGCTTATGTGCAAAGATTAGATGAGGTAGTAGCTAGAATGTGAGGACTTGGTGCTACAATAGATGAATCAAGGATTGTAAAGAAGATTCTTAGAACTCTCCTTGATGCTTACAAAAAAAAGGTATGTGCTATTGAAGAAAATATAGATTACAAGACTTAAACTAAAGAATAGTTTTTTGGAACTTTGACATATTATGAGATGAGAAAGCCAAATTTGAGAAATGGATCCAAATCAGAGATTTATTTTAAGGCTACAAAATATGAAGATTTGGATGAAGAAAATATTGATGAAGTAGAAGCTAACTTTGTGAGAAGGATGAAGAAAGGCTCTGGAAAGTATGAAGGTAAGTTACTCTTTAAATGCTTTAGTTGTGGAGGAATAGGACATTATGCTTGGAGGTGTCTGGAAAGAGCTAAGAGGAATAAATAGAGATATGAGAAAGAAAAGAAAGGAAAGAGGATCAATAGAGCATATTATGTGAATGAGGATGCTAATATATCTAATGAGTATTATGATTATGGAGATCCTGATGATAATGAATGCTTGTTCTTGGGTATTAAATATGAACATACTTCTGCTAATTCTGAAAAATAGGTGAAGGAATTCCCTCCAAAGAAGGAGAAAAATGAAGGTATTGTAATCTCTACCCTACATGCTAAATAGGAAAATAACTATTGGGTTGTTGATAGTGGTTGTTCACATCACATGACTGGTGATAAGAGTAAGTTTTTTAAACTTGAAAAATATGATGGAGGCTTAGTTATGTTTGGAGATGATACTGGTGCTAAGATTTGTGGGATACGTTCAGTAAGTTTTGATGGCAAGAATAATACTAATGATGTCTAATATGTTAAGGGTTTAAGGAATAATATCTTGAGTTTTGGATAGATGTGCAATAAAGGATACAATCTTTTATTTAAGGATGAAAGATGTGAGATCAGGAAAGATTTCAAAATAGTGATTGCTGCTGAAAAGAAATATGAAGGAAATATCTATCAACTTAAGGGTGCTGATGAAAGATGTTTTATGACTCAGATTAATGATAGTTGGTTGTGGAATTGGAGAATGTGTAATATGAATTTTGTTAACTTGGAGAGGATTAGTGCATTTCAGGCCGTGAGATATTTACCAAGGGTTACAAAGCCCGTTAATGTTATTTTAAGGAATTGTCAGTTCGAAAAGCAAGCAAGAAACCATTACAGATCAAAGGAACAATCTACTACTAGACTAATGGATTTATTTCATACAAATCTCTATTGTCCTACAAGAGTGAGAAGTCTACAAGGTGAAAGGTACTTTATGCTTTTGATTGATTAATATTCTAGGTATACATGGGTTACATTTCTTAGAGAAAAATGTGATGCATTAGATAGATTCAAGACATTCAAAGCTATGGTTGAGAATGAAGTGAATTTGGGAATAAAATGCTTAAGGTATAACAGAGGTGGTGAATTCACTTCCCATGATTTTAATATGTTTAGTGAAGTGCATGTAATAAAAAGATAATTATCTACTCCAAGAACTCCTCAGTAGAATGGAGTTGTTGAAAGAAAGAACATAAAAAATCAAGAGGCTGCTAGATCAATCATTATTGAGGCTGGTCTACCAAAATTTCCCTGGAGAGAAGCTATTCAAACTATTTTTTATGTATTCAATCAAGTTCAAGCAAGAGCAAAGAGTACAAAGACCCACTATGAGCTATGGTGTGGAAGAATTCCCACTATTAAGTATTTCAAGGTATTTGGAAGTAAATGTTATATCAGACGAGATGAAGAAGATTTAGGAAAGTTTGATGCAAGAAGTGATGAAGGTATTTTTCTTGGATAATCTACTAAAATAAAAGCTTACAAATGTTTCAATAAAATACTGAGAAATATTGTAGAAAGTACAAATGTCAAGGTTGATGAAGCAATGAAGAATTCAATTGATGTTGATGGATATGTATCTAATGAACCTAATTACGTAAGGATTGAAGAAGCTGTGGAAGAATAAGAGAAGAATGAGCAAGAGAAGCAGAATGAAGAAAAAGATGAAGGTTTGGTGGTGTCCCCCAAGACACCTAGATATGTGTAGAAGAATCATTCAAAAAGTAAGATCATTGGAGATAAGAAAAAAGGAGTATTGACAAGAAGCAGAGCTGCTACTGGTGAGGTAAATCTATGTTTACTTTATGATATTGAATCGAAGACTGTAAGTGAAGCATGTAAAGATGAGCATTGGATGAAAGCTATGAAAGAAGAACATAGGAAGATTGAGGAGAATCAAACTTGGGAATTGGTCCCAAGACCAACAAACAAAAACATTATTGGATAAAAGTGGGTATTCAGAAATAAGTTGAATGAGAATGGAGAAGTGGTCAAAAATAAAGAAAGGCTTGCATGTAAGGGTTACTCGCAAGTAGAAGGCATAGATTTTTAGGATAATTTTGCTTCAGTGGAAATAATGGAAGCTATTAGGGTTTTTTTAGCGTTTTCTACTCATAAAGATTTCAAGGTCTATCAAATGGATGCCAAGTCTGTATTTTTGAATATTGAGCTAGAAGAAGAGGTTTACATGGAACAATCATAAGGATTTTAGTTGTCAGATCAACCATATATGGTTTGTAGATTGAAGAAAGCTTTATATGGATTGAAGCAAGCTCCTAGAGATTGGTATGCAAGGTTAGATAGGTATTTGATTCAACAAGGTTTCAACAAAGGTACGAAAGATAGTAATCTATATTTTAAAGTTGGAAATGAATTTTTTTTTATTGTGGTTGTATATGCTAATGACATTATTTTTTAAGGAAATGAAACTATGTAAGATGTTTGCGGAAGAAATGAAAAAATAATTTGAGATGTTTATGTTTGGGGAGATGAATTTCTTTCTTGGGCTACAAATTAATCAAACAGAGAAAGGAATTTTTATTTCACAGTCTAAGTATGCGAAAGAGATGTTGAAGAAGTTTGGGATGGATGGTTCCAAACTCGTATGCACTCCTATGGTGACTGGTTGCAAATTAGGTAAAGATGATGGTTCACCTAAGGTTGATCAGAGAAAATATAGATCTATGATTGGCGGACTATTTTATTTGACTGCTACTAGACTATATATTATGCATGTTGTCTATCTTGTGGCTATACTTCAAGAAGATCCAAAGGAAACACATGTTAAAAGAACATTCAAATATTTGAATGGCACTCCAGATTATGGCTTATGGTATCCTAAAGATACTGACTTTACACTATGTGCTTATACAGATGCAGATTGGGCTGGATGTATAGATGACATAAAAAGTACAAGTGGTGATGCTTTCTTTCTTGGTTGTAGATTGGTGGCATGGTTGAGTAAAAAGAAAGATTCAGTTTCCTTATCTACTGCTAAAGCTAAGTATATTGCTACTACACCTTGTTGTACACAAGTTCTATCAATGAAACACACATTGAAATATATCATAGTAGTGTATGATGATCCTATTTATATCTTCTGTGAAAACACAAGTGTAATTAACATTTCAAGGAATCCTATGATGCACTCGAGGACAAAGCATATATCTATCAAGTATCATTTCTTAAAGAGAAGGTTGTGGAGAATGAAGTAAAGCTTGAGTATGTACCTATGAGGGATCAAATTTATGATATATTTACAAAGGCTCTTCCTAAAGAAACTTTTGAGTATCTCCTAGAGAAGTTAGGGGTCATTGCCCCTTCTTTCTTGAACTAGATGCATATGGAGATGCATCATTCGAGTGGGTCTATGGATCTATCTTTCTTTTGGATTTATTTTTTGGTGGCTACCTCTCAGGGTGAGTAGGTAGTGTCATGTGTTTTCATTGTATGAGTATTTTTTTTAATGTCAAAGGGGAAATCAATGTAGAATATCCTTTACCTTTTCCATTGATGTGAAAGGGGAAGAGGAAGAAAGAGGAAGAAGATGAGTAGAGAAGAGTATCATGTGAAAAATATTATCTACTAAAGGGGAGAAACATAAAGCAAAATCATTCAAGAAGAGCGTTCAGAGCTAGTATGTTTTCTTTGATGGTTTTTCACATCATGTGTTGCCATCAATGACAAAGGGGGAGATTGTTGCAAGAATGAAGGTGTTGTCAATATTGATGTCAACTGGTCAATTGGTTATCAATTGGTTGTTGTTGATGGATATAGGTTATTGGGTGTATATGTCGAAGATATTAAGAAAATTGTAATGAAGAAAGATTGCAGGTGTTCAGTGGTTGCTCTTAGTTTTTCTCTGGGATTTGCTTCTATGTTTGTGTGGTTCAAACATGTTGATCATAGATGTTGGAAGCTGCTATATCCAAATTTTTGGATTTTGATTCATTTTACAGTGCAAGTTATGTTTACCAATTGTGAACTATGGTTTTCTATGTATCTAGCTAAGGTCTAGGAGAAATATTGATGGTCTCGATTTCTTTTTGGTTAAGTCTTCTAACTTTTGGTTCTAGAGTTAAGATGTTATGATCATGTTGAAGATAATTTTGGTGTCTAGGAGGATTTGATCATGCTAAGGGTTGCATGTGCCTAATTGTTTTAGGTGTTTCACATTGGTTTGGCTAACCTTATGTTGAAAACTACCTTCAAAGTTGATGAAGCATGTTGGTACCTACTTGGGTCCTCATCAAGCGTGTGTTTTGGTTTCCCTCATTCTAATTCCACCCTAGGATGCTTTGGTGCCGACCTAATTTGAATTTAATGTTAGATGGCTAACTTTGGATAGGTTTCAAAGTTGAAGATGGTATAAATAAAGGATGAGTTAGTGGTGAAAGATGTACAAAGAGATAAGTACAAATGAATAAAGAAAATAGATGTGAATCAATGGGTGTGTGTGATGAGAGTGTGGTAGATTAGTGCAAAGTCTAAATGCTGAGTTTTCAGATGTAGTGAGCTGAAGGTGTACTCTATCATTCATGAATTTTTGCAAGTGGTTGAGTAAGTTGTGGTGGAAATATCTGTTGCATTGAGTTTTTCTTCTCTCTGTAACATATCTCTTCTATCTTCTTTGTATCTCTATGGCAGTGAGCCCTTCGGGTGGTTAACCCTATTGGATAGTGAGTCCTTGTTTTGGTAGTGAGCCTTTGTAATCGGTTTTGATATTCTCTATAGTGTGAGTTAATCAGGTCACCATGGTTTTTCCCTCATTGGGTTTTCCACATAACTCTGTTGTTACTGTGTTTGTGTGATGGTTTTTAGTTTCTACACTTGCACTTAATGTTTAATCATTTTAGCAGAGTTAATAATTGTGCTTGATCTGTTCTAGTGAATGTTTTAAAAGTTAAATTTGCTACAACTGATTCACCCCCCACTTAGTTGTCTTGTTCAACACTGTGTTATATGTATGAGAATATGTGTCATTACTTGGTTGTTGCGACACATGATTATAGGTGAGTTTTTTTTCAAAGTTTAAGATATTTCCATGAGGTTTAGGAGGTCCTATAATAAGAGGTGACTTAGGAGGTCCAATAATTAGAGGAGGTCCAATAGCCAATTGTGTGTTCATAACCTCAACAACTTATTTTCTTGTTGATGATATTCTATTGATGGGGGATCTAATGTCACCTTAGCATCTTCATCTATGTAATCCATCTTATTTCCTTTGAAATAAATGTTCCAATTATTTCATCCTCTTGTGCAATAATATCTTCCCAAGTAGGAGATGTATTGGGAGAGGAATAAACAAGATTTTTATGATTCTCAATGATTGGATCCTCTAACACCAAAATACCTTCTTCACAAGTAAGTGAGGTATCAGGAGAAAAATAACTATGATTGTCATGATTTTCCATGATTTCATCCTCTTGCACCAAAAAATATCACAAGTGGGAGAGATGTTAGGAGATGAATGAATATTAGGTAAAGTGATATTAATGAATGTGTCAATTATTTCATTTCATTTCCTTAGATTGTACTCATCAATAGGGAGATTATAATTATGAAAGGCATGTGTTACCATGTCAAAACTAAATCTTTGAAAAGGAAACACGTTTCTACTTTCCATATGAATCAAATGATCAAAATTGGATAGGTTTGAAAAAGAATTAAAAAATAGCATTTGATTTGGAAATCAGATTCCAGATTTTGCAAACTAACACGAGTATTAGTCTATTTATGGGATCTAAAGAAAGTTTTGGAGGACTAGGATGCCATAGGGCATCTTTGTCCTACTAGTTTTCTTTCTCAAATTTTATTTTAATAGGCACTACTAACAAAAACTAATTGTGTAGCAATGTGCAAACCCAAATTTGGAATTGACTATGATGTTGTTTTGTGATATTTATGTTATAACAACCTAGGGTTTTTATTATTTTTTTAAATGAAAACTAATATACCCAAATTATGCAATGTTTTAGAAAATGTAAACAATTATCCTATAGATATGATAATTTCCAACACTGAAATGTAGCAATTTTTTAAATTTGTAACAAATCAAGAAAAATGATACCCTTATTTTGTTGGCAGTTGTTGTTATTGATGACAAGACTAATTATTAATTGTCATTGATTTCAACACTTGAGGATATTTGGGTGAGATTGTTGGAATTAGTTGGTACTAATGTCCTTGTTGTAGTTGGAATTGGTTCATTGTTGACAATATTCAGTATGGGCTAACATTGATGTATGGAAGGGTTGCTGAAGTTCATGGTTGGATCTCATGCCTTATCTAAGAAGAGTTGTTGATGTTCATGACTAGATGTCATGCCTTATCTAATGTTTGCTAAAGTTTATGGTTGGATGTCATTGAGTATGACTTTTTTCAATAGATTTAGTTTCATAATGATATATTAAGATGATGATTAGAACCATTAGAAGTATTATTGATAGTGGAGAGATGTTGCTAAAGGTCTATAGTATGTCTTATGCCATCTCCAGATGTTCCTGATAAATCATGGATTGTTGAATGAAAGATTTAGCCTCCACAAGTTGCTTAAGTGTTTATGGTTCAAGATGTTGCTTTAAAGTCTATTAGGGAGAATGCTCCACATTCCTCCACTATTGAAGATATGGTATTGTGGTTTTGGATTCAAATTTAGTGCTCTATGGATGTTACACTCCTATATTTTTAGGTCACCAATATTATTGAGGATATTTGTATGAATTGTAGAAGGTTGGAAGTGTTGGTTTTCTAGAATGCTATGGGAAATGCTTCACATTTCTCTTCATTGATGTCTCTACTCCTCCAATTTGGTGAATGTGTTCTCAACATAAATGTGCAGTGTCTTAGTTCCAATTTCATGGAATTAAGTGGTCTAAAAGTTGATATGTGGATATTACATCTTTTGATCATGTGTTTTGTGCTTCTTGGATGAAGTGATATGTTCTTGTTTGATCTATAGTGGCTATTGATGGCATGATAGTATGAATGAAGTGTGTGGAAGTATTTTTGGATGTTCATGGAACATCCCCATGTGATCCACATGTTGTTAGTTGGCTGCTTTGGTGTTGCATTGTGTCTTAAGTTGAATTTCTAGGTTATTTATAAATATCTGGCTGATAGGGCTTGTTCTTTTCCTTACACCATGTGCTTGGGGTTCTGTTCAAAAAATTGAAGATGTGTTATGATATATTTGGGTCCTAACCTATCCCGTTTGGGAGAACATCAAGTGACTTATCGAATTCATTCATTATCTTCTTCCTGTTCGACCTAATTAAAGTTTTGAAGTGTTACGAGGGATATAAATGAAGATCATTTTGGATGCAACAAGATGGAGTGGTGTACGAGTGTGAAAAAGAAAGTGTGTGGAATGTATTGAATATCCAATAGAGATAGTGCTATTGAGAAGAGGAAAGATCAGATTTTTTACAATGCCTCAGTTAGCATAGTGTTATGTAGATAAATATTATAATTCTCTCATAAAATTTATGTATCTTACTTTAAGATAGTGAATCTCATTAGGTCCTTATATCTTGCATCTAGAGTTGTGTTTTCTTTAGGCCTACAATTCCTTTGTATCTTGTTACAAGGTAGTGTGCTTTAGTTTGCAAGTCCTTTTTGATAGTGAGAATTTATATTGTGAATTAACTCTCACCATAGTTTTCTCTCATTGGGTTTTCCATGCTTTTTTGGTATCATCTTATGGATGTGTGTTCCTGTCTATTTTATCATTGCAACTATTTTGTTCAAGGCTAGGATTTTGTATCTCTCATTGCTAATAGTTGTTTAATTGGTTAAAGGCTTAAAGTGATACACCTTTCTTTGTTGCTAATCTACTTAAGGATTTGATGTTTGTATTGTGCTAAAGAAATCATTTTTCAAAAGGGTTTTAGTGTAGAATGATTCACCCCCCTCTTAGTCTCCAAGTGGATTCAATAATTGGTATCAAAGCTAGGTTCCTTTTAAGAAGCCTAACACCTTGAGGTGAAGATCCATGATGGCACATGATGGTTCATACAAGGGCCCTAGGTTTGATGGGACTAATTATTCTTTTTAGAAATTGAGAATGGAAGGACACCTAAACTCCCTAGGTTTTGGTGTTTGGAAATCAGTATGAGATGGTTATATTGATCCTTCTACTCCTCCAAAAGATCCTACCGAAATAAAATTATATGAATGTAATTCCAAATCTAAGAATTCTCTCTCATGTGGATTGGCTGATTCAAATATTTTAATGGTGATGAATTGTAGTTTTAATAAAGATGTATAGGGAAAGTTTAGTAGTATTTTTCAAGGTGATACTAAAGTGAAGCAAGCTAAGATAGAGATCTTTAAAATTATATTTGAGACTCTAAAGATGACATAATATGAAAACATTGCAAGTTACATGCTCTGGGTACAAGAAGTTGTCTTTGGCATCATTGGTCTTGGTGGAGAAGTAAAATAAAGTTAGATTGTGAAGAAGGTTATGAGATATCTCCCTAAATATTATAGTCATAAGGTGTCTACCATTGAAGAATCTAAAGACTTGGATCAATACTCTTTTGATGAAATGTTTGGTGCTCTTACTACATTTGAAATGAGAGAGTTTGATCATGATGTTCCAAAAAAGGAAGCTACATTCAAAGCTAACAAAAATATTGAAGATGATGTTGATCAAATAATGACTATGATGAGGTTGAAGTAAACTTTGTGGGAAGATTCAAGAAAGGCACTAGCAAGTACAAACGTAAGTTACCTTTCAAATGTTTCAATTATGGAAGAATTGGTCATTTTGTATATAAATGTCCCTATAAAGAATCTATTGATGATAACAAAAGAGAAAAACAAAAGAGAATTCTATTCTAAGGAGAGTAGTTGTTCCTATGAAGATGAAGATAATGATGAAAATGATGAAAATATATTGATGGATCTGGAAGGAAAAAAGAACAACATTGGAGAATGTAAAAGGTCTAGTACCTTGCAGAATAATAAGGTTAATGAAATATCAATTCTAGTATGAATTGATTTTCATGCAAAGGAAGAGGCAAATGCTTGGGTGATTGAATGTGGGTTCTCTCACCACATGACTAGTGATAGAAGTAATTTCATTAATCTCAAGAAGGTAAATAGTGGAGATGTTAAGTTTGGTGATGATAAGTCAACAAAAATATATGGAAAAGGTGATATAAAAATTGATAGAAATAACATAACTAAAGATGTCCTTTATGTGAAAGGTTTGAAACATAATCTCCTAAGTGTTAGTCAAATGTGAAACAAAGGATACGATCTTAATTTTCATGCCAATGGATGTGATATTAGAAAGGAAGGTTCTAGTAGGCTTATTGCTAAAGGAAAAAGGATA
Organism: Sequoia sempervirens; assembly: GCA_007258455.2. Lineage (NCBI taxonomy): Eukaryota > Viridiplantae > Streptophyta > Pinopsida > Cupressales > Cupressaceae > Sequoia > Sequoia sempervirens. The sequence continues at coordinate 5,261,234 of VDFB02270651.1, read as the reverse complement.
AATGGTAATTTCTACCATCTAAAGGAGGCTAATCAAAGAATTTGATTATTAGCCCAGTCTAGAGAATGTTGGTTGTGGCACAAAAGGATGGGGCACATCAAATTGGAAAACATGGTGAAGATTAGTTCCTCTCATGTAGTGAGAGATATGCATAGAATAAGAAAGCCTATAGACACTTTACACAAAGAATGTCAGATGGGAAAGAAAAAAAAACTAGTTTCAAAAGTAGGGAGTGCTTTTGTTTCAATGCCATTGGAGCTAATTGACACTGATCTATGTGGACCTACAAGGATAAGAATCAATAAGGTGAAAGGTATTTTATGTTTCTTGTAGATAATTACACTAGAATGACTTGGGTTACATTCTTAAGAGAAAAAAAAATATTTTGATAAATTTAATATTTTTATAGAAGATTTTGAAAATGAAATGGATGCGAAGATCAAAATTTTAAGGTTAGTTAGAGGAGGTTAATTTATTGCAAGTATGAAGGTGTTTTCATTGGTGATAGTTGTACAGTGGTTGAGAAGAGATTATTGCTTTGATTAGTTGAATTATGTTGTCATTAGTTAAGTTGCTAATTTTAACCTTTGGTGTTGCTTTGATAAGCTCCTATTTATGGTTCAAATGTCGAGGATACTGAGAAAATTGATAAAATAATGAAACAAGGTGTTTTAGAGGTGTTATGGTTTGCAGAAGGTATTTTGGTTTGCATAAGGTGTTCTGGTTTTGCTTCACATTTCTTCTGGGTTGAAGATCTACTGATGTGGTTTGGATATATTGGATAGAGGTGTTTAGAGTTTTTATATCCAAAATTTTTGCTTATGGATTGATGGTCAGAGGAAGTTATGCTCACCAATGTGTGAACTGGTTTTGTAGTGTTGCTTAAAGTGGTGTCTAGGAGAAATTTATTTTCGCCAAATTTCTTTGCAGTTATTCTTCAGGTCTTGCGATTATGAAGTTATATTGATAAGGTTGATCTCTTGCCTATGTCAAGAGGATTTTTAGTTTTGTACTCCAGAAGTTGGATTGTAGAATTGCAGTGTTTGGTAGTGTTGTCTAAGTGTGCAATCTATGTACATTTTGATGGTGTGAGTTGTTGTGAAGGATTTTGATGGATTTCAATAGAATAGAGGAATATTATAGATTGTGATGAAGTGTTGTATGTGGTTCACAAATTGTCATTGGGTATGAGGAAGTGTTTATTTCAATGTTTAATGGTATTTGCATGGGTAACAGTCAACCTAGTGTTTACACTACATTCAAAAATGTTAAAGCATTGATGATGGCATGTGAGAGTTGATTTGGCTCCCAACTAAGTTTTATTTTGGTCCACTTTTTGTTCCTATCCACTATGAGAATGTTTAGTGATGACCTAATTTGAATTTGTAAAGTTGCAGATGGTATAAATGCAAGGTGAATTGATGTGATGTGGAGTGTGGAATAGATTTGAGGTCGTGATGTAAAATTAAGTGTAGAAGTGTGAATTGCAGTGTGAACTATAATGCAAGATTGTTGAATGCAGTGAGATAAGGTATCTTGATCTCTTGAAGACTACTAGTGTCATTGGAGTTGTTGTGGTGGAATCTCTATTGCATTGAGATATAGTGTTCTTTGTGTAACATTTTATCTTCTTTCTTCTTTCTATTCTAGTAGTGAGCCTGGGCTATGAGCCTTTTTGGACAATGTGTCCTATTCTGGTAGGGAGCCTCCTTGTATCAATTTTGCAATTACTTATATTGTGAACTAATCCTCACCGTGGTTTTTACCTCATTGGGTTTTCCATGTAAATCTGGTGTTTTGTTGTGTATGGTGTTTGTTGTTTCAGTTTATGTTATCTACTTTTCAAGCTTAAACATTACAATATATTAAGGGTTTAATGAATGCATGTGGATTTGTCTATTGTTGAGGGTTTTGATGTTTTAATTTGGTACAAATGATTCACCCCCTCTCAATTGTATTGTTCATTCAAAAATTGGTATAAGAGCAAGGTTCCTTAGAGAAATTTTAACCGTTTGAGGTAGATCCATATGGAAAACAAGAAGGATATTCCTATGTTTGATGGTATATACTATGCATTATAGAAGATGAATATGGAAGGATATCTGATTTATCTTGGTTATAAAGTTGCAAAGGCAATAAAGATAGCATACACCATACCTACAAATGGTCCACACACGAGTGATGAAATCAAGGCCTATGAAATAGATGGTAAGGCAAGGTTTGTTCTTTTGACCAATCTTGCACATATTGAATTAGTGAAAGTCATGGATTTGAAAACTACTAAAGAAGTTTGGGATAATGTAGAAAGCATTTATGAAGGAGATGATAAGGTTAAACAAGGTAAGTTATAGAATTTGAAAGCACGATTTGAGTCTTTGTGGATGTATGATGATGAAACAATTGCAAGTTACATGCAGAGGGTTAATGAACTCGTAAGTGCTATGAGATGTCTTGGTGCACAAGTCAAAGAACCTAAAGTGGTAAAGAACATTCTCAGAAATCTTCCTAATTCTTATAGTGAATTTTTTTTTGCTATTGAGGATTTTTCTAATTTTAATACATACACTAGAGATTTGTTGTATGGAACACTAAATACATTTGAAATGACGAAAATTGGTTCAAAAAATGGTGCAAAAGTGGGGACTTCTTTCAAGACCAAAAAATTAGAAAAGCATGGACATTCAAATGAAGGTGATCTTGATGATATGGAAGCTAAATTTGTAAGAATAATGAAAAAGGGCACCGAAAAGTACAAAGGTAAATTACCTTTCAAATGCTTTAGTTGTGGAAATATAGGTCACTCTCCTTCAATATGTCCAAACTATTGGCCCCATGATTATCGTTGTGCCAAAAGGTCAACCTGTTAATACCCAATACAATTTCGGAGTTAACAGATCTGCGGGAGGTGGTTAAGCAATGTCACAAATACTGAGGGGAGTGTTGACCATAATCCAACAATCTCCCCCTCAACATTACTTGAGGGGATTCAAACCCAACACCTTTGGATCTGATACTAATTGTTGGCCCCACGATTGCCATTGTTCCAAAAGGTCAACTTGTTAATGCCCAATACAAGCACTAGAGTTAATGAATCCATGGGAGGAAGTTAAGCCATTTCATGAATCCCAAGGGGAGCACTGACCATCTTCCAACACAAAAAAAACTATGAACAATAAGAAAAAGGAAAACAAATGAGAAATGATAATAAAAGCTACTATGTTAGAGAAGATGTTGGTATTTCTGATGATGAATCTGATTATGGAGATGGTGATGATAATGAATGCTTTTTTTTGGCTTTAAAATATGAATCTAGTTCTACTAACTCTAAGAGTTGTATGAAGGAATGTGTCCTAGAGAAAAAGGATAAAGTTGGAGGTACTTTGGTATCTAATTTGAATGTTAGAAAGGACAAGAACTATTGGGTTATTGACAATGGTTTCTCAAATCATATGATTGGAGATAAGAGTAATTTTATCAAACTTGAAAAATATGATGGAGGACTTGTTAAATTTAGAGATGATTCAAGTGCTAAGATTTGTGGAATAGGTTCAATAAGTTTTGATGGCAAGCATAATACTTAAGATGTTTACTATGCTAAAGATTTAAGACATAACCTCTTGAGTGTTGGACAAATGTGTAGCAAAGGATACAATATTATGTTTTAGGAGGATGGATGTGAGATCACAAAAGGGTCCAGAATAATAATTGTTGCTGGAAAGAGGATAGATGGAAATGTAGTGATGAAAAATGTATCCGTTTACATTTTCTCACTAGTTTGGGGCCTCTTAGTTAAATTGGCCTTAATTGTGCCTTAATTTAGTGTTGGACTTAATTACTTCAGCTTAATTTGGCATTCATAATCCCTATAATTCATCTAAAATCCTAATAAATTAATTTATTTGAAGGGAAAACCCAACATTAATTAATGCCAATACATAACACCTTACATTGAGAAATGTGTTTTCTATGAATTAGGGCCTCGGACCCATTCGCCCATGGGCGAATGGGTCCTCCGTAAGGCCTTGGAACCCATTTTTAAATATGTTTATGGTGGTATTTTATGATCCTAAATTCAAATTTCAAAGGTCAGGTTGTAATGTTTGAATTTTGGGAAATTAAGGATAAATTTCTATAAATATAAGGTTATTTCACTATGTTTCACCTAGCAATTTTATTAGATTTCAAGAGCACAATTGAGAAAAATTTCACAAGAAAAAATATTATTGTCAAGAACATTCAAGATCAGGTTTCTTCATCATTTTTTGTAGCATTCAAGATCTCAAGCATCATGTCAAAGCTATGTTCAATCATTCATGTTTTTGGAGCTAACATTGTGATATAGGCTTCAAGATTTAATCCAAGCATTCAAGTCAAAGATTCAAAGAAAGACTCAAGCATCAAGATCCACATCCATTGATGCCATTTCATGTAAATATCCTCATCAAGATTTCATATTTCCAAAGGTTCATTCAAGGGTTTGGTGAGTTGCAACATTGAGTTGTTTATTCATCATTCATTTTGTAGACATGTAAAAATGACCTAACACATATCACTCATCCTAAATGAAAATTTTCCATTATTGACATCATTATCATTAATGTAATTGCATTTAACATCATTTCCACCATTAAACCTATTTTCTTCTATTAATTGAATAATATTGAATTATTTAATTAATTCATTATCTCATCATTAATCTAACTTTATTCCTTTTGACTAGTTAAATAAACACCAATTATTTAATTATGTCACTAATATACCATATTCATCTAAATCAATTAGATTGTTATCATTTAATAATTCAATTAAATCACTTTCCCCTCTATAAACTTGAATAATTAAATCAATTATTTGAAATCATTCAGCATATTCAACGAACAAATATGTCTTTATTTGGTAAAGTCAAACATGACTTGCACGTTCATCTCCAAATATTAATTAATTATTCAATTAATTATTTATCCTTACCTATTTTTTGATTGAGTAAATTATTACCTCTAATTTCTCACTGTAATTAGCTAACTAACCAGTCTATTCTTCAATCCCACTAACCACTCAACTTGATTCCTCAATCCCACTAACCACTCAACTTGATTTCTTCAATCCCACAGATTATGCAATCTAATTCATAATTGGATCAATCAAAGGAGTTAACTCTCTAATCTATTTCCTCCCAACAGTTTCGAACCGTTGATCATGATATTTTACAACTAAACCTTGATCATTCATCTCAAATATGAAAAATCTATATAATAACCTTCTTTCTTCTAAAAAATGATTAGAGAATCTATAGAGTTTATACAAAGAGGTCATGTTGAATTGACATTCAAATTCTTGAGAGCAAATACACACATCTTCAATCACCGTTAAGACATGCTTTGAAGCTTTAGCAACAACAAATGGAGGCTTCGTATTGATTCAAACACAATTCAACATCAATACGAATTACACTTCAACATGGGATGGTAACATTTTAATTTTGTGAGTTCAATTTATCTTATCTTATGAATGCATTGCTTGTTGATTTAATTATTTTATAAGTTCATTTCATGAGTATGCGTTTGAAATTTGATCTTGTTTGAATTCATTTGGTTTAATTTATTTGTTGTTTTCCTATGCTATATTTCCCCCTTACATTAATTGGCATGATTGGTGGGACCTAGGTCCTTAACACTAATCTTTTGGCAAGTTTTTGTGAGAAGTTACGGGTTTCATAATGCTAATGTCTTTTGTAGGAAACACTATTATTGTTTGAAACACAGAAGTTCTAGAATTTTCACACAATCATTTTCATGGTTTTAGTGCATTCATACTAAATATGATCACTATCGTACTAAAAAGGCTTGATATTGTCATTTTAACTGCTATTGTATTTTCTATGTTGTAGGTTTCTTACAAAATTTACAGGACTGCTTTCGTCCTAAACAGGTTCGTGGTTATACTTTTTTTGACCGCTATCATTTGAATTTTTTGTTGTTGTTCCAAAGAAAAGTTCGCTATTATACCAAAGAAATCCGCTATTGTTCTATTTTTTGTCCATATTCAATCTGCAAGGTTTCTTTGATTTTTTTAATTTTCTTAACCCTAATGATCAATTGTTTGTTGTGTTTGGGATATTTTCTAATATTTTTGGTGTAGCCCTTGCCGGATTATGGCACATTTTTCATGAAAACAACTATCATTTTGCTTGTAGAGTTGGAAAACTGTCCAAGGCCATTTCAATTTTAAATCATTTTGTAGTTAAAACATATTTCATTTTGGTGCTCCTAAAACTAAATCTCACATTTAGTTTTGGTGTTCTTAAAACTAAACAATACAAAGGTCACATTTCATTTGGTGCTCATAAAATTCAACCTACAAATCTCACATCTTGTTTTGGTGCTCATAAAACTAAACAATAAAATCTCACATTTTCATTTTAGTACTTCTAAAACTTGTTGTGTGGTCTTACAACATGCCCCATTCTGCCCCTTAAAAAAATGTGGACCCCTTTTTTTTCTTCTGTTCCCTTTTGCTTTTGTTTTCTTTGGCGTCATTTTGCGGCTTGGTTACTGATCTTATTTTCAATTTCACTTGGTCTTTCATTTTTATCATTTTTTCCTTCCTGGATTCGATGTTTCAGTCTTTTCATAAAATTTTAATATCTTACCGGAAACCAAAATCTCGGAGTCTTGCATTTTCTTCAAGGCAAATTGTATCTTCATTTGGTCCTAGCTCCACCTAGTATTTCATTGACTGGAGTCGTCGATCCTAGTAATATCCTTTTTATCGGAGTCCGATACTTTTTTATTATTATTTCCTTTTCTTTTCCTTATTCGGAAGTCATAAATCAAAGAGTCTGCTTTGAAATTTGTTAATCTCTCTTGATCCCAATTCTCGGTCTTTTCTCTCATTTCGGTTTTCTCTGTTTGAAGCTTAGAGGTAAATTCTTGGATCTCGATGTTTCTTTTCAAAGTCAATACTGGAAATTCTTGATCCTGGTGATCACAAATTAATCACGTATCTTTAATGGCCCATACCTTATAGAGAATTAGCATGACACCTGATTGCGACGTATGATCATGGCACTGTCTTTCTCCTCTAGTAGCGAGCCCGCACATAAATCTAGGTGTTTGTAATTTGGACCCTAATCCGTAATGATTGCACCTTTATTCAAGGAATTAATGTGAAATAATAGGTAATTAGTGGAGGTGGAAAACTACCTATGTACTTGGTACCACCTCAAGGATGCAATTGCTTTTGTAATAGTCCACTTCGTGTCATGCTGCAAATTTGCAAAGGACATTGAAAGAACGAAACAATATTGGCGCGTAAGGAGAGGTAAATTTCAAGAGATCAAGAACACAACTACCAAGGGTTTAGACGTTGCATTCTAAAAGAATATTATCATCGACCAGAACTAGGTATGTTTCAGATAACTAACACTCTGTTTGTGATTTTCAAGTTGGAAAAGTCTCGAAAATGGCATTTCCCTTTAGAAATTGAAATGTTTATTATTCATTGATTTTTGAATTTAATCAAAAAATGAACTCAAAATTTTATAAACTGTAAGTTTTGGTTAAATTTAACCCTAACTCGCACACAAGACACACATTTTGAAAATTGTATAACACACTAGACAAAATGAGTACTTCTGACGCAAGGGCAAAGGATGAATTCAAATACTGCAATTCACAAGCCATACCAATCAATGTGGTTGTTACAAACACTTATATGGGATGGTCTTCTGCTATTGAAATACCTTCACGGGTATTACAAGAAAATGCCTCTCAATGTACGAAAAATGTTGCAGAAAATGGGTTACTTTTAGTAGAAGGGTTTCCACCAGCAATGGAGGCCCCTTAATTGGTTATGCAATGTATGAACTACTACAACCCAACTAAAAGAGTCATTGAGAAAGAAGGGAGAATTTATGTAGACCTCTCACAGAAAGGAATTATATATACATTTGGGCTCCCTATTTACACACAAATGTACAATGTTGATATGAAAGCAAAGGGAAAAATGTATCTAAATTTTGAACCACGTAATAGAGAAATTATGAGTACCCAATGGTACCAACAGCTGATTACATCAAAAAAAAAAAGTAATTTAGAGGTCTATGTTCAACCAAGAAATGCAAGATATTATAACTCTATTGAGTAGGGTAGCTAGTTTAAGGGATGCAAGCAAATTTGAACCCTAGATGTTTGTAATAATATCTAGCTTGATGGAAAGTCTCGTGCAAATGCATTGGGGAAAGTTTATAAGTGACAAATTATATGAACATATAACAACATTCCCCAAAACCAGGTGCTTTTATATGTCTTCATATGTTATTTACTCATGTGCCATGAGAGCCAACAAGAAAGGGTTGAAACAGATTAGTACTCTGGGCATGAAGGTAGGAAATAGTTTGATATATGCTCATTTACCCTAGATCACCATCCAGGGATGTAAAGATAATTACATGAAAGTCAATGATTTGTTCTCCATGAAATTGGTTAGAACAATGGAAGGTGATAAAGCAGAAAGATTGTCCTTGGAAGTACACAGTGTCATTCGACCAATCGGAGGTTGGTACATTTAGTTCCCTACTTACTCCTACATTAGGATGGAAGGATTTGATGGACATCCATTCATGTTGTCCAAGTACCCAATAGATAATTTTTTTTTATTAGAATTGGTGAGACAGTTGAAACTATCTCAGGCTCTTTATAGCCATGCTCGCAAGAAGGCCTCTTTCAAATTTCTCATTATTATAGGAAATTATAAATATAATGCAATTTGAGTGACTGATTTGTGTGAAGAAGAATTAAGAACATATAATTTTGAAGAGTTCCCACTTCAAAGAATATATTATGACATTCAGGGAAATATTTCCAAGAATATAGTTGGTTATCATGCTCATGTACCACACTTAGAAGATTATTGGCTTAATTGTGAAGATGAGCACAAAGTAAGAGTAAGAAAATATGAAAGATTGTCTCTAAAATCTGCTTGAATTCTCAAGCTTCATGACATTCCAAATCAATTGGAAGAGGATGATGGTCAAGTGTTGAATAAAGTCTACAATGAAGACAGGGCATATGATGAACCCATCCTAGACCCAGGTTATGATGATGAAGACATGACATCAGTTGATGAGTTCTCTAGACCAGTTTTAGTATATACTCAACACTAGATTGATGATTTTTGTAAAGGTTTGAGAGAAAGGGGAATTGAGCCCACATTCTTAGAAGATAAAAGGAGAAAACAAAGAGATGAAACAACATTTGAGAGTGGAGAGTCTACTAAGAAGAGAAGGAAAACTAGTAAGGTTACTCATGGTATAAGAATTGAAGAAAGAACCCCTAAAATTTCAAGACAAGAAATTCCTATGAAGCCATTTGATAAGTAGAAAGATGAAAAAATAGGTAAAGATAAATAAAAAGTAAGACCCAAAGGTGCATCTTCCTCTACAATGAAGTTAAGATCTAAACCGGTTATTGATGAAGAAGCAAGAGTAACAGAAAATTTTGGCATGCAAACCAGGTCTGCGTCTCAAAAGGTTGTAGCACTATTTACTTCTCCTCCTTCTGTTAACATGGCTAGTATGAAAAAAACACTAGGAGGAACTCCTATGGTCTTGGAAGAGATTTCTGAGGAAGATGAAGGAAGAATTAAAGAAAAAATGGATAGATGGGGTGCCATGTGGGAGAAAGTGAAAGAAAATAAATATCAAGATAAACCTATGGTACATCCAGTGATAGAAGAGATTCAGGATACAGGTTCTAATCCTATAAATATTGAAGAAGAAGAGTTTGTAGAAGGAACACTCACCTCAGAGGCGGGAAACCCTAATATCCTTTAGATGGAAGCAAGGAAGACTACAGAGTAGAACCCTATTGATGAAATAATTGTTGAAGATACTTTTGATTCCCAGCCTTTGCTCGAGAATGTTCCAAATGTTAATGAATAGTCACAGGTCTTTGAAGAACTAGAGAAAGTCCATGTTGAAGTTGAAGTTGAAATTGAGAAGGAAGAATCTACATAGTTTTCAGGTGATGGAATTGAAAATGAGGAAAACCCTGATGTAGCAGAGAATAAAGAAAGTAATGTCCAGAGAGATGATGTTGAACATCTAGATAGACAGGAAAATATAAGTCTTCAAACAGAGGAGACAATGCCAAACCCTACTAATCCCGAATCTATGCCAAAAATTAGTGAGGAAATTCTCATTTCATAAGACATGAAAGATAAAAGAGAAGAAGTTCCTGAATCATGTGGAAATGAGGAACAAAGAAATGTTACAAAGGTAGAGAAAGATGATGATACATCTGATTGGTTAAATCAGGGAATTGGCTTCCCAAATGGAAGTAGAAGTATTGCCTCTAAATCTTAATAGTTTTATATAGGAAGTAGAGACTCCTAAGCCTACGTGCAGAGAAAAAAAAAACACATCATAAAAAGAAATGAAAATGGTGAAAAACCCATCCATATAGCTACTCCAACAACTGATAAAGATAGATTTGAAATAACGCCTGAGGAGTATAAGATAACGGTATGAATCTTGGACACTCATCTTGGAGGAAAGAGTTAGAAGAAATAAAAGTGAATTTGGATGCTACTGTTGCCAAAGTGCAAAAATATAAATAGAAGAAAATAAAATTGAAAGAATGGGTTGCTACCTTGAAGCATTTTATAAAGTCATTAATCCAATCTGGTTAGGCACAAGTTGAATTGCCCGAACATCCAATGTTGATGTCACTAGAACTAGTGGATGCAATCGCAACAGTTCACCATAAAATGAATATATTTGAAGAATGGATTGAGTACTAGGTAAAGTAGGGGTAAAAATCCATTACAGATGAAATAGGGAAGCACAAGGAAGCATGCCATTGGTTAGATAAATCTAAAATATTTGAAAGTGAATGCAGATTTCGCCAAGAGAAAGTTATTGAAGAAAGGCGAAATATTGAAATTCTCATGCAAGTAAGTATCCAAGAATTAATACAGAGAAATTTAATCTTAGAACAAGAACTTACATTGCTAGTAAAATTGAAGAAACAATTGAAATGGGAAGGTGACATGTTAATACAATGCATTGAAGGATTTGAAAAGGTCATCATGGAATGTAGAAAATTGATTGATGAAGATCGAGAGTTTATTTAAATGCTAGCATGTCAAGGTTATGATCCCCAGACATAAGGATAGGAGGGTAAATAAGCTAAAGCCTTCAAGGAATGGATTGAAAGAATAAATAAATATCTTGTTCAGGTGTTTACGTGGGAGGTCATTGATGAAATTATACAATGCAGAAACACTATAGCTAAATATGAAGCAGATGAAGTGTAGAGGAATGATATTATACTCTAGGTATCTGAAGAATATACTAGGCTGAAACTCACTTGGAGGACAATACAAGGGATTTGGAAGGAACAGATGCATCAAGTAATGAATGCTTTCCAAGAGGACTAGTTGAAGAAAGGTGAAGAAAAGATCCTAGAGTCTGAGCCTTGAATGAGGAGATGAAGAGCCAGATACTGGACACCGGAAGTGTGATGGAGGTTTTTGTTTTGTTTGCAATTTTTGGGTTTGCAAGTTGATCCCAGTCCCAGTAGATATTCTTTATTCTGGTATTTTGGAAGGAAGCTAATAGCCATGATATATGCGAAGTGTTTAGTGCTGGAGTATGAAGTGAAAGTGTTGCTATTTATGAAGTCAAAGCTTTGACTTCATATAGAATATTTTGATGATAGTTGTCCTATGCCATGTGCCACATTTTAATTTTTTATTTCTGATTCTCTGGATAGACTTTAAGTTGAACTTTTGAGGCCTTGTTCCTATAAAAGGTCGTTTCTTGCTTTATTTTTATTTTAAGTTCAAAATTTGTGGATGTCGAAGGAGCATAAAACTTTTTCAAGTTTTTGTTCTTTATTCCTATTTTCTGAATTATTATGACAAAAATTTGTATGCATGTAGACATTGATTAATATCAGAGCCAATTAGATAGCTCCCTATCTCATGAACCTTTTGTAGTTGGTTTCATTAGTTTAGCCGAACAAGACTGTATGCTACACCATTTAAGGGTGCATACAGAACCTACTTAGTGTCTAGAAATGAAACCCCTCTCTTTAAAAGCGTACACCATTTTATATGTAGCTGTGAAGCAATCTGGTGAAGTATAAAGCAATTTGCTTAGTTTTAATTGATTCTTTGGGGCATGCATGGAGAATAACTGGGAGAAATTTTAATTTCAATATTTTTATTCTTTATTTTAGAGTAGATGTTTAAATTCTTGAAAATGTTCCAAAATTCAAATGAATGGATGGAATTTTATTGAAAATCTTTCATTTTCTATAAAATTGTTGAATACTTAATGCTAAATCTACTTAAGTGATACCAAATAATTTGTGATATTCATGGAATATTATTTTAAATATTTTGATTTCATGATGTTATTTTATGAATGAAGTGGAAATTTTGTGTGAAATTCTTATGATTCTTAACAAAACTAAAAGTAACCGTAGTCCCTTTGTGATTAACAACAATATCACATCAAACCCAAGAGCGACCCTAGTACAATCATGACCTGGTTATCAGAGACTTGGGATTGAACCAAAGCCAATATTTTCCGGTTAAAGTAGAATTCCCCTTTAGGTTGTCTTCATTCCATATCTTTCAAGAAGGATAGGCTCTTTGCGGTCTTGTCTATGAAGAATTTACTCACCTTGTTTGTTGCGAGTAAAATCATCATCAACAAAACTGAACAAAGCAAATCTCACATTTTTTTAGTGCTCCTAAAATCATTTTTTTTATTTTGATGTTGTCAAGAAGAATGCATTTCATTTGTTGACACTATTAAGACGAACAACAAAACTTGAAATTATTCAATTTGGTACTATAAAATTGAACAAATCTTTCATGATTTACAAATTGATAAATCTTGCTTGAAGTATCAAAAATTTGGATTTAGTGTACCTAAAAATGAATTGGTATCTTTTCACAATTTTTGGGCTTAAAATGAAATTGCTATGAATTTTATACCATGTTCACCATGATTGGTGAGCTGAGTGTGTATCCTCTCCCCCTGCATCTTTTGACGATCCTGGGTAACGAGAAACACTTTGGGCTTTATGCATTTTTTGTGGTCACCCAATTTTTAGGATAAGGGCCTGCTAATGAGATACATCCTGCAATGGAAAACTCATATAAGTGACTCTAAAAAAATATTTACCGATGGGCTATATAATTTTTGTGAAATTGAAAGAAAGTAGCTTATAATTGGGTGGGAATAACATATAGTGCCTCATCCTTGTCTGAACATAAGGGTTGGGTAGGAAAAACTAAAGCCTTAAGTGGCTTATGTTTAAATTATATGTTGCACTGTTCACGGTTGTCACTAAATACCTTATTTTAGAAGCCTATCGAGTTTTCTAAAACATCCTTCAAAATAGTGCATGGGAATAGCATTGTTCCCAAAAGTTACTTACCACGTCAGATCTATAGTTGAGGAAATAAAGCATTAAGTGAATGGACTCTTTTTCTTGGAGTGTCAAGATTGTACATTTCCTTGACATATCCTAATTGTTCCCTCTATAGATTCAATTAGAACCCTTTCGAGGGGTAGGTAAACCTACAGAGAAATTGTACCTTTTATTCCTTAGGATGTGTTGATTGATAATCTACAGGATATCACATTGAATCTGAAATTGTCTATTGTATACATCACTTTCCATCAAAAACATTAGATCAAACAAGTATCACAAAAATTACAAACTTATCCAACAAATTGTTGTTAAAGAAACTATAAAATTTAGAAATAGGGCCACTATTGACATTCCTGCCACTTTTGTCCTAAACATTTCCACTACTGAACTAAATTTTGACCATTGTCATCCTAATATTTTATCGCTACTGTTCTAAACAGTGCTGCTTCTATCAAAATTATCGTTATTTTTCTCAGTGTTGCACCAGTCAGAAAAATTGATATAGAGACCACTATTGCTCAAATTTTGACTGCTGTCATCCTATGTCCCAACTGCTACTATCCTAAAAAATTGTCACTATTGTCCTAACAGAGACTACTACTATCTTTTTTTCTAGTGAAAATAAAAAATTGATTGAAAACTAGTTAGTTCATCTTCTGTTGAAACAAGAACAATCAGACCTGCACCAAGTCATATCAACATCTTTCCATATGCATTAGTAAAACAAAACATCAACCTAGTTTTAAAACAAAAATCAAACACAACTTGGATTATCCTCTTTCTCGCAATTTGTAATATATTAACATCAACCTTTTCTTGTAATATATCGATCCAAGTCTTGTACACTTTGTGTCCCAAAATTGACATTATCTCAAAACATCCACCAAAATCACTCATACCTTAGAGTCTTGAGCATCAAAACACACAATCCATAGTGAACCATCAACAAATATTTGACCAAAAGGTTTTTCACACATTATCTCCATACTTCATTTAAAAAAAAATACCAAAAACAAAACACCATCCCATTTCATAAGAAGTGGTCACAAATTCCCCAAGGTGTTGAACTTGTTTATGACAACAACGAGGTCTCAACAAAAGAAAAGGACGGAATCAAACAAGATTAGTTCTAGTGCACCCATGGGGTTACAATCCAAATGACCTTAAAACTCCTCAAAGAGAACCCACATTTAAAGCAAACCAAGATCAACCACCTAGTGAGGCAAAAATACTTCTTAGGAATCAAGAAGGAATTGCTAGACAAAACCACCCTCATGGTTCTCAAACTTACACCATAGAAGAATATGATAGCGACAAGGAAATCACTGACAAAGAACTCTATGAACGTTCCCAAAATCCTAAGATACATAAACTTATGGAAACAATGCTTGGGAAGAATGCAAACCAATATTTCCTTACACTAGCACAAAGTTGATGCAGGAGCATCCCAGGTTTCAAGCAATTTTGCATCAACCACAAATATTTGCATTCATGTTTTCTTGCATTTCAATAGTTATATGTCTAGACCCAGTCTCAATGTTTCATACCACATTGTACGACATTGTAGCATCAGAGCTCGAAGAGCAGGGTATATGATCTTCATGGAAACATATACATCATATCCAGAATTTAAGTGTTTTGGAGATTCCAGAACAAAGTTATCGCTAACAAAATATCAACTGCATTTGGATAGAGAGCATTCACCGACCAGTCTTAGCTTTTCAAGTGTGTGGACCTATCCTATGAATTTCGGAGCTCAATAGATCATTCCATAAGGATGCACATTCATCAAGGAACCATAGTTTTGATGTGTATCATGTTTTTCAAAGATCAAAGGAAATTCATATGCTTGGCTGACCTTCACACGTTTCATATATTTTGGGGTTTAAGACCTCTTGAGGCCGACACATACCTTTTGTAGAGCTGGGAACTGATATATATAGGCATCATGTAGTTGCATTAGGAATCAATCAAGTAGTGAAGTGGAAATAAATATCTAGGGTTTTAAGGGCTTCGACTAGTATTTTAATTCTAGGCTTTACCGCCATATCATTCAATCATTCTATATTTATGTAAGCCGAAAGGAATGGAATGTAGCCATAGAATAATTGATCATCCTTTATATTTCCATATGTGTTTGCATTCTTGTTCATTGAGTTTCCGTTGTGCTTACTCTTGCTACAAGGTTGGGAAGTCCTATTTCTAAACCCTCCATCCTTGACTACACCAAGTGGTATCAGACGAAGTTGTGAACCTTTGGGAGATTAGAACAAAGTTTTGAACCTTTGGGAGACCAGAGTGAGTTTGTAAATTTTGGGAAAGTGAAGGTGGAAAGATCATCGACTTGAGGCAGTTGCACCAGAGCGAGTTTGTGAAGTTGAGCAAGACATTCTGTAAGATCTTTTTGTGTACAAATCGTCAACTTGAGGCAGCCTACTTGTGTTTTTCAATAGATCGCCGATTGTGAGGCAGTTGGGACCCTGTAGCCAGATCACTGATTTGATGCAGTTACACCAGATCCTAGGAAGAGATGCCACTGAGGAGAATTCATACTACGGTTAATGTTGTTGGAAAGATGGATGAGATGATGGAGATGATGCGAACAATGAAAGGAGATTGGATGTTGTTGAAGAAGATAGAAGAAAAGGCTTAAATCCTAGTCTGAATGATGAAAGTGATGATGATGAAGTTAAAGTTGAAGAGACCTCAGAAGAGGAAGAATTAGCTTAGGTAAGGATGATTAAGGCTATTTGAAAAATAGGAAAGCAGCCTAGAATGGAGATTATGAACTATACCAGTAACCTAAACCCTAAGGAGTTGATTGATTAGATAAATGACATTGAAGAATACTTTGAATATGAAGAAATCGAAGACCCAGAGAGTGAGATTTACAAAAACTAAGCTGAAAGGACATGCTGCAATATGGTGGAAGGAAGTTCAATTGGAGAGAAACAAAAAAGGAAAAGAAAAGATCATTAAATGGGATAGAATGGTGATAAAATTAAAGAACCACTTTATACCTGCAAACTATGAGATGGAGTTGTTGAAGAGATTGCAAAAGTTGAGATAGAAGGAAAAGATTGTGAAGGAGTACACTAAGGAATTTCATAAGATCATTATCAGGATCAGATACAGTGAAGCAAGTAAGGAGAAAGTGGAAAGATATATCAATGGGTTGTGGATGAACATTTAGGAAGATTTGAGTCTAGTCAGGATGAATTTAGTGGAGGAAGCATATCAATTTGCATTAAAGGTGGCAAAAAAGCTGAACAAAAGTCTTGAGAAAAGGTAGAGAGGTAGAGGAGGTAGATTTCAGAGAGGAAGGACACATTCTGAAATAGAAAGACTCTATGTGGAGCAAAGAAAGGACAAAGATTCATACCGCAAGTAAGAGAAGGATTCTAGTTCATAACGGAAGGGAAGAGATTACAAAAATTCTTACCGCTACAACAAAGGAGGTTACAATTCTTACCACAATGATGGATACCAAAGAGATGAGAAAGGATATGACAAGAGAACTTTCAGAGGAACCTATTTTAAGTGTGGAGGTGAAGGACATAGAGCATTTGAGTGCCGCCAAGAAAGTAAGAAGAATGAAAATCATGCAAGAACTAGCTATGTGGAGGAAGAACCAGTGAAATCATCGAGTTCTAGAGGGAGTCTTGAGAAGGGAGAATCATTATTCATGAGGAGAGCACTTTTCTAGGAGAAAGAAGTACCTAAGGAAGCACCACAGAGGAAAAATTTGTTCCAGACTAGATGCAAGGTAGGAGGTAAGTGTTTCAAAGTTATCATTGATAGTGCTAGCATAGATAATCTAGTTTCTGAGGAAATGGTGACCAAGTTAGATTTGGAAAGAAGGAAACATCTGAAACCTTATAGGATATCCTGGATTCAAGATGAGCACAACATACTAGTAAGTGAGCAATGTCTAGTGAATTTCAAGATAGGGTCATATCACGATGAAGTGCTATGTGATATTATGCCGATGGATGTATGTCATATGTTGTTGGGAAGACCTTGGCAGTATGATAAGAAATGTATAGATGATGGGAGAAAGAATACTTATACCATAACATCCAATGGAAAGAGAATCACCTTGAAACCTTTGGAGGATGAACTTGAAAGTGAAGTATGTGGAACAACTAAAATCAATTTAGTAGATTGAAGGAAATTTTTGGATGGATTGAGGCATGCGAACATGTATTTTGATTTGATTCCAAGGAAGTGTGCAGACTTGGATGCAGGAAGAATCACAAGAGAAGAAGAATCACTAGAGAGGAAGTGATTGAACTAGTAATAGAGTGCCAAGGCCTTATATCAGAGAATGTTCCAGAAGGATTTCCACCAATCTGAAGTATCAATCATCATATAGATCTTATTCCAGGAGCCAGTTTGTTGAAAAAAGCTGCACACCAGATGGCACCAGTAGAGAATGTGGAGCTAAATAGACAGATACATGAACTGTTGAAGAAGGTATTGATTAGAGAGAGTATGATATCATATGTGGTACCAGCTATACTTGCACCTAAGAAAGATGGAGAATGGAGGATGTGTACATATTCAAGAGCTATCAATAAGATCATAGTGAAGTATAGATTCCCATTGCCTAGGATGGATGACATCATGGATAGTCTAAGTGGAGAAAAGTATTTCACCAAGATAGATCTAAAGAGTGGATACCATCAGATCAGGGTCATGGAAGGAGATGAATGGAAGATTTCTTTGAAGACAAATGAGGGATTACATGAGTGGTTGGTCATGCCATTTGGACTAACTAATGCACTGAGTACATTTATGAGGCTGGTGAATGAAGTCTTAAAGAGATTCTTGGGTAAGTTTGTCATTGTCTATCTGGATGATATTTTGATTTTTAGTAAGACTAAGGAAGAGCCTTTGGAGCATATCAGACAAGTATTTCAGAGGCTAAGAGAAGAGAAGTTGTTGATAAACATTAAGAACTATAGTTTCATGAAGGAAGAACTAGTGTATTTGAGATTTGTGATATGTGTGGAAGGATTGAAGATGGACCCTGAGAAGGTTAGAGCAGTAGTTGAGTGGCCTACACCTGTGAATGTTGGAGAGGTGAGATCATTTCATGGACTACCAACTTTTTACCAGAAGTTCATTAGAAATTTTTGTGGTATTTGCACACCTATGATAAAGATAATGAGAGGAGATCGAAAGGAATTCATGTGGACATCTAGAGAACAAAGGAGTTTTGAGTTGTTGTAGAAAAAGGTGACAAAAAAACCTATGTTGGCATTACTAGACTTTGATAAGGTATTCCAAGTTGACTGTGAGGTTAGTGGAAGTGCAATAGGAGTTGTGTTAAGTTAGGAAGGGAGACTAGTAGCTAACTTCAGTGAGGAATTGAATGATGCTAGGAGAAGATATTCAGTTTATGATCAAGAATTCTATCCAATCATACAAGCCTTGAAGAAGTGGAGACATTACTTGTTGCCTAAGGAGTTTGTGTTGTATACAAATAGTCAAGCTTTACAATATTTGAATAGTCAGGGGAAGTTGAACCAGAGAGACATGAGATGGGTAGAATTCTTGCAGAGTTATACATTTGTGTTGAAGCACCAGAGTGGGAAGTCAAACAAGGTTGAAGATGCATTGAGTAGGAGGAGTTTGTTGATAGAGATGAGAATTGAAGTATTGGGTTTTGAAGAACTGAAGCACATGTATGAGGAGGACCTTGATTTTGCAAAAGCATGGAAGGCTTGCAGGGAACTTGTAGAGACAGATAGAAGCAAGTGGCTAGATTATTTCATTCAAGAATGTATGTTGTTCAAGAAAAAATAGTTATGTATTCCTAGAAGTTCAATGAGAGAGAATTTGATGAAGGAAAAGCATTGCAGAGAGTTAACATGACATTTTGGAATTGATAAGACTGTAGCATTGGTGAGTGAGAACTATTTTTTGACACAATTGTATAAGGATGTTAGGAAATATGTTCAGAGTTGCAGGATTTATCAAGTTGCAAAGGGAAAAAATTAGAACACTAAGAAGTATACACCATTGACAATACCAGAGAGACCATGGGAAGACATAAGCATGGATTTTGTGTAGGGTTTACCTAAGAAACCTACAGTATTTTATTATGTATTTGTGGTTGTGGACATATTTTCTAAGATGACACATTTCATACCCTTTAAGAAGACCAGTGATGTAGTACATGTTGCAGACCTATTTTTCAAGGAGATTGTGAGATTACATGTATTACCAAAGAGCATAGTATTAGACAAGGACACTAAGTTCATTGGATATTTCTAGAAGAGATTTTGGAAGAAGATGAAGATACACTTGAAGTATAGTTCAACATTTCACCCATAGACAGATGGACAAAAAAAGTGGTAAATAGGAGTTTGGGGAACTTTTTGAGGTGTTTGAAGGAAGGTAAAGTAGGAAATTGGGACTTGATATTACCACAAGCAGAATTTGCATACAACAATTTGTTGGAAATATGCCTCAAACAATACAGGCTGAAACCTCCATTAGAGCCAAGTCGGTGTGATATTCTAAATGTCTAGCCAACTAGGTAGTTTGTATCATCATGTTTTGCATAGGTTGTTGTGACCTTGTAGGAGTCTTGCCGAACGGTTACTATTTGGAGTCTATCACTGTAACATAGAGTAGTCATTGTGATCTCTTACCGTACGGACACCTCTGGCCGACAGGCCATTCAATCGTGTATCAGGGAGACTCTTGGCGACCACGGGCTTCGGGATAACCTATGATTGCTCGGTAAGAAGTCTCCACAAAAGTTAATGTCTCACCGACGAAGGCTCAAGTGTTAGTCATCGGTGTAACACAGCGGCTCGATGAGAAGTCCTAGCGAAAGTAACTTGTCTCACCGACAGTGCTTTATGTTGGAGCCTTCAGGGTAAGTCTTGGCATTCAGTATGTTCTCTTAGCAAAGGGTGTATGTCTTGGCGACTTGTGACAGCTTCGGGGTGACAATAAAGATCTCGTGAAGACGTCTCAACGATAAGCTTTTGTCTTGCTTACTGTGACTTGGTGCTTAGTATGACTTAAGTCTTCAGAGTAACATTTGTTATCTCGATGAAACCTCTTGGCGACAATGATAAGTCTTGTCGACTATTCCTTGGAGCTTGATATGACTTGATCTCATCGGTATAACGTCTCATCGAAAGCTAT
Source organism: Sequoia sempervirens (assembly GCA_007258455.2). Taxonomy (NCBI): domain Eukaryota; kingdom Viridiplantae; phylum Streptophyta; class Pinopsida; order Cupressales; family Cupressaceae; genus Sequoia; species Sequoia sempervirens. Next base: position 5,240,616 of record VDFB02270651.1, on the reverse strand, counting down.
GAGTCTGGGCGATAGCGATACATGTAGAGAACGTCGGCGTGAGGTCCCAGTGAGAACGATATGTCTTGCCGACAAAATATTTCTTTGAAGTGACTTGTGACATCGATATGAAGTCTCACCAAATCTTGATACTCTTTCCGAATGGAATGCTCATGTCTATATGACTTCGGTATAACCTTTGATGACTCGCTATGATCTCCTAGCGAAAGCGATAGGTTTGGGCGACTGTGTGGTGACTCGGTGTAACACATGAAGCTCGATAGAATGTCTTGGAAACTATGGTGACTCTTGGCGATATCGATATGAAGTCTAAGTGGCATCGGCGAGACACTGTTAGTGTCTCACCGAGATGCCAACACATTGTGAATTTTGTTGACCGAGTAAGACTTTCCGATGTGGCATCTTGTGGACGAATAGGAGGAGCCGAATGTGAATAGTTAGTGGTTGGTTCGTTGTGACGGTTCTGTGAGGAAGCTCGACAGACATGGAACAATAGAGATATACTATGTGATTGCAGATTGTGATCGGTTGGTTCGAAGTTTGGTTGATTTGACAGATTGTTGTATGATCAAAGTGATTTATGTTCTATAAAGATTGTAACGTAAAGGTTCCTGTGCAAGTTTGTTAATGGTGAATGCTGCTATAAACAGACACCAAAAAGATAAGTCTAACAATTGTATGTAATCCTTATTACTGTAATACAAAGTGATTTCTCTTGGTGTGGTGGGTTTTTCTGCCATAAGGGTTTTCCCACGTATATCTGGTGTTCTTATGTGATTGTCAAATACTTTGTTTCTGTTATCTGCTTCATAATGCATCTTAATTGAACTATAAGTGCAAATTTTAAAGTGTATCTACATTCTTCCCTGAGGTATTGACGTTAGGAGAATTGTTTTCCGCATCTAATTTTCCTTACAAGTGGTATCAGAGCTTGGCCAGTTGTGTTATCCTTGTGGGTACGTTGGGTTTTTTGAGTCAATTTTGTTCAGTGGGAGTCTTGTAGAGTTTGTTATTTCTAATTACAGGTTGAGATGGGTAGCACGTATGGAAAGATTGAAATAGAGAAATTCAATGGCAGTAACTTTGAGTTGTGGAAACTCAAGATGGAGGATCTTCTAGTTGATCATGATCTGTGGATTGCTGTGTCTGGAACTAAACCTACAGGCATGAAGCAAGAGGATTGGGACCTTGTAGATAGGAAGTCTAAGGGGTTGATAAGGCTCTGTTTGGCAGATTTAGTCCTTCTGAATGTGCATGAGGAGAAGACTGCATCTTCCTTGTGGAATAGACTAGCGTCTATTTATCAGGGGAAATCTTTGGTGAATAAATTGTTCATGAGGAAGAAGTTGTATTCTTTGAGAATGCAGGAAGGAGGGTCTATAGCTGATCATTTGAACGCATTTAATATGTTGATTGCTCAATTGACATCTGTTGGTGTGAAGAATGAAGAAGAGGATCGTTGTATGCTTCTATTGTGTTGTTTGCGAGACTCATGGGATCATTTGGTGATGGCTATTGGGAGTACAACATCGAGTTTCAAGATGGAAGATGTTGTTGGTTCTTTGTTGTCAGAAGAGATGTGAAGAAAATCTTTTGAGATGGCAAAGGAAGCTCTTGCTATCAGAGGAAGACCGAAAGAGAAAGGCAAGAAGAAGGACAAGAAGTCCAAATCGAAATCAGAAGGGGGATCAAAGTCTCCTGGCAAGAAGTCCAAGGTGAAGTGCTGGAACTGTGGGCAACCTGGTCATGTCCGAAAGGATTGTAAAGAGGAGGAGAAGAAGAAGAAGTATTCTTCTGAAAATGACTCTTCTCATAGTGATGCAAACGCCTTCATTGCAGCCTTGGCTACTCAAACATCAGATGATGTCTGGCTGATTGATTCTGGAGCATCTTTCCACATGACATCTCATAGAGAATGGTTCACAAGGTGTACTTGGAAAGTGATTCTACTTTGGAGATAGTTGGCCATGGAAGAGTTAGAATACAATTTCCTGATGGCAGAGTAAAGGGAATTAATGATATGTACATACCAGGTCTAGCTCAAAATTTGTTGTCTGTTAGTAAGCTGAATGATATCAGAGTACAAGTCTTGTTCTCTGGGAATGGCTGCAAGATGACTAGAAGATCAATGGTGCTGGCTAGAGGTGCTCAAATTGGTACCCTGTACAAGCTGGATGCACAGGCTGTTCAATGTAACAGTGTCTTTGTAAAGTCACAGAAGGCTGCTCATGGAGGTAAAAAGGGAAATATCCCTAATTATGTAAACTCAATGGAAGTAAAACTTCCTACAGAGAAGACTATGCTTTGGCATCATAGGTTAGGCCACATAGGAGAAAAAGGTTTAAAAACCTTGAAGAACAAAAACCTGGTTGAGGGGATTGATGATTGTAATCTGGAATTTGAATTATGTGAACATTGTATATATGTAAAGCAACATTGTGTTTCATTTTATGATAGTCCTCATAAATCTTTTGGTTTGTTAGACTATATTCATTTGGACGTGTTTGGTCCAGTAGATGTTCCTTCTTTGTCTAAATCAAGATACTATGTGTCGTTCATTGATGATTATTCAAGAAGAGCATTTATTTATTTTCTGAAAAATAAATCAGAAGTATTCAGTCGATTTAAAGAATTTAAAAATCTTGTTGAAAATCAGACTGGTAAAACAATAAAATGCCTAAGGACTGATAATGGCGGTGAATTATGTTCTAATGAATTTGAAAGATACTGTAAAGACCATGGGATCAAAAGACACAAGACTACACCTTATACTCCACAGTAGAATGGAGTTGCAGAAAGATTCAATAGGACAGTGATGGAGAGATCACAAAGTATGCTTAGGAGTGCTGGCTTGGAGGAGAAATTATGGGTTGAGGCTACTGCTACTGGATGCTACTTGATTAATCGGTCTCCTAATTTTGCTCTTGTTGAGAAAACACCTTTGGAAGCATGGTTTGGTAAGAAACCCTCTCTTAGACATATTCGAGTCTTTCGCTGTGAGGCATATGCACATGTGCCAAATGTAAAAAGATCTAAGTTGGAGAACAAGGTTGTCAAGTGTATTTTTATTGGCTATAGTGCTAACATTAAAGGATACAAGCTTTGGAATCCTGCTACAAAGAAGGTTGTATACAATAGGAGTGTAATCTTTCATGAGCTGAAACCTTCCACCTTGGATCTACAGTCAGAAACAAAGTCTGAAAACGATAAGGATGTAGCAGAAATTCCTCCTACTCCAGAGAAAGAGGAATTGAAAATTTAAAATGTACCTGAAACTAAGGAGAGCTCAAGCAGTTCTGAAAGTTCTGAAGAAGAAGAACCTCAGCCTCAGCCATTGAGGAGGTCAACTCGAGAAAGAAAACAACTAGATAGGTATGGGTTCTCATTGATTGATTCTACTTGTTCCTATGCTTTGATTTCTAGCACTGATGAGCCTAAGACTGTAAAAGAGGCAATTAAAATGTCTGATTTAGACTCTTGGTTGGAAGCCATGAACAAAGAGATGGCATCATTAGAGAAAAATGAAACTTGGAGTTTGGTGCCCTTGCCTGAAGGCAAAAAACCTATGGGCTGCAAATGGGTATTTAAGAAAAAGATTGGTCTAGATGGCAGTGTAGAAAAGTACAAGGCGAGATTGGTTGCAAAGGGTTATTCCCAGGTAGAGGGAATTGACTATGGGGAAATATTTTCACCTGTAGCTAAGCTGACGTCCATTAGATTTTTTTTGTCACTTGCAGCAGCATATGATAGAGGTCGAACAGATGGATGTGAAGACAACATTTCTTCATGGTGATCTTGAAGAAGAAATCTATATGTCCCAGTCTAAGCACTTTGTTGAAAAAGGTAAAGAAAAACTGGTATGCAAATTAAAGAAGTCTCTATATGGGTTAAAGCAGTCACCTAGAATGTGGTACCAAAATTTTTATACTTTTGTATTGTCTTTGGGATTTGTGAGATCAAAATCTGATCACTGTGTATATTATAAAGCTGAAGGTGATCAAGTTCTTGTTATTGCTCTCTATGTTGATGATATGCTATTCATAGGCAATAGTAAGCTAATGATTTCTGATCTTAAGTCTCAATTGTCTGCTAAGTTCAAAATGAAGGATCTTGGTGTAGCAAGGTATATTCTAGGGATGGAGATAACTAGGGACAAGAAGAATAGAAAGCTTTGGCTTAGTCAGAGTAAGTATGTCGACTGTTCTTGAGAGATTTTGTATGAATGATTGCAAACAGCTAGTGGTTCTAGTTATGCAGGGAACAAAGCTATTTGTTGAGGACTGTCCAAAATCTCCTACTGAGATGGAGGACATGACCAGTGTACCCTATGCTAGTGCGGTTGGCAGTCTCACGTATGCAATGGTCTGTACAAGGCCAGACATTTCCCAAGCAGTGGGAGTTCTAAGTCAATTTATGGCTAATCCAGGAAGAACACATTGGGATGCTGTAAAGAGAGTTTTCAAATATTTGAAGGGCACTTCAGATTTTGCTTTGTGTTATCATGGGAACTTGGTTGAATCACATAGGACTCTCAGTATTCAAGGTTATGTGGATTCTGATTGGGCAAGGGACATTGACAGCATGAGGTCCACCAGTGGATACATATTCATGATGAATGGTGGTGCAGTGAGTTGGATGAGCAAGCGACAAGCTGTAGTCACTTTGTCCACTATGGAGGCTAAATACATGGTAGCTACTCATGCTTATAAAGAAGTTGTATGGTTGAAATGTTTGTGTTCTAACATTGGTTTTGATGCAGGGGAAATAACAATTTTTTTTGACATTCAGAGTGCAATTTTTCTGGCAAAGAACTCTACTTTCCATGCCAGGACGAAAATTTTTGACGTACAATATCACTTTGTATGAGATATGGTGGAGGATGGAAAGGTCAGTTTGGAAAAGGTTGATACTCTGGAGAATGTTGCAGATTCATTGATGAAGCCGGTGAGCACAGACAAGTTCAGGTGGTGTGCCAGTTCAATGGGCCTTAGTGCCCATGATTTTCAGTAAGTTTTAATTGTGCTTTGGAGGTGCCTTTATGATCTTCGTCAAGTGGGAGATTGTTGGAAATATGCCTCAAACAATACAGGCTGAAACCTCCAGTAGAGCCAAGTCGGTGTGATATTATAAATGTCTGGCCAACTAAGCAGTTTGTATCATCATGTTTTGCACAGGTCGTTGTGACCTTGCAGGAGTCTTGCCGAACGGTTACTATTTGGAGTCTATCGCTGTAACATAGAGTAGTTGCTGTGATCTCTTATCGCGTGGTCACCTCCAGCCGACATGCCATTCAATCATGTCTCAGGGAGACTCTTGGTGACCACGGGCTTTGGGATAACCTATGAATTCTTGGTAAGAAGTCTCTGTGAAAGTTAATGTCTCACCAACGAAGGCTCAAGTGTTAGTCATCGGTGTAACACGGCGGCTCAGTGAGAAGTCCTAGCGAAAGTAACTTGTCTTGCCGACAGTGCTTTATGTTGGAGCCTTCGGGGTAAGTCTTGGCATTCGGTATGTTTTCTTAGTGAAGGGTGTATGTCTTGGCGACTGGTGATAGCTTCAGGGTGACAATAAAGATCTTGTGAAGACATCTCATCGATAAGCTTTTGTCTTGCTGACTATGACTTGGTGCTTGGTATGACTTAAGTCTTCGAAGTAACATTTTTTATCTCGATGAAACCTCTTGGTGACAATGATAAGTCTTGCCGACTATTCTTTGGAGCTCGATATAACTTGATCTCATTAGTATATCGTCTCACCGAAAGCTATGAGTCTGGGCGATAGCGATACATGTGGAGAAAGTCGGCATGAGGTCCTGGCAAGAACAATATGTCCTGCCGATAGAATGTTTCTTTGGAGTGACTTGTGACATCGATATGAAGTCTCACCGAAGCTCGATACTCTTGCTGAATGGAATTCTCATGTCTATATGACTTCGGTATAACCTTTGATGACTCGCTATGATCTCCTGGTGAAAGCGATAGGTCTGGATGACTGCGTGGTGACTCGGTGTAACACATGAAGCTCGATAGAACATCTTCGCAACTATGGTGACTCTTGGTGATATCGATATGAAGTCTAAGTGGCATCGGCGAGACACTGTTAGTGTCTCACCGAGATTCCAACACAGTGTGAATTCTGTTGACCAAGTAAGACTTTCCGATGTGGCATCTCATGGACAAATAGGAGGAGCCGAATGTGAACAGTTAGCAGTTGGTTCGTTGTGATGGTTCTGTGAGGAAGCTCGATGGACATGGAACAACAGAGATATACTATGTGATTGTAGATTGTGATCGGTTGGTTCAAAGTTTGGTTGATTCGATAGATTATTGTATGATTAGAGTGCTTTTTGTTCTGTAAAGATTCTAACGTAAAGGTTCCTGTGCAAGTTTGTTAATGGTGAATGTTGTTGTAAACAAACACCAAAAAGATAAGTCTGACAATTGTATGTAATCCTTATTACTGTAATACAAAGTGATTTCTCTTGGTGTAGTGGATTTTTCTCCCGTAAGGGTTTTCCCACATATATTTGGTGTTCTTGTGTGATTGTCAAGTACTCTGTTTCTATTATCTACTTCATAGTGCATCTTAATTGAACTGTAAGTGTAAATTTTAAAGTGTATCTGCATTCTTCCCTGAGGTATTGACGTTAGGAGAATTTTTTTCTGCATCTAATTTTCCTTACACAATTCAGTAAACCGAAGCATAGGGAAGACACCATTTGAAATTGTGATAGGACAACAACCCAAAGGAGTAGCCAAATTGAGGGATATTAGTAGAGAGAAAAAAAGGAGTGTGGAGGTAGAAGAATTTGTAGGATTCATGGAAACAATGCATACTCAAGTTAAGGAGCATCTGGAGAAGATGAACAAGACCTACAAGGAGAGAGTAGATAAGAAGAGGAGACATAAGGAGTTTTTAGTAGGAGAGGAATCAATGTTATATTTGAGAAAGGAGATATTTCTAGTTGGGACATATAATAAGTTGAATATGAAGAAGTTTGGACCTTTTAAGATCATCAGGAAGTTTTATTTTGGAAATGCATATGAAGTGGAACTCCCAAAGGAGTTTGGCATATCACTTATATTCAACATTGCAGACCTATACCAGTATCATGGAGAGTCACCCAAGGACAAAGAAGTTAGTTTTCTGGACTAGATAGCACATCATCCAAAGGAAATTGAGGAGATTTTAGATAGTAGAGTGGGCTGTAGTACTAGAGGAAAGAAATACAAGGAATATCTAGTCAGATGGAAGGGAAGATCGAAAGAAGATTCATCATGGATTACTTAGGCTGAGGTGGACTGCATTTGTTTTCCTCTAGACCCTAGAATGTGAGCTCACTTTTCTTCTACCTCAAGTTTCTGATGCATGAGCATCCCAGGTTTCAAGCAATCTTGCATCAACCAAAAATATATGCATTCATGTTTTCTTGCATTTTAGTAGTTATCTGTCTAGACCTAGTCTCAATGTTTCATACCACATTGTACCACATTGTAACATTAGAGCTCATGGAGTAGGATACATGTTCTTCATGGAAATATCTACATCATATCTAGAATTCAAGTGTTTTGGATAATTGAGAATGAAGTTATTGCTAACATAATATCAACTGCATTTGGACAGAGAGCATTCATCGACTAGTCTTGGATTTTGAAGTGTGTAGACCTATCCCGTGACTTGTAGAGCTCAAGAGATCATTCCATAAGGATGCACATTCATCGAGGAACCATAGTTTTGATCTGCATCATGTCTATCCAAGATTAAAGGAAATTCATATGTTTGGCTGACCTTCACATGTTTCATATATTTCAAGGTTAAAGACCTCTTGAGGCTAACACAAACCTTTTCTGGAGCTGGGAACTGACATATATAGGCATCATGTAGTTGCATTAGGAATCAATCAAGTAGTGAGGTGGAAAGAAAGATCTAGGGTTTTAAAGGCTTCAACCTGCATTATAATTTTGGGCTTTAACACTATATCATTCTTTAATTCTTTATTTCTGTAAGGTGAAAGGTAGGGCATGTAGCCAGAGAATAATTGATCATCCTTTATATTTCCATATGTTTTGTGTTCTTGTTCATTGAGTTTCCATTGTGCTTACTCTTGCTACAAGGATGGACAGTCCTATTTCTAGACCCTACATCCTTGACTACACCAAAAGTGGTTCCAAACAACCCATAGAATTTAATGTGGAAATTCTTAAATATCCAAATCTTATTCCACTAGGAGATCAAACAGTAGTAAGATAGATACCAAAACTAGTGATGGATCCCAAGATACCACCCTTGTTCTCATAAAACAATGATCAACCTAAATGACCAGCTATGGATAACCAATTGTTTAGGCAACCATCATAAATTGATCACGCAATAGTGGCCCAAAAAAATCAAGGAAATTCAACTCAAAACATGCCACCCCAGAACACTATGCAGAATATGGGAAACCTTCCAATAGTGGACCAACAAGGTAACATCCCATCACAAGGGAAATTCATACTACAATGCACATCATATATTGATCCTTCAAATAACGCACCAATCAACAAGGGAAATATCAATAAAATTCACAACAATAAGGTGTACCACAAATGAACTACCTGTTGGAAAAAAAAGGACATAAAACTGAGAAGGGGGGTGAATAAGTTGTCACAAAATAATAAGCTTTTCAAACTACTTTACATAACTTAATCTTAGATCTGATGAATAAGAAATTAACCATTAGCAATTAACACATCAGATACAAAGAACACCAAGATTTTTATGTGGAAACCCTGTTAGGGGAAAAACCACGATGGATGTTAGTCCACAAGATTATACCCTGTTAAAAATATAATGAAATCAATAAAGGGAATGCACATGCATTCAGCCACATTGCCTAGAGCTCACTTCTCAATTACAAAATGGGCTCACTGCCCAACAATACAGAATAGGATTAAAATATAGAGGGTATGAACTGAGGAAATAGCTTCTCCACAAGCCTGATTATAGTTCCAATTAAGCATAGAAAACTCCTTCATAAACTACTTCACACTTCACTCGATATTTTTCACACTACATCGATGAAAATCACTCTTATATATTTGGTAAATAATATTTCACCAATAACTTAGTCGGTCAACAAATGAAAACATATTTTCAATGTCGGCCCAAATTTGAAAATAATTTTTTAATGTGAATCCACCAAGGTCAGCCACAGCATAGTGGGGACCCAAATTAATACTTCCAACACAAAAATAATTCAATTAATTTCACCTCAAAGATCCACAAGATGTTACCATCATTATTTCAGCCAAGAACAAGAAAAACTGAACATACGCAGGAAATTTTTTTGACCACGAGCACACCGATCAATGTGGATATACCACAAGGATAGAGAACAATCTAGAGACATCCAAGAGCACTAAGAAACAATAGAGAAGCATTCGAAGCAACTGATATTTCCAAAATCACACAAAATTCACTCAGGAACGCTAACATGACCACAAAAACACTGTCAGACTACAACATGGTCAAATCTATATGCAGACCTCTGAAACTTCCGGTAGATGATCTAGATACACTCAACAAAAAACCCTTTAGTCCACAATAGCTGAATATTCAATGTAAAGAATAAAATTCCTTCATGACCTGCATAGTTCCACCGCAAACTTAGAACATTTTCTTTTACAATTTTCTCAATATCCTCAACATATACAACCTCTAATACACCAAATGCTAATAGTGTTGACATCAATGACAACCACATATAAGAAACACATCCACAACATCCAACAATATCCCCCTTTGGCATTGATGGCAACACATGATGTGAAAAATACCATCAACCAGTAGCACTTTCTTTCCCTTTGGTTTTGAATCTTCTCAATTTCTCTTTGATTCTTAAAAGGATTTTTCACATTGCATTTCTTGCCCTTTAACATCAATGGCAAAGGTAACCATGACCTTTCCATATACACACTTTGAACCACATATCTGCACATATGACTACTCCCCCTTAGTAGTAGCCACATAAACATCAATCTAGATCAGAATATAGCAATGTAGCTCATGGATTGATGCAAGTAAATACATATCTTAGTTCTCATCGGGAGGGGTAATTACCCCTAGAATTCCTCTGAGATACTCAAAAGTATCTTTCAGCAACTACTTAGTAAAGATGTCTACAATCTGTTCTTTAGTAGGCACATACTCCAATTTGACTTCTTTCTCATTCACTTTCTCCCTCAAGAAATGAAACTTGATTGATATATGCTTAGTCTTAGAGTGTAGTACCGGATTCTTGAAAATATTTATTGCACTTGAATTTTCACAGTATATGGAAATAGGCTCTTTATATATTACCCTGATATCTTTCAACATTTGTTTCATCCATATTACTTGAGTACAATTGTTTGCAACAACAATATATTCTATTTCAGCAGTAGACAAAGAAATGGGATTCTACTTTTTGCTCAACTAGGATACCAGCTTCTTCCCTAGGAGGAAAGTACCACTGCTAGTACATTTCCTGTCATCTACATCACCAGCCCATTCCGCATTGGTATATTGACCCAGAGTGAGATCATCGTCCTCTTTCAGATATCTGAAGATCCTCTTAACAATAGTTACATGTGATTCTCTTGGATCAGCCTGAAATCTAGGAACCATACATACAACATTCATAATATCTGGTCTAGTCTTAGTTAAATAAAGTAATCCACCGAGCATTGACTTTTATCTAGTTTTATTTTCCTTAGGAGAATCATCATTTTGTGTTAGCTTACATCCGGTCACCATGGGAGTACCAACAGGCTTTGAATCTTCCATCCCAAATTTCTTCAGTAGCTCTCTCACATATTTGGTTTAAGATATGAATATTCACTTGTCTAACTGGGTCACTTGTAATCCTAGAAATAACTTCATCTCTCCAATCATACTCATCTCAAATTCATCCTTCATCTCATCAAAAAACTTCATACATAGATTGTCATCTCCTCCAAAAATGATGTCATCAACAAAGACTTCTATAATTAACTCTTTATCATGATCCAATTTAAAATATAAGTTGCTATCAACAATACCTTTAGTGAATCCAAGCTTTAGTAAGTATTTATCCAATCTAGCATACCAGGCTCTCGGGGCTAGCTTGAATCCATATAGAGATTTCTTCAAGCGAAAAACCTTATCTTCCTTGTTAGCTAGCTGAAATCCATCTGGTTGTTCAATGTATACTTCTTCTAGTTCTCCATTTAGAAATGTTGACTTTACATCCATTTGATAGAATTTGTAGTCCTTGTATGCAACATAAGCAAGAAATAATCTAACAACTTTAATGCTAGCAACAGGGGAAAAAGTTTCTTCAAAATCATCACCTTCCATCTGAGAATACCCTTTACATATCAGTCTTGCTTTATTCCAGACCACTTCACCTTGTTCATTCAACTTGTTCCGAAACGCCCATTTAGTACCAATCACATTTTTTTTTTTGGGTTTGGGAACCAATACCCACGTGCCATTCTTTTCAATTTTTGTCAGCTCTTCCTTTAGAGCTTCCATCCAATGTTCATCTTGATAGGCTTCAGTTTCATTTTTAGGTTCAATCTTGGAAATCAGGCAGTATTCTTCTGCAATCTTCCTTCTAGTTTGAACTCCTTTATTCTTATCTCCTATAATTTGGCTTTCATAATGGTTTAGCTTTACATACCTTGGAGTTTTTGAATTTTCTTGGAATTCTCATTCTTCTGATCTTCCTTCTGTACTTGTACATGTCTTTGCTTCCTGACTACCTTGACTTACCGAAATGAATTGAGGTTGCTTTACTGGAACAACTGGAACATATGGAACATATGGCACATTTTGAAGTTGAATTTTGTCTAAAAATTCTTCCCTTTGTATGTATTGTCTTGATCAGAATCATATCCATAATATCTAGATGGTTTGATAGAATCCTCATCAACTCTGACATTTGCACTCTCAACCATCTTTCTCAGTATTTTGTTATAACATCGGTAGGCCTTGATCTAAGTAGAATAACCTAAAAATATTCCTTCACCACTTCTTGCATGAAAATTTCCTATATCATCATCTCTCTTGACATAACACTTGCTTCCAAAGATCTTGAAATATTTAATAGTAGGTTTGTAATGAAACTATAGCTCAAAAGGGGTCTTACCAGAATTTCCATTGACATTTACCCAGTTTAAAGTGTACAAAATAGTGATTATAGCTTCACTCCAATAGCGCTGGGGCACATTTACTTCTATCATCATTGTTCTAGCATAATCCAAAATTGTTTTATTCTTTCTCTTTGCAACTCCATTCTGTTGAGGGGTTCGGGGAGTAGATAACTGTCTTCTAATTCCATGTTCTTCAGAAAAAGAGTTGAACTCCCTGGAGGTGAACTCACCACCTCGGTCAGATCTTAGACATTTGATTTTTAGACCTTTCTGATTATTTTCCATAGCCTTGAAACTTTTGAACTTTTCCAGTGCTTCACATTTTTTGCTTAAAAAGGAAACCCATATCATTCTAGAATAGTCATCAATAATAACATAAAGTACCTTTCTCCATGTATACTTCTAACTCTGGAGGGGCCATGGAGGTTAGTATGTAGCACCTCCAGCAAATCATTTGAATGAAACTATTTTCTCTAGAAGGAGACTCTAGTCTATTTACCCATCTGACATTCCTTACAAATTGTGTTAGCAAGCTTCACTAACTTAGGTAGATCTCTTATTGCTTGAGTGGAACTTACCTTGACAATGTTATCAAAATTTACATGACACGACCTCCTATGCCACAACCAAATTTCATCTACTTGAGAAATTAAACAACTCCCACTAGCAGTATTCAGGTGAAAAATATTACCTTTTGTCTGTTTTCCAGTAGTAATCATATTGCCAGAACTTCCATTTTTCAATTGTAGATCATAGCCTTTGCCCACCATCTGTCCAAAACTCAAAATATTGTGCTTCAAGCCTTCAACATAAATAAAATCATTAGTATAATCCTTACCACTAAGGAAAATAGAACCTCTACCATGAATCACACCAACATTGTTGTCTCAAAATCTTACAACACCACCATCATATTTCTCTAGACTTACAAATTTGTTTTTATCACTAGTCATATGATGTGAGCATTCACTGTCAATAACCCATTCATCCTTTTCTTCACCTCGGGATGCAAGAGCTTTCTCATCTTTAGTAGATTCAATAGCCACAAGACTATTTTCAACGGTAGCAATGAAAAACCATTCATCTTCATTTCCAATATCTTTATCAGACTCATCATCAATCACTCCTTTAGCAAAATAACATTTATTTTGGAATCTAGACTTGTTAGGCTTAGTTCTAGGGACTCTTTCAAAACATCTTGATGCAAAATGACCTATTTTACTCCATGAAAAACATTTAATAGGTAACACTCCTTCATACTTACCTTTTCCTCTGCCTTCTTTCTTTACAATCACTGCTTCCAATTCATCTACCTTTCTTTCTTTATCTTCAAGTTGCTTTAGTTCTTCATCATACTTGGATATCTTTCTAGAACATTCTCCTAGACCATGTCTTTGTTTCTTATTTCTGGATACAGTATCCTTGAATGGACATTCAGTTTTCAGAACAGATTCACCAAATTCACTTAATTCAAAAGCAACAAGCTTACCAACCAGCGTGTCTCTTGACATCTTTCTTACTGATCTGAGATCTACAATAGCATGAGCCTTCACTTTGTAGGAGGGAGGCAAGGATATAAGTATCTTAGGCACAATTTCATCCTCATCCAGAGAATCACCAACACATGTAATACCCATCATTATTTCATTTACTCTTTGCATAAATGAATTGATATTTTCATCTTCACCCATCTTCAAGTTCTCATACTTTCCTTTTAAACTATGTAGCTTAGCCATCTTCACCTATGCATCTCCTTCATACAAAGTTTCCAACTTCATCCAAATCTCATGAACTGTCTGCATTCCTACCACATTAGCCATCTCCGAATCTGTCAGAGCACTCACCAAAGCTTTAATAGCCCTGATATTATTTTCAGCATCTTTGATCTCATCAGCAATGGAGGGACCATTCTCAAGAATAACAAATGGATATTTTGTAATCTTCTAGTAGGCTTCACCAATACACCTTACGTGACATTGCATCCTGAATTTCCACAGTGATTACTTAGTCCCATCAAATCTTTGAGCGTCTTTCTTGAATGTTTCCATCTTAGATCACCTCAAGCTTTAAGACTTCTTCAGCAGAACCTACTCTGATACTAATTGTTGGAAAAATAAGGACAAACAATTGAGAGGGGGGGTGAATCAGTTGTCACAAAATAATAAACTTTTCAAACTACTTTACTTAACTTAATCTTAGATCTAATGAATAAGCAATTAACCATAAGCAATTAACACATTAGAGATAGAGAACACTAAGATTTTTACATGGAAACCCTATTAGGGGAAAAACCATGGTGGATGTTAGTCCACAAGATTATACCCTGTTAAAAGTATAATGCAATCAATAAAGGGAATGCACATGCATTCAGGCACACTGCCTAGAGCTCACTGCCCAACAATATAGAATAGAATTTCTGGAGGGTATGAACTGAGGAAATAGCTTCTCCACAAGCCTGATTACAGTTCCAATTAAGAATAGAAAAATACTTCACAAACTACTTCACACTTCACTCAATCTTTTTCACACTCTACTCTATAATCAAATGACATTCGCACATACACAGATAAGAGCACACTCAGTGCCTTTCTAAGACACTACACCGATGAAACAATCACTCTTATATATCTGCTACATGAGATTTCACCAATAACTTAGTCGACCAGGAAAATAAAATATATTTTCAATGTCAGCCCAAATTTACAAATAAATTTTTAATGTGAATCCACCAAGGTCAGCCACAACATAGTGGGGACCCAAATTAATATCTCCAACACAAAAATACTTGAATTAATTTCACCTCGAAGATCCACAACACGCTACCATCATTATGTTGGCCAAGAACAAGAAAAACCGAACATACGTAGGAAAAAAATTTGAACACGAGCACACCAATCAATGTGGACATACCACAAGGATAGAGCACAATCTAGAGACATCCAAGAGCACCAAGAAACAATAGAGAAGCATCCGCAAAAACTAAGATTTTTAGAATCACACAAACTTAACTTAGGAACACTGATAGAGACCACAGAAACATTGTCAGACTACAACATGATCAAATCTATATGCAGACCACTAAAACTTCCGGTAGATGATCTTGATACCCTCAACAGAAAACTCTTAGTCCATAAAAACTAAATCTTCAATGTAAAGAACAAAATTCCTTCATGACTTGCACAGTTCCATAGGGAACTTGGAACATTTTCTTTTATAATTTTCTCAATATCCTCGACATATACAACCTCTAATACACCAAATGCTAATAGTGTTGACATCAATGACAACCACATATCAGCAATACATCCACAACATCCAACAATCTCCCCCTTTGGTATTGATGGTAACACATGATGTGAAAAATACCATCAACCCAACACACTTTTTTTCCCTTTGGTTCTAACTCTTCTCCTCAATTTCTCTTCGATTCTTAAAAGGATTTTTCACATTGCACTTCTCCCCCTTTGACATCAATGGAAAGGGTAACCATGATCTTTCCATATACATGCTTTGAACCACATATTTGCACATCTGACTACTCCCCTTGAGTAGTAGCCAGAAACATCAATCCAGATTAGAATATAGTAATGTAGGTCACAGATTGATGCAAGTAAATACATCTCTTAGTTCTCATTAGGAGGGGTAATTACCCCTAGCATTCCTCATAGATACTCAAAAGTATCTTTCAGCAACAACTTAGTAAAGATGTTTGCAATCTATTCTTTAGTAGGCACATACTCCAATATGACTTCTTTCTCATTCACTTTCTCCCTCAAGAAATGAAACTTGATTGATATATGCTTAGTCTTGGAGTGTAGTACCATATTCGTCAAAATATTTATTGCACTTGAATTGTTATAGTATATGGCAATAGGCTCTTCATATATTACCCTAATATCTTTTTAAACATTTTTTTTATCCATATTACTTGAGTACAATTGTTTGCAACAACAATATATTATATTTTAGCAGTAGATAGAAAAATGGAATTCTTCTTTTTGCTCAACTAGGACACCAGCTTCTTCCCTAGGAGGAAAGCACCACCACTAGTACTTTTCATGTCATCTACATGACCAGCTCAATCCACATCAATATATGCACTTAGAGTGAGATCATCATCCTTTGGATACCAAAGACCAAGGTCAACTGTTCCTTTTAGATATTTGAAGTTCCTCTTAACAACAGTTACATGTGATTCTTTTGGATCATCCTAAAATCTAGGAACCATACATACAACATTCATAATATCTGATCTAGTCTTAGTTAAATAAAGTAATCCACCGATCATTGAACTGTATCTAGTTTTATTTGCCTTAGGAGAATCATCATTCCATGTTAGCTTAAATCCGCTCACCATGGGAGTACCAATAGACTTTGAATCTTCCATCCCAAATTTCTTTAGTAGCTCTTTCACATATTTGTACTGAGATATGAATATTCCCTTGTCTAACTGGGTCACTTGTAATTCCAGAAAGAACTTCATCTCTCCAATCATACTCATCTCAAATTCATCCTTCATCTCATCAAAAAACTTCATACATAGATTGTCATCTCCTCAAAAAATGATGTCATCAACAAAGACTTCTATAATTAACTCTTTATCATGATCCAAATTGAAATATAAGTTTCTATCAGTAGTACCTTTACTGATTCCAAGCTTCAATAAGTATTTATCCAATCTAGCATACTAGGCTCTCGGGGCTTGCTTGAGTCCATATAGAGCTTTCTTCAATTGAAAAACCATATCTTCCTTATCAGTTAGCTGAAATCCATCCAGTTGTTCAATGTATACTTATTCTAGTTCTCCATTCAAAAATGTCAACTTCACATCCATCTGATAGACTTTGTAGTCCTTGTATGAAGCATAAGCAAGAAATAATCTAACAACTTCGATTCTGGCAATAGGGGAAAAAGTTTCTTCAAAATGAAAACCTTCCATCTGAGAATACCCTTTACATACCAATCTTGCTTTATTCCGGACCACTTCACCTTATTCATTCAACTTGTTCTGAAACACCCATTTAGTACCAATCACATTTTTTCCTTTGGGTCTGGGAACCAGTATCCACATGTCATTATTTTCAATTTGTGTCAGCTCTTCCTTCATAGCTTCCATCTAATGTTCATCTTGACAGGCTTTAGTGAAATTTTTAGGTTCAATCTTGGAAATCAAGCAGTATTCTTCTGCAATCTTCCTTCTAGTTTGCACTCCTTTATTCTTATCTCCTATTGTGTGAGTGAAAATTGTATCAATGTAAATGAAATCAAACACATTAATAAGACATTAAATCAGAAAAAATGAAAAAGAAATAGAAATATGCAAACTGTTACTGCAGCTTCCCGAAATCGTCTTATCTTCCTCTAACTCCAACGTTTTGTTGGTTTCGAATGGCTCTCAGATCAGCAGATCAAGCTCAAAAAAATGACAGCTAAAGAACGAGATTTTAAAGTGCACACTATGCTAAATGCAAGGCTATGCTAAGATGAGAGTATGGTTGTGAGAATGAAAATGATGTAATGCATAAGCTGATTGCATGAACGTTAGTGCTTTCGTTGTGTGTATGCATATGGTAAGCGTAGGTGAGTGCGTGCATAAGTGAATGCGTGCAAGTAACCAAAGCTTGGATTTGCACCGACTTTTATGGAGTTTTTGAACGGATTCGATTGGCTAATTCGATCAATGGTCCGGATTAAGCTTGTTCGAACGGACGGTGGCAAATTTTTGAAAGTGGAGAAGAGGATGGAAGGTTTCCCTTTTCTTCAATTTTTGTCATTGATCTCTGAAGGGAAACTTCCATTTCAAATGATGAGTTGAGAATTTGGAAGGGTGAGTTGAGAATTTGGAAGGGTGAGTTTAGCATGAGTTAGAAATTAAATAAAATATATTTATTTAATTTAGAAGTGAAGATGAAAATGGAAACTCACATAATTGAATAAATCATATTTAATTATTTTTATAAATGAAATTAGAGTGAGGAAATATTAAATAAAATATTTAATATTTAATTCGATTATGGGATGGAGAATATTCTATTATTTGAATATTCAAAATATTCAAACTTTAGAATAGAATGATAATCAAATATAAATAAATTATGAAAATTTATTTAATTTAATTAAGTGGAAGGTGGAAATGCCAATAATTAAATAAAATTATTTATTTAATTAAGGTAGAAGAATTAGAAAATGAACGATATAAATAAATAATTAAATTTATTTATATGTAGATGACTTTAGGGGAATTAATTAAATAAATCATATTTAATTAATTAGCAAGCTTAATCATGACCATTTTTAGACGTATAAATTTTGCCCCTCTTTGAAGTGATGTGTAAAACACATTGCTTCAAAGAAAATAAGATTTTGCCCCTGATATGCTTTCGATGTTTTGCTGATGATGCCCCCTCAGGAGGTAAATCACGGATGAGAGAGAGAGTGGTTTAGTTCGCGATAAATGATGAAAAAGAAATGTTTCATTTTGAAAAAAAAAAAAGTCAAAAAGGTAGCAAACTTACCCTTGTTTGACCTTTAAAAGGTAAAAAGGTTGAAAAAGACAAGTCATTTGCACTTTTTACTTTGGTGAATATTGTAGCTCTGAGAGTGACATCGCGACATGGAGATTCCTTATCATCGCCACCGATTCGAGAGATCTCGTCGATACCAAAGGCCAGCAGCATACGGACCACCGGTGAGTAGATCTAACCACCTATGCTTTCAAATTTTTCCGTTTGAATCAAATTTTTTGTTTTTTCACAGATTGTAGATTTAAAAATGATGTTTTAGTGCATTTAGACGAGTTTGCGCGCTTTCAAAAAAATTTCCGGCGCTTAGATTAGAAACAAACGCGCATATAGGATAGATTTTGAAAATTTATGAAAAAATCAGTTTAGTGCATCCCGTGAAAACTAGCACGCATATAGGGTAGGATAGGAAATTTTAGGAGTAAAGCGCATATAGGAAAAAGCGCATCGGGCAAAAACAGTGGCGCTTAGGTTGAGTAAAGTAGCGCATATAGGAAAACACGCATAGGGGGTCTGTTTGAGCGCATCCAGTGAAAACAACGGCGCATATGGGTTTTAGAGCATCCCGTGAAAAGAACGGCGCATATGGTAAAATAGGAAGAATTGATGTTTTGATGATAGTAATGTGAAAATGATGATTTGTATTGCTTCCTTAGTCAATAGATTGTGAAATTGTCATGTCGTCATGCTGATATAGATAGAAATGATAGAATAATCGGATGATTGATTGATAACTTTGCTTCATAGATTAGAAGACAAAGAGTAATTTGAACTGATAACGTTGCTTCCCATGAATGAAAAACAATGAGTAGATTGAATTGATAACTTTGCTTCCTAGAGTAGAAAACAAAGAGTAGATGAACTTATAAATGATTGATATGACTTCTGATAAATTTGCTTTCTGCGATAGAAAACAAATAGTAAGTGATGGTAGAGCAGATTTGATATGATAGCCAGATAGATAGATTTTGTATTGGTTTGCCTGATGTGATTGATTGTGTGATATGGGTCGTTGATTTGATGCATTGATATGAGTCATTGATATGGGTCACTGATATAGATCACTGATATAGGTCGCTTGATATAGGTCACTGATATAGGTTACTTGATATAGGTCAATGGTATATGTCACTGATATAGGTTACTTGATATAGGTCACTGGTATAGGTCACTTGATATAGGTCATTGATATAGGTCACTGATAGATATGAGTCTAATTGATGTTGTTTGAATGATTGATATGATTCTGATGAATTATCCTTGTGATGAAAATAGGAGGTTTTCAAAAACCTCTAGATTAGAGAGCGACACTTAGCAGGATGGGATAGGATTCCCGAGTTGACACCTGCTGACATAGCTTTGATAGATACCTGTGGTTTGAGATCCTTGTTGGTGATGTCGCTGATTCGGGTCAACAGAGGATTGTTGACGACACTGGCAGAGCAATGGCACTCGGAGCACAACACCTTTCATGTGCTGACTGGTGAGGTGACAGTGACTCCTAAGGACGTGTACAGGATTTTAGGTATCCTAGTGGTTGGAGCCCTTGTGTATTATGATCACAAGGAGCTAGGGGGTACAGATTCTTTGAGGAGGGTGTACGAAGATGCACAGATTGCTGGGTACTGGGTACCGTAGGCTGATTTTCGAGGATATCTAGCCTTGCCGGCAGTTTTGGGTGCATTCATTAGAGGTCTCATTTGTCTGGATCGTCGGGCAAAGGGATTATCAGTGGGATGGGGCAGGATTTTGGAGCAAATGCTGCTACAGCCGCTGCGATATGCATGGGGGAGTTGCATGCTAGCACATTTATATCATGACTTGCATCAGGTAGTATATAGAGGTTCTTCCAGTTTGTCGTGCGGGGTGACAGTGCTATAGATCTGGGCATGGGAGTATCTTGCTATGATGAGACTGGCGTGCCCCATAGTTAGGCCACTAGGTAGGCCTTATATATATGTATGCTATGTTCCTTACCCAGCCCAAGCTGGGCAAGGTGGATTACTGGAGGCAATTGCTAGATGACATGGATACAGTTGTATGTTAACCGTATCTTGATTGCGAGCCATGGGCTACAAATGATATAGAGATGTCGTATGTATGCATTCCTCGGTTCCTGATAGGGAGGACTCTGTTCATTCTTGAGAGGTTTCTGGCATTGCGGGTGTAGAGGCAGTTTGGATTCACGCAGGGGATGCCACACATTATGCCTGGAACAGAGATGAGGCTGGATGGGGGCCATGTATTTATTATCAGATAGCGTATACAGAGTTCTAGATATTAGCGCCTGAGGCATGGGACGACAGGCGAGACATTATTGATGCTGGCATGTCTGATGAGTATTCTGCATATTTCCACACACATCATTTTCCATGGTTTACCAGTCCTGATGAGCCAGCACCGATTCTGGTAGCACCACAGCTAGGGGCAGTGAGACAGGAGGATGTGGCCGGCGGTGAGCAGGGAGTAGTTGGAGGAGAGGAGGTGGATAGCGGAGATGAGGAGAGTTCTGATGATGACGATGGAGATGAAGGAGGGGAGGAAGGATAGGTGTTGGGGAGGTCGAGGCTGGATATTCTGAGGGGTGTCCAGATCATGCGGCAGCCGAGGACAGGAATTGGGCGACGGACAGTGATCCGGATGGCATCCTCATCGCAGCAGGGGCAGATAGCCACACTTCAGGCCCAGGTGCAGACATTACAGGGACAGGAGGGATAGTTGCAGAGTCAGCTGGGGCAGGCACAGGGATTCATTGTGCAGCTACAGGAACAGCTAGCACAGGCACAGGCACAGGCACAAGCACCTGCCCTAGACCCACAATTAGCCCAAGTGATTATAGAGAGGGATGCATTCAGACGGAGGGCAGTAGAGGCTGAGGGTGTGGCTCAGAGACTGATGGCCACTGTAGAGAGTGCGTCACTACGGGATGCCATTGCAGAGGGCATGGAGATGGCTAGGGAGGCCGAGTATTACAGGGTCAGATACGAGGAGTTGTGTCCTCCAGAGCGTAGAGAGCCATACCTGCGGTCCCATAGCAGGACTAGGAGCAGATCACGGACACACACAGAGAGCAAGGGAGTGACTGGGCCTCTGCAGGATCCAGATGCAGGCACTAGTGGCAGGCCACCTCCTTCCAGACCAGCACCATCAAGGGCATCGACCAGTTAGCAGATATAGTGCACATATGTGTACCATTTTTGGAGCATGTATACCGATTTTTTATTATATCTGATGTATTTTACTGTGGACATTTTAGTTTCATTGGACAATTGGAAATTTGTATCATTTTTTATGAGCGATGATATGTAGCGGCGATGATTATTTTTTATGATGTGATGTGCATTTATGATATGATGATATGATAAGCATTTATGATATGATCATGCGATATGCATTTATTTCTATGTGTTTATGGATTTTGGTATGCTTTTGAATGAGTTAATGGATAACATGATATGCAGGATGAGTCGATTATGATGTTATTATTATGATGATGATGATTTGATAATGTGTACTAATGATGTCATGCAGGTGAATGATTTTTGATGTGTATATGGAATTGTATGTATGGAATGTTTATTTTTTGGATTTTTCAATACAGGTAAATGATGATAATATGATGTGAAAATGAATGTTGTGTTCATGATATGCATTATGAATTTTTGTATGATAAAATGGTATTATATGATGTAAATTGATATGAATACTAATATGAAATTGAGATGAGTAAATAGTGATGAGATGTATGATAAAATGATATGTGTTGAAATATAATGATTTGTAATTAGAACGAATAGATAAATGAAATGGATGTATAATGATAACAAAATGATAATGATATGATGTGAAATGATATAACTAATAATGATAATGAAATGACTAGAATATGGTAATGCAATGATGGGATGATGATGAGAATAATATAAATGATAATGATAACGAAAATGAATAAAATGAATTGAATGATAATGAATGAAATGATGAAATGGATGATAACTAATATGAATGATAAATGATTGAAATGATGAAATGGCAAAAAAATGAAATAATGAAGTGAGAATGATAATGAATTGCTAAATGATAAGAAATGGAATAATAACGAATGGATAATGATATTAAATGAAATGATAAATGATAAGGAATAATAATGAAATGATATGGATATGAAATGAAAATGATAGTGAAATGTTATGCGAATGGATATGATGATGAAATGATAATGAATATGAAAATGAAATGCAAATGAAATGAGGATAAAACAATAATGGATAAATGAAAATGAAATGCAAATGAAATGAGGATGAAACGATAATGGATAAATGAAAATGAAATGCAAATGGAATGATGATAAAATGATAATGAATGATGATGATAATGGATGATAAATGTAATGAATAATAATGATAATGGATGATAAATGTAATGAATGATAATGATAATGGAATGATAAGATGTAATGAATGATAATGATAATGGAATGATAAGATGATAATGAAAATGCAATGATAAGATGATACTGCAAATGCAATGGTAAGATGATAATGCAAATGTAATGATAAGATGATAATGCAAATGTAATGATAAGATGATAATGATAACCAATGTTTGCATTGTCCTCCACAAATAGTCCAAAGAAATATGACAACCATTAGCCTTTCAAAACTCTTATGCAA
The DNA here is from genome assembly GCA_007258455.2 of Sequoia sempervirens. Taxonomy (NCBI): domain Eukaryota; kingdom Viridiplantae; phylum Streptophyta; class Pinopsida; order Cupressales; family Cupressaceae; genus Sequoia; species Sequoia sempervirens. The sequence goes on along the minus strand of VDFB02270651.1, from coordinate 5,217,267 downwards.
ATCCAATATGCAGTTATGTACAATGACCTCAAATGAAATGCAACTAAATGAAACCGCCCATTTTGTTGAGCCTTTTATTTATCTTGCTTAAATCATCATAGAGCATTTGAAAATGTTAGAAGTGTGTACAAGCATCAAAGGGGAAATTAGCACCAATGATGACCTGAGTACAACTTTCATGATTTTTGATATAGCAAGTGAACACAAGCATCTAGGTATAATTGAACCGAGATGACCTGAGCATTTCTTGCATGAACAAACAAAGACTAACCATCATCTGATGCAAATTTGGAACTGTCATCAATGATAAACTTTGGAAAATCATGTCTCACGACATACTTGCAACAGATAAATGATTAACCTCTAGACAACAGACAAAGAAACATCATCCTCTTTCCTTGCCATTTTAGTTCAGTACATCATCGAGTGTGCTCCAGAGAAATGATATCGAAAATTAAACAACCATTGTTCAAAAATGAAATACTGTTATTCCAAACATTATTCATATTATAGATCATCCAGATATGAGTCATGATAAGGTACGCAACTGAAAGCTACTGTGATACTGATCAATGATTGGATGTTTTGGTTTGAGTTGGTTGTTTTGCTTTGCCCGATTGGTTTTTGTTGTCATTGTCTCACTATTTTTGGTAAAACTTGAAAGTTGATTGCCCCCAATATCTTTTGCCCTTGGTGTTGACACATCTTGCTAAAATGAATATGTACAATAATCAAGCCATGGTAAGACATTATCGCTCAAGGAAAATGATGATAGCATGGTGCTGGTGTGACCCTAAGATGATGGAAAAGATGCATGAAAATGAAGGCTGAAAAGTTAAGTGCAGAACATGAACTGATAGATGGAAAGCTACAAATAGCGTCTGTTTGCCAGATTTTCACTATTTGTTTTTATTGCATTTTTCTTGTCAATAGACTACCTGTTTGCCAGGTTTTCACCCTATGACTTTTTTTTTTTTTTATCGAGATGCCTTTGCGTTTTCACCAGGGTAACCATTTTTTCAGGACTTTTTTCTGCTTTTTTGTATTTCTTCAGGACTTTTTCTGATTTTTTTGTATTTCTTTAGGAATTTTTCTGATTTTTTTGTATTTCTTCAGGATATTTTTTTGATTTTTTTGTATTTCTTCAGGATCTTTTTCTGATTTTTTTGTATTTCTTCAGGATCTTTTTCTAATGATGATAACCGCCTTAGACATAATACTTTTTCAGGTGCATGTTGTTGATAGGTTCATCAAACAGGTCCCTTTCTGGCGTTGATAACTTGTAAGCTCCTGAACCATAGACTGCAATAACCACATAAGGACCTAGCCAATTTGGTTCCAACTTTCCTTTCTTCTCTCTGTCTTGCTGATTGCGTGGGTTCTCTTTCAAAACAAGATCACCCACCTGAAAGGTACGTGGATTTACTTTGTGATTATAGTTGTGAGACATCATCTGTTGATATGCTTTCAAATGATCAGCTGCTCTTTGTCGCTTTTCATCTAGGAGTTCCAGTTCTTGGAGTCGGGAGACTCTGTATTCATCATCCATTGTAAAACCTTTCAATGATACCCTGAGTGAGGGAATCTCAACTTCTAAAGGTAATATGGCTTCTGCTCCATAGACAAGGGCGAATGGTGTTGCTCCAGTTGGCGCGCGGACACTGGTTCGGTAGGCCCATAGAGCAGGATTGAGTTGAACGTGCTAATCCTTCTAGGAATCATTCACAGTCTTTTTCAAGATTTTCAATATTGTTTTATTTGAGGCCTCTGCTTGGCCATTCCCTTGTGGATAGTAAGGTGTTGAATATCTATGTTGAATGTGAAATCTCTCACAAAGTTCATCAACATCCTGATTTTTGAATGGATGTCCATTATCTGTAATAATGGAGTTGGGAATGCCATACCAACAAATAATATAGTTGAGTATGAATGATGATATTTGTCTGCCGATAACTTTAGTAAGGGGGACTGCCTCAATCCACTTGGTAAAATACTTTGTAGCTGTGATGATGAACTTATGCCCGTTCAATGAAGAAGGCTAAATCTTGCCCACTAGATCTAACCCCCATTGAGAAAATAGCTAGGTTGGCGTGAATGGTTGAAGTTCCTATGCAGGAGCATGAATGAGATTCCCATGAATCTAAAATTTTGAGCATGTTTTCACAAAAGTGAATGATTCCCTCTCCATTGTAGGCCAGTAGTAACCCATTCAAATCAATTTCTTGGATAAGGTCAGTCCACTCGAATGAGTACCACATATGCCACCATGAACTTCTTGTAAAGCTTTGTCAGATTCCTCATGTTAAAGACATCAGAGTAAAGTACCATCAAGACCACGGCGATAAAGGGTGTCAGCGATAAGAGTGTAGCGAGCGGATTGGCGGATAAAATTGCGTTTTTGGTTACGAGATAAATCGGGTGGCGAGATATCGTCTTTGAGGTAGGCATAATTTTTTTCGTACCAAGGTGAATCGGATCCTACCAAGTGGCAAATGATTTGGATTTTAGGTGTATCATACGCAGGTGTAAATGATTGTTCCACTAGAAATTCATAACGATTTTGAGTTTCTGGGAGTTGTAAGAATGATGCGATCATAGCCATGGCGTCAGCTGCTTTATTATCAATCCTTGGAATTTGTGTGAATTTGATGTCCACAAAGTATTTCTTGAAGTCATCAACCATCTTTTTATATGGTATTAGTTTGTCATCCTTGGTTTGATAATCATTATTGATCTGATAAATGACCAACTGTGAGTCGCCATACACCTGTAATTCTGTAATTCTCCATTCTAGTGCTATTTTGAGCCCAGTGATCAATGCTTCATATTCGGCTATGTTGTTGGTGCATGGAAACATTAGCCTATATGATCAAGGAATGGTATGTCCTTGAGGGGTGACGAAAAGTATGCCTGCCCCCGAGCCATGTTGAGTGAAAGAACCATCAAAATATAAGGACCATGGTTGTTTAGATTCTGCAGTGAAGACATCAGCATCTAGAAATTCAATGTGCAGGGGATGATCTGCTTGTAGTGGTGCTTCAGCTAATTGATCAGCGATAACTTTCCCTTTGATTGCCTTGCGATCAACATAATAGATGTCAAACTCACTCATAATCATTACCCACTTTGTTAACCTTCCTGTCAATGATGCTTTGCTTAACAAATACTTGAGTGGATCAATCTTTGAGACCAGATTGATTGTATGGTTTAACATGTAATGCCAAAACTTCTGTGAAGCAAAGACTACTACCATACAAGCCTTCTCAATAGAAGTGTAGTTGATCTCATGACTTGTTAGTGTTCTACTGATGTAGTAGATTGCACGTTCTTTTCCTGTAGAGTCTTCTTGCGCTAGCAGTGCCCCCAGAGATGTCTCTGTTGTGGCAATGTATAAGATTAGGGGTTTGTCTGGATTTGGTGGTATGAGAACGGGTGGAGTCATTAAATACTGCTTGATTTGTTGAAAGGCCAATTCAAATTTTTCATCCCACTTGAAAGGAACATTCTTATGCAGTAGATGTGTGAAAGGTAAACTCTTGTCGGCCAATTGTGCAATGAACCTTCGTATAGACTGCAGTCGTCCTTGTAGTGATCTCAATTGACTAATGTTCTTCGGTGGAGGCATTTCCATAATTTCCTGTACTTTTGTAGGATCTACTTCAATTCCTTTTTCTGAAACAATGTACCCCAAGAGTTTTCCAGATTTGACCCCAAAAACACATTTCTTGGGGTTGAGGCGAATTTTGAATTTCTCTAATCTTGCAAATATTTTGGATAATATTTCAAGATGTCCTTCTTTGGTGTATGATTTTGCCAATATGTCATCTACATAATCTTCCATGAAGATATGCATCATGTCATGAAAGATTGTAGTCATGGCTCTTTGGTAGGTAGCCCCAGCATTCTTTAGACCAAAAGGCATGGCAATAAGTTCCCCATGGACATGTGTTGTTTTCTCTTGGTCTTCAGGTGCAATCTTGATTTGGTTGTAGCTAGAAAAACCATCCATTAATGAATACATGGCATGGCCAGCTGTCAGATCAACTATGGTGTCGATGTTTGGCAGTGGGAAGTCATCCTTACGACATGCTTTATTAAGATCTCTAAAATCTGTGCATATTCTCATAGTTTTATCTGGCTTGGATACAGGAACAATGTTGGAGATCCATTCTGCATAGTGGATTGGTCTTATGAAGCCCACATCAAGGAGTTTTCGTAGTTCTTCCTTAACCAATAATGCAACATGAGGGTGCATCTTTTTGAGTTTTTGTTTCACCGGCTTGGCCCCTAGTTTGATAGACAAGTGATGCATGATAAGATCAGGATCAAGACTAGGCATGTCAGCGTAAGACCACACAAAATTGACTTGATTTGCTTTCAGGAATTTCATGAACTCAGGTATTTCTTTCTCTGTCATTGATGTAGCTAACTGTAAAATCCTTGGTTTGTTGGAAGTCTCAAGATTGACAGCATTTGTAGGCTCAATCAAAATAGGCGATCGCTCATGGTAGTGCTCCGAGAGAGTGTCAAGATTCCCATCGTCTGGTGCCTCAAAGAGGTTTTCACCATCTGATACGCTCTTTATTTTATCTTTTGTTTGATCTAATACTGCCAGATTTTGGTTTTCACCATTAGATCTTTCTTTTTAATTTTTACTTTTGCAGCTAGGAGACTTGACACTCTCCTGATCAAAAACTCTATGTCAAAAATCGCTGGTGGAACAATCATTTGTATCATCTGTGGAAAGGAAGTTTATGATAGCTTCGTCACTTGGAAACATGGGTATATCAATAGGTTCGATTGAATCCCAATCAATGAAATCAAGATAAATCAAAGATAGCAGGTCATCAAGTTGTGTGAAGTCGGCTATGGTTAAGGTCATGACGGAGTGGTCAGTAGGATCCGAGGTATGAGGTGGGTCAATGACGATATTGTCCTCATGATAGTCTTGTTCGTTTAAATCTGACTCAGTATCACTAGAATCATAGTCAATTTGTGGTTCATATTCTTGCGATTGGGACCCTAAACCTTGACCTTCAATTAGAGTTGGGGCGTACTGGTGTATTACATCAACCTCTTTGTCCCTCCAGAACTCATTATTGTAAATGGTGTCCCATTCATATTCAGCAGAGTCTGTGTCAGAATTGTTATCCAAGAAGTTCTGAACTGTTGCCAAACATGCTTCTCGTGAATCTGAGCCTTCTTGTAATGTGAAGACAGCGCCATGTAGTTGTTTGGATGTGCTTTCTTTGGAGTGAGTATCATAACCCAATCCGGTTCTCTCTTTTGCAGCGAGTCCACGGAGGTGAATAGGTTCAACTACTCCTTCCTTCCTTTTTCTGATAGGACCCTTATCATAGCCCATCTTCTACATGATTGAATACCCTTTTCCATATTTGTCCGTGGGTAATTTGACATTAGAAACTGCTTCATCTTCATCTTTATAGAGCCATTTTAGAATTTTTGTATCCTCAGGATTTTCCATGGGGAATTTTTCTTTTATGAATTGTCCATTAAATTTTGTGATTGGCTCTATTGGTGGTTGTTTTGATGTTGATGCTGCTGATATTTGATGTTCCCTGATAGACAGTTGTCCATGTGATTGAGGTGATGTAGGTAGATTGGCAAGACAAAGAGAATATTCTCCAACTCCATGATCCTTGAATTTCATCTTTTTGTCAAAACTATTGGTCAATTGACTGATTTGTGTGTCAATCTTTAGAGAAGTCCTAGTATGAGCTTCTCGATTATTAGGGACCAAAGTATCTTGACTGGCTTTTATGTTGGCACAAGTTTGAGTATTGGAATTATCAGCAGGTGTCATGATTTCCTATCCATCATAAGGAAACTTAAGACATTGATGATAGGTTGATGGGATAGCTTGCATTTCATGGATCCAAGGACGACCCAACAAGATGTTATATGCAAGATCACGGTCTAGTACTTGACAGAAAGTATTCTTTATAACAGGGCCCACTCTGATTGGCAGCATGATTAGACCCTTGGATGCTCTTTCTTCATCATCATAAGCTTTTATAGTAATCTTTCTTCTGAAATCAATGGAGTCTTCAGAAAATCCTAAAGCTTTAACCAACTTCATAGTACAGATGTTCAAACCAACACCTCCATCTATTAGAACTCGTCTGATACGAAACTTGTGAATCATGACTTCTAAGTACAATGATGAGTTATGGGGATGAGTTATGGAAACACCATCTTTTTCAGAGAATGAAAGGAAAGTGGGTGAGGACAAGTGTCCTACCATGGCTTGAAATTGGTTCACATCCAGGGCAGTGGATACATTAGTTTCAACGAGGGCTTTTTCGAGAATTTCCTTATGGGATGGGGAAATCTTCAATAGTTCCATAATAGAAATTTGAGCGGGGGTTTTCTGAAGTTGGTTGACCAAATCATATTGATGTTGAGGTGGAGGTTCAGTGGATTTTGAAGAGGCGCCTTTTAAGACAACTTTAGCTTGCACTCTTGTTGTTGCGTTGACTTCTCTATATTCCACCTTCTTGTTGACTTTAACATTTACCTGCTCGTCGTCTATGTAGAGATGGTTGATTATATGATCATTATTGATATAATTCACATTTTTTTTAGAAGACTCACCTTTTTGATAATTGGGAAAAGGGTTGCAAAATGCTTGGTGGTCTGCGTTGGTTTGTTGATTTCCTTCTATTGTAATGATGTCATTGTCGATTAAGTCTTGAATGGAATTCTTCAAGGCTTGGCAGTTGTTTGTGCGATGACCTTTACACCAATGATAATCACAATAGTATGCCTCATTCCATGATGGAGGCTTTACACTGGGTTCATAATTTCGTTGAGGCGGCAAAGTAATGAAATTTTTTGCCATCAACTCTTTGAATGCGGATTCTAAAGATTGTCCCAATGAAGTGAAAGTTCTTCTATTCGAGAAGAATGAAAATCTTTGTGATTTGCATTCGAGGTGTTCCCTAAAGAATTGTGATTGTTATTGGTTCCTCGGTAACCTTGGTTGTTGGAAGTCCCTTGATTGGGAGTAGAGTGTTGATTTGTATTGTTCCTCAGAGGAGGATTATTTTCGTGATTTGCAATCTAGTTGACATTGTTGTTGCGACTGTTTGGAGAACTGAGGACAAATGGCTTGGTCGAGGCATGATTCGCATCAAGAACACCATCATTCACCACATTTTTTTTGCAAGTCCATAATTTGGACTTGTCCTAATTATTGTGGTGGTTAGGTGAGCTAGGATTTTCTTTGTCATGTTTTATTATTCCTCTTTTGACCAAAGCAGTTTCGATGGTTATGGCATCTTCAATCATTTTCTCAAAAGAAGGAGGACAATGTAAGTTCAAGTGATAGCTCATTTCTGAATTTAAACTGTTAATGAAAGTAACCATCTTTTCCTTTTCAGGAATAGGACGTGGATATCTGCAAACATTCTTCTCCATCTCTTAAGAAATGTAATGAAAGATTCAACAGGGTTTTATGCAACTTTACAAAGATCTATCATGGTGATCTGGTGTTGTATGTTGTAGGTATATTGTGATATGAATAGGTTGATCAATTCCTCAAATGTCCTGACGGGAGGTGTAATCTTAGATAGCCATTCCATAGAGTGTACTCCAAGACTCCTTGGAAACAATCGCATCAAGTAAGTGTCTTCGTGAGCGAATTCTAATGTCATGTTTCTGAAGTCTCTAACGTGATCGATTGGATCCGTTTTCCCATTAGAGCGATCAAATTTTGGCATTTCACAATGCTTGGGAAAAGGAATCATGTTTAGACTTCGGTCGAAAGGATAAGGACAAATGTCCTTGAGAGTATATTTCTTTGTGGTTGTTCCCCCTTGTAATTCTTTAACTTGTCCTTGAAGTGCCTTGATTTGTTGGGTCAAAGCACTAAGATCAGAAAGGGGTGTCTCTTCAGGTTTGTTTTTCAAATTTTCAGTATTGAAGTCATGAGGTAATTTAGCCCCTTGTTCGGCTAGATAGCGAAAATATTTTTCCTTATCTCGCTGCAAGATCTTTTCGATGGCTTTGTGAAATTTTGGATCTTGTTCAGCCTCTCTAAGACGTTCCTCATCTTGTTCCTCATCACTATCTATCTGTGTTTTGTTCATGTCTTTGTATTGGTGGAATGGATTTTCTTCTTTGTTATCTGTATCTTTGTCAAAAAGTGGATTACGATTCATGATGTAAAGAGGATTGCTGCTTTCACCCTCTTCTTGAATGCTTTGAGTATGTCCTTGTTGAATTTCGTCCTTCAATTTATTGAATTGGGATCTTGTGAAGATAGGCATATGATTTTGAAAATTCTTCTAAACTTAGATCCTAGTTTTGACAAGTGCGATGATGATGATCTAATAAGATGCAGAATCTTATGATATGATCAAGGATGCTCCTAATTTATTGATTGTGGCTTCCAATTGATGAAGGATTTCAGAATCCTGTTGGGGAAGTTGAACCAAAAATTAGAAAGTTGTTTGAGAAATGCACTCTTAAAGTTTTGATCTTTGTTTTCAAAGAAAGGTTCCAAAATCATTGAGGGATTTGATTGGGATGTGAAGGATATTCTATAGAAGGTTGTGGTATGTTGTCAAATTCAAGAGGTTGGTTATGATTATGCCGTTGTGATAGAGATAATCTCTGATAATAAGCTCGAGAATCTAAGGGATCTACAACATACTCATCAGTGAATCCTCTAACAAAGTCTTGGTATCTGTGAAGAAATCCTCAGTAATGAAGCAAGAATTGTCGACTTTTGTACAAGAATTTTCTCTTTTGCAACGTTTTCTTGTATCCTAACGGTTTCTTGGGTTTTTTGATTCTCTTCGAAATTGATTTCTTGGAAAATTTTGTTGATTTCCAATCTCTAAGCATGGGAAAAGTATTGGGAATGTTATTGGACCAATGGTATGAAATTTTTTTGAGTGATTTCAGTTATTGTTCTTCATGTTCATTTTGGATGATCTCATTATCTGAATTTATGTGATGGAAGACACAACAAACATTTTTGAAAACAGTTGTTCTTAAAGCCCTATACTAACATGAAGTGTTTGATCAAGAAAATGTTTTCAACAAATGTTTTCAACAAATGTTTTCAACAAATTTTTTCACAGGTTTTTCACATGAAAGACAATTCAGACAGACTCACTCTTAAATGCTCAAGTAGGTCATTCTAGTAATCAACAACCCACATCTTAGAACTACGTCGACTCACACAGCCATGTCACCCCTGAAGGGGTGCCCGTGTTTTTGTCTTTTCCAGGCGCGTACTCAGAGTTACGGAAGTGGATACCGGATCCCCTGAGCAAATGGTCCTTGGCAGTTATATGGTGAGTGTCTTGGGGGCAGATTCTTCCCTCCCCTTGCACTGTGATTATTAGAATGTTTGGAAACTGACTTCGGTTGGCCACTACACTAGGTTCGTAGTAAGGATTTCCATTCAGTGCGGCAATAATAAACTCTCTCAGGAGACCTCCCAACCTTTAGAACAAAGGTTTTGGGGATGGTTATCTTGCACACTACCGGAAAAAGAGGGTTTCCCCAGATTTGCTTTAAATTTTATAGTGGGGTGGAATAGCCTAGCTTTGGCCTGAACCCACTTGAGTCGTTCCCGTAGGGTGAGTAATTTTTCCCACTATGGCAGGCTCTCTAAAGGATGTAATTGAAACACTAAAATTTGCATGAAATCTAAAAAGGCAAGTCTGGTATTCTGATCACCCAGTTAAGGGGAGAGCATAGACCTATTGCCACATTCAAAGCAAGCAGATGTTCTTTTTAAATTCCAAATCACAATGATCTAATCTAAGTGAAGATATTGCTTCGCCAAAAACAAATTGTTCAATTTTAACTGCAAGATCATTGTTTGGTGACTATCCTAGATTGCTTCATTTTATCAAGATGTGGCTATCCTAGGATTGCTTCATTTTAAAATTCAGAAAAATAAAAATAATTTTGTCTGTGGAAGGCGTCAGACTCAGAATTCTATGTTTTTGTTACAATTCATATGCGCCCGAACATAAGCTATATGTGCTAGAACAGATGTTATATGCGCCAGAACAAAAGCTATATACGCCGGAACAAAAGCTATATGTGCCGGAACAGAAGCTATATGCGCGTCAAGAAAGATTATATGCTTTTAAAACAGTTGCTATGTGTGCCAAAGGAAAGTTACTGTATGCCCCTAAATAGTTACTAGATGCGCCTAAACAGTTACTAGATGCGCATAAATAGTTACTAGATGCGCTTAAACAGTCACTACATGCACTTAAATAGTCACTATATGCGCTCCAGAATCCTGCAAAACAAAAGGTTAAAACCCCGTATGCGCTGTAGAAAATTTCAAATGCACCTAAACACCAATTTTTTTCTAAAAATTGACTCCAGAACGCGGAAACTGTCAACACAAACTTCCAGATAATGTTAAATTTGTGGGTTTGGGCCCCACGGTGGGCGCCATTTTATGTGTGAGTGAAAATTGTATCAATGTAAATGAAATCAAACACATATTAATAAGACATTAAATCAGAAAAACTAAAAAAGAAACATAAATATGTAAACCGTTACTGCAGCTTCCCGAAATCGTCTTATTTTCCTCTAACTCCAGCATTTTGTTGGTTTCGAATGGCTCTCAGATCAGCAGATCAAGCTCAACAAAATGACAGCTAAAGAACGAGATTTTAAAGTGCACACTATGCTAAATGCAAGGCTATGCTAAGATGAGAGTATGGCTGCGAGAATGAAAATGATGTGAATGCATAAGCTGATTGCATGGACGTTCGTGCTTTCGTTGTGTGTATGTGTATGGTAAGTGAATGCGTGTGTGTAAGTAACCAAAGCTTGGATTTGCACCGGCTTTTATAGAGTTTTCGAATGGATTCGATTGGCTGATTCGATCAACAGCCTGGATTAAGCTTGTTCAAACAGACGGTGGCAGATTTTTGAAAGTGGAGAAGAGGATGGAAGGTTTCCCTTTTCTTCAATTTTCGTCATTGAGCTCCGAAGGGAAACTTCCATTTCGAAGGATGAGTTGAGAATTTGGAAGGGTGAGTTGAGAATTTGGAAGGGTGAGTTTAGCATGAGTTAGAAATTAAATAAAATATATTTATTTAATTTAGAAGTGAAGATGAAAATGGAAACTCACATAATTAAATAAATCATATTTAATTATTTTTAGAAATGAAATTAGAGTGAGGAAATATTAAATAAAATATTTAATATTTAATTCGATTATGGGATGGAGAATATTCCATTATTTGAATATTCAAAATATTCAAACTTTAGAATAGAATGATAATCAAATATAAATAAATTATGAAAATTTATTTAATTTAATTAAGCGGAAGGTGGAAATGTCAATAATTAAATAAAATTATTTATTTAATTAAGGTAGAAGAATTAGAAAATGAACGATATAAATAAATAATTAAATTTATTTATATGTAGATGACTTTAGGGGAATTAATTAAATAAATCATATTTAATTAATTAACAAGCTTAATCATGACCATTTTTAGACGTATACACCTATAATTTGGCTTTCATAATGGTTTAGCTTTACATACCTTGGAGTTTTGGAATTTTATTTGACTTCTTATTCTTCTGATCTTCCTTCTGTACTTGTACTTGTCTCTCCTTCTTGACTACCTTGACTTACCAAAATGAATTGAGGTTGCTTTACCGGAACAACTAGAACATATGGAACATATGGCACAATTTGAAGTTGATTTTGTGTCTGAACATTCTTCCCTTTGTTTGTATTGTCTTCACCAGAACCATATCCACAATATCTAGATGGTTTAACAAAATCCTCATCAACTCTGACATTTGCACTCTCAACCATATTTCTTAGTCTTCTGTTATAGCATCAGTAGGCGTTGCTCTGAGTAGAATAACCTAAAAATATTCCTTCATCGCTTCTTGAATCAATCTTTACTATATCAATTTCTTGCATACCGGTTTGTAAACCCTCATAACAAGGTTTGAGAGTCTAGACAGTAAATAATGTCTACCCCACCGAATTAGGTAGTGTAGATCGGTGGGGTAGGATAGTTTTGGATGTTGTAGGTTGTGTGTATGTTGAATAATGTAGGGGAAATCAAGGAACAAGTGTTTGGTTGCTGTTCTATCCGGAAATACAAAGTTTTCCAATGTAAATGAATGGTTCCAAAGGGAATAATCGATGAAAATGCTTGCATGAAGGGTGTAAGAAGGTTCTTATAGTTTGTGTAGATATTTTCCAATGTGTTTGAAGCAATTTCAAAGTGGTAGAAGGTTTGAATTATGCTTTTCTAATAAACCCTCCTTTGTAAAGCTTGATTTGATGCATAGAATAAGGGTTTTATTGTTTAGTGTAATTTTGAGTCTTTCTATTCCTAAGAGTAGAAGAATCTTGAGTTTTGTGACTAGAAAAAAGATTGTTTCAAGAAATTTGGTGTTTTGGTGGTGTTTTAAGACAACTTTCTTTGATAAAATGGCCTAATTGGGGCTCCTTACTAGCGAACAATGTATTGATTCTCTTACATTTTCCAAAACAAGCGATATTGCTCTTGTAGTATGTTATAGTGGACTGAAATGGGTTCCTAAAGCTATGATTGGTTTAAAGAGATTCAACATTGGTTGTTTGGTATGCCCATTTTTGTGATGTTGTTGAACTACTAGGGTATTGAGTTTATGACTGTAAGCATGTGTAATTCAGTGAGTGTAGAGATCTAAGTGGTTTCTTTATATTGTAACTAATCAATTAATGTTGGTAAAGTTGTTTCTAAGGTTTGGAAGAGGTATGGGTGGAGTATTTTTGGAATTGGTATGTTTGAGCAAGGTGGTCCCTATGTGCAAGAATGATGTCTTGACAACAAAAGATAGGAGAACTGATGGTTTTGTATTGGAAAGTGTGTGTATAGGTGTATGTCTCACAAAAGTTGATGTTTTAAGATGTTTTATAAAGTTTGTGGATCTGAGTTCCATAAATGATGTCCTTATACCTTGAGTTTCTTGAGGAGTGTTGGAACAAGTTGGATAGGTTGAATGAATTGGTGAAGTCAAAGTTTTCTTATTAGGTTTTTGTTTCAAATCAGTCAATTTGATGCTGGTGAAGGTGAATTTTAATTTGATAATGGTTAAGAATATGGATTTGGTGAATTTGGAATACTGACTTGTTGTTTTGAAGCCTTGAAGTAAAGTGGAAACTAGTGGAATTGAGGTGAATTTGGTAGATGGCTAATGGATCTTCTCATGATTTTTTTTTGGTTCTGATGTACCTCTGATGGTTGTTAGTTTATGGTAGATGCTCTTGCATCAGCCTCCAATGTTGGGTATTGACAATGTAGTGAAATAACTCAGAGATGATGTGAGAGTTGTTGGTTTTCTACAAAGGGATTTACATACAAATGTTGGATTTTCTTGAATTCATCAAATATGGCAAAAATTTGATGCTTGTAGATTTTAAAATAAATAAGATATCAAAGAAATGGTAAAAGATATTAGGGTTTCAAGGAAATCCTAATCTAACTAATAGACTCGGTTGTGAAAACAATAGAGAACCTGAAGTGGACTAAACCCTTCAAAACTAATTCCTGCTAAACCTAGATTTCCCCACAATATCACAAAAATAGTGCTATCTCCTAAGGTATTTGAGATTTTCAAATTGCAAAGCATTCATTCACTAACCTAGATATAGCATTAAAATGAATAAACACTTCACAATTGAACTAAGCACATAAGAAATAGGCCCAGGATAATTGTACATAGCTACCCACATTTAACAAGAAACTAAAAGTATATTGGACCAAGGATTTTCTCAAACACTTCAAACCTTCCACCATGAACACAACTGGAATATTAACATATCTAAAATTATCTAGAAATAACTTGTCTAAAATTATCTAGCAAATAAATCACTTAAAGAAAACTTATAAATCTAAAATACAAGAATCACATAAACCATGCAAAGATGAACAATACAATGAAGAATCACCAACAACAATGCCTTCTTTGTATTTACTTCATTAAAAATATGAAACAATTCCAATTTTTCTAGTATATCCAACATTACAGAGCTCTAAAACGTTTTAAATAAACTTCTAGAACCTTTTCGAACAATGTCTAACCTTGACAAATGAGGGAGAGACCCCTATTTATAGAAAATTACAACAATGGCACCCAAATTAGGGTTACATTAATTAGATTAGCCAAACATTCCCTCCAAAATCCCAAGTTCAAAATATATAATAAAATAATAGGGGGCAGCCCCCAAAGTCAACTTTTAGCATTTAATGCCTATCAGCTACAAGATCTAAGGTGTCGCCAACCTGTCCCTCAAGCAAAACTATCATTTAGTGGCATGTTATGCAAGGCCATCAAGCGGGGTCACCCATTCCTTCTTCACCTACCCCATTTTTTCCATTAATTCCTTTTATCTTTGAAAGGATTGGGTATAGGTCAGCATGGGTTGGGATAGAAACAACATTAATTTTGGCACTGATTGCTTTTAACTTTTCCTCATATTTAGCTAAGGTCTTTTCCCAATCAGCATATAAATATTGATATTTATCAAGAAAAGAAATATAAATTGCAATGTCCTCCAACTAATCTTTAATTTCTAGACCCTCAACATTTAGAAGATATACCTCATGGAACCATTGTTGCAGTTGTTCCATGTTCAAATCTTTGTGCCTGAATTTCTTCCTCCCTGTAATCATTTCCAAAAAGGTGTTACAACTGCAGAAGACCTCTTTCACCTTAATATGTGCCTTAGACAATTTCTTTGGGGCCTTCATTATGAGCCCATTCTTGAACTTGATAGCCTCAATCCATTCCATGGCACTGTGTGTATCTTGTGAAGTAAAGACACCCTCTTGAATTGCAATATCAGCTAGGATTCCTAGAATTTTCTCAACCTCCTTGACCATTGTATCATTAGGTGGTTGCTTGCAATCCTGTAAAGTAGGTTATTTCATTGGAGATAAAAGAGGCCTTCTCATAGAATGGTAGCACCTTCTCAATCATTTCATCTCTCTTGTTGCTAATTCCTTGCAACCATTCATGGGTGTCCTTTGCAAAGGACTTCAGCCTTTCTATCTCAAAAAAAACTTCCTTTGACAATAAACCTTCTGGGAATGAGGAGCTTTGACTGCTTTGGGACTATAGGGGCTTGATCAAATGATGGATGTACCTATGCACATACCTCAATTAATTTTGCAATTCCTCCTTTTCTACAGTCTCTTTATCAAATCTTCTTGGAATTTCCTGAGAAGATTCCTAGAAATCCTCCTTCTCTTGTTCTTTGGTGGTTGGGGCCAAATTCACCATCTATATTTTGTAATATGTGGGCCTCAATTCATCCTTGTACTTATTTTATAGAGGAACAACTACGTGGACAATCCTGTTGTTGAACTCATATCATGCAAACTTGGAGATGGTTTTGGCCCTTTTCCTCTCCTTTGGTTGCCCCCATTTTTCTAATAGCTTGTCTCAACTTGGAGTATCACCCTCCACAATAATGGATTTTTATTTTAATCTCTTCTCCAACCAGTCTAGGGCAGTGGGCTGTTCTATATCTATATTTCCTGGGGAAGTGCCATGTTTAGATTTGTCATGGGGAGGAATTTCATCCACAACCTCTATATTCTCTTCATCCTTCCCCTAGTCTTGTTCTTCCTTTTTCTTGCCATCCTCTCCTTCAAGCCTTTCCTCTGCGTGTGGAATATCAACCTGTTTGCTAGTTTGGGGTTGGGAAAGAATTTCCACCATGACCTTGAAAGTAGTCTCCTTGCTTATCTCTACCTTCTCCCCTAATTCTCTGGAAAAATTACTCAGTTTCCTAGCCTTGGGTGAAGATACTTCTCCACTTTGCGTTTATTCATCGAGATTGTCAAAGGGACCTCCCTCCCCACCGATTTGTCCATGTTCCCTCAGAGTCTCACCTTCTGGTATGTTTTGTATTGGGGATGGAGAATGATCCCTTGGGGTTTCATTTTCAGCTCCCACAATTGGTGAATTTTCAATTCCAATCCATGACTCTCCCACATGGGATACTCTCTATCTTGGTGAGTTTCTTCTCACGTATACTTGGGGCTTCTCCCTTGAACTATCAATCTCTACCAGTTTAGGATGGGTGACTAAAGCCTCATAATTCTTTTCCTTCTTGGCCAATTTTTTCCCTTCAGTCACTAGCTTCCTCTTTTTAGCAAGCTGAGGAGTCTTTTCTCCTTCCTCACCAACTTCCTCGATAGTCTCTCTTGTCCTTGGTGCAGGATGTATTTCAACCTTCTTTGCTTTCCATTGACTCTTTGTTCTTCTCTTTAGTTTTATGGGCTTTAGTACTTCTTGGTCATCTCCTTGTGAAGGCTCTATAGTGTCATCCTTGGTGGCCTCAATATCATCTTCAGAGTGGGATTCAAGATTTCCCATTAAGTCATAGGTGAATTGAGCACCATTGGCCTATAGCTCTACAACCTTGTGTTTAACCCATAGTCTGGAGTATCTCTTCATAGGCTCAGTTAATTGGGCAAGGTCAACCACCTCTTCCTCTGACCAATTTACTAATGGTAAGTGTTGATTCCTATATGGCTCATAGTCATGATATTGTATCAAGTCTCCTTCATCCTCATCAACCTGATTTGGCACTTGCTCAACCTTGTAGAGTTTGATAACCCTCAAGGGAAATCTAGAATACCTCCTTTTTACCACCTCAATCTCATCTTATAGATTTTCCCAATAATCCTCTATGTGGTCCCGATGCCTGTATTCCTTGCTGGCTTGTCTTTGTGCCTTTCCATAGGGGTCAAAATTATATTTGTTGGCATGTGAGTACAGTTCATATTATGCCATCTCCTTCTCTAAATGTTGTGCATTTTGGAGATTGGGGAAGGATTCAAGGGTGTCAATATTTAATGGGAATTCATCCATGAGCCCCTTTCTATACATGTCTTGTAGCAATGTATCGAATGCAACCATATCTCTTGTTAATTCTAGTAGAATGAGTTTATTTATGGGATACCTTGGCAATCAAAGTGGAACTGCTTAGATCCATGTACTCTGATGTAGGTAAACCTATAAAACTATATGAACTATTTTCCATATTTTCTGATTAGTTCCATTGCTTCCGCATAAATTCTCATGTGGAGGGCACCTTGTAGTAATTGGGGAATATACATGAAGAAGGAATCATTATCTCTCCTGTAGTTTTTGGTGTTGTACCCGAGTTGAGAGTAAACATCCCTGACTCTATCCTTCCCTGGAGTTCCTTTGCAACTTAGGCCTCTTTACTTATTTTTTCTTACTAACATATAGACAAGGTAGGATGTCATTGTGAAGAAGTGAGTTTCTTGCACATTTTTTAGTTGCTTTCCAATATTGTCACTCAGGATTCCTTCCTAATGGTAATGATTTCCTCCCACAATCTAAGTGATTGCATAGAACATCCAAGTCCTGAAGGTAAATTCCTCCTCCAACCCCATAACTTAGCCCAAGAGTGTGATGATATCATTATACTCTACCTTGAAGTCAGTCTAGTCTAATTCCTTTGGGAGTTTGGAGTAATGTGCATTAGGCTTGGCTATCAATGAGTTGTTCATCATGTCTAGAGCTCTGGAGACATCCTTGGAATAAAACTCATCCACCTCTTGGATGTTGATCTCTTTGATCAGCTTGTGGTGGGAGGCAATGTTGAATGTTTCAGCAATAGACTCTTTGGTCAAGCTAGCCATAACCCTTCCTTTTGGGCCCACTATTATCCTTTTGTCTGCATCATAGTGCTTTGCACATTCCAATACCAATCTCAGACACAATTATGTGGGTGGAAAACCTGCTGCCTGAGCTAAGCCTATGTGTGTAATAACCTGTGCTAGTTGGGTAGCTCTATTACCAAACATCCTTTCCTGAAAGTCATCATAATCCACGTGCTCGATATTAGTATCTGTGATCCTTGACCACTCAGAGGAGGTTCTCGATTTTGGCCATATTCCTTTGAAGTCATATTTCATTATATCTATTATTATTTTTCCTTCCTCTTGCACGTGTATTTCCTTTGACATAGAATCCTTTCCAGAACTTACTTTTGCCTACATTTGTTAGAGAACAAGATAATTATGATGAAGCCAATTATGAACAGATTCATCATCAATGCATACAACTAAAAGTTCCCAAACAATTACTAAATACTTTAATCCACCTCAAGAATCTAAGATAATCAGTTATAAATAAAATCATTTCAAAATTTCAAGGTTCCAGAGAATCATCGGGAAATATGACATAGGGCAGAATTTCTGATAGAACAAAGATCGAGGATTTCTTGGACAAGAAAATTCTCTACAAGGAATTAGTTTCGAGAATTCCTTGATTGGGTGGATCTTTCAAAGGTCATCATCGCATTTAAATTTCCAAGTTGTTGACTCAAAATCATGATCTCCTGATGGCATCTTCTTGAAAGCTAGCATTTTAGGTTCCTTGGAAGTTTGATGGAGACCTGTGGAAAATCCAGAGGGGAAAAAATTATCTAGAAGATTGAGGTCTAGAGATTTCTCATCAGGGCGGATTTTTCGAGGGTTTCTTTTGTAAATTTTCTTTCAAGTCTTTGGTACCTGTTTCTCATTCTCTTCATTGTGATTCTAACACTTCTCTTAGCTCCTCATTTTCTTCTAAGTCATTTCTAGAGTTTCCCCACTCTAGTAGATTTAGAGAATCTAGAGCTCGGTGGATTCTTCGAAGGAATTACCTTCAGAGATTCTGTAGTGGAGAGAAATTTTTGAAAGCTAAACTACCCTTCAAATTGTTGTGAGTTAAGATGTTGTTGTTCTCAATTGAAATCATCTTAGATATGATGGATGATAGACCTTTTCATAGTTTGACTTGGTGGGTAGATTTGGAGATTCCATGGAACCCTGGAATCTCTGAACGACTATCCTTCAAACATTTTGGAGGGCACTGGATTTTTCGAAAGTGACCATGACTTGGGGGATTTTCCATGCATTTTCAACTAATCATTCTTGCATGGATCCTTCACCATCTCCCATTGTCAACTCATGATTGCACTGGACCGCGAAGGAAAGAGGACATGCCTTTGGGTGATGAGGCATTAGGAGGATTCAAGAAATCCATAATACTTCAAAATCTCTGAAGGATTGTCCTTTAGAAATTCTAAAGGGTCCCAAAATTTCCAAGATGGCCATCATTTGGGTGCCTCCTCATGTTTCCATCAACTTCCATCTCATGCCTCAACCCCACTACAATTTCCTTCTTCATGACATAGACTCAAGCTTGATTGTGGACTAGACACAGTTTAACTTTTCAGGCATCTCAGTGGCAAGGGAATTCGAGGAATTTTGGAGGCACCAGAATCTCTAAAGAATTATCCTTCACAAATTCTGGAGTGCCTTAGAATTACTGAGATGACTCTAACTGAGTGTGCTCAGCATAATGATAGCACTGCAGATGGGGCCTAAGTGATTTTCCTCACTATGTCATTTCCTAAACATTAACATCCACCATATCTACTCTAATATTTCACTTGTCTTCTCATTCTATGAGTTAGACCAAGGCACCATTGCTCACCGATGTGTGCTTATCATCAAAATTAGGATTATCTAGGGCATTGGGGAATAATTCAAGGTCAACACAAGTTTCCTTTGTCATGTATTTCTCAGTGGCTACTAGGCTCTATCAATATTATGACTTAAACAGGTTTCAAGGATCATCATTTATTATCACCAAAGCGTAGAACAAGTGAAACTCTAGTAGGCTATAGGAAAAGACCAAATTGGGAGTAAACCCTAGCTAACAACATAGGCCGACGATAATGAAAAGGAAACCCTAACACCCTCAAGAGTTACCAGTTTCACACACGACTCAATCAATAGGTGGAATCCTCTCACAAAAAGCATTAAACACTCAAAATCAAAAAGAGGCACAAATACATTTCGCCATTACATCCAAACAAACCAAGAAAATCACCATTCCAAGTGTTACACGAAACCAAGTTAGGGCATCATTGTTGAATTGCAAAACCAAGATAGAGAAACCTACCTTTAACGTGCATTATCCAAGAAACAAAGGGGCATGATTGCTCTTGTAGAATGCACCATGGATGGGGGGGGAGGTTTGAGGGTTGTGCTCCAATTTGGCCTCCAAATCTAGTTGCCAAGTCGAGGATAAGTTTGAAGGCACCAATCTCAAAGCATAAAATGGGGGAAGGGTGCCCATATGACCCTTATTTAGTTTCAAAAAATTGCATTAAATGCACCCATCTACCCTTCATGCCAAGAGGTTCTGGTTCAAGGCTCGTAGATATGACCTAGGGGCAGACTCAGAGAATCCAAACACCACCAGATTCCCCATAAAAATTAACTTCACGAATTTCTTGCTATCCCATATTTTTTGAAACGTTGCACCACTTAGGGAATCCAAACCAGGATGAAATCCTTGAACGGCTTCCCTCACTTAACTAATTTAGCCTTCGGGTGATGAGGCGTTAGGAGGATTCTGGGAATCCATAATACTTTGGAATCTCCGAAGGATTGTCATTCAAAAATTTTGAAGGGTCAAAAAATTTCCAAGATGGCCATCATTTGGGTGCCTCCTCCATGTTTTGATCAACTTCCATCTCATGGCTCAACACCCCTACGATTTCCTTCTTCATGATGTAGACTTAAGCTTGATCGTAGAATTTACAAAGCTTAAATTTTTAGGCATCTCGGTGGAAAGGGAATTCGAGGAACTCTGAAAGCACTAGAGTCTATGAAGAATTATCCTTCAGAAATTTAAGAGTGCTTCAAAATTCCTAAGATGACTCTAAGTGTTCTCACCATAATCATAACACTCCACACAAGGCCTAAGTGATCTTCTTCACTATGTAATGTCCTAAACATTAACATCCACCATATCTACTCTAAGATTTCCCTTGTCTTCTCATTCTATCAGTCAGACCAAGGCACCACTGCTCACCATTGTGCACTTATCATCAAAATTAGGATTATTTAAGGCATTGGGGAACAATTCAAAGTCAACACAAGTTTCCTTTGTCATGTATTTCTCGGTGGCTACTAGGCTCCATCAATACTATGACTTAAACGAGCTTCAACAATCATAATTTACTATCACCAAAGTGCGGAGCAAGCAAAACCCTAGCAGGCTATAGGTGAAGACCAGTCTACGAGTAAACCCTAGCTAACAATCCAGGCTGACGAGAATGAAAGGGTGACCCACCCTCAAGATTAGCACATGACTCAATCATTAGGTGGAATCCTCTCACAAAAAGAATTAAACAATCACAATCACAATGAGGCACAAATACATTTTGCCATTACATCCAAACGAACCAAGAAAATCACCATTCCAATTGTTACACAAAACCAAGTTAGGGCATCATTAATGAATTGCAAAACCAAGATAGAGTAACGTACCTTTAACGTGCATCATCTAAGAAACAAAGGGGAATGATTGCTCTTGTAGAATGCACCACAGATAGGGGGGAAGGTTTGAGGGTTGTTCTCCAATTTGACCTCCAAATCCAATTGCCAAGTCAAGGATAAGTTTGAAGGCACCAGTCTCAAAGCATAAAATGGGGAAAGAGTTCCCAAACGACCCTTAAATAGTTTCCAAAAATTGCATTAAATGCACCCATCTACCCTTCACTCCAAGAGGTGCCGGTTCAAGGCTTAGAGATATGACCCAGGGGCGGACTCGGAGAATCCAAACACTACCAGATTCCATGCACAAATTGAGCTTGGGAATTTCTTGCTATCCCAAATTTTTTGAAACGTTGCACCACTCGGGGAATCCAAACCAAGACAAAATCCCTGAAGGCCTTCCCTCACTGAGCCAATTTAGCCTTATGATTGGGTCCTAGGTCAAGCCAAAGGATTTGAATGATGCCAAGGGATCTAGAAGCTAGAAAAAACACACCCCAAAGTGTAGATAAATCACTGATCTCTTTAGATGGGGCCAAAAACCAAACCTCAGAGAACCTATCCCTTAAGGGGAAGAGGTAAAACCTACATCAAAATGGGGACGAAAGCTAGCGAAGAGAGGGGGCCCCTACCTCACATGGGGCATGTGTGTGAAAATCACACAACAAATGGTGACTCCACTGGCGAAATGTTCCAAAGCATTTCGATGAAAAATTGGAATTTGGAACCCAAAAATCCTAGTTTCAAACCTCAAATCGAGTGACTTCTAAAGAAAAGCCTCAAAATCGATGGATGAGACAACACGTTCCTACGTGAAGAATCCAAGTGTGTGTTTATGTGTTCATTCCTTTCCCTCGGTTGCTGCAAGGAAAACCAAGGTTGGTCAAGTTAAGCTACATAAAAATTATTACTCTAAAAGCATCTTGGATAGAGCCTCGTTGTCGAACAAGCGTTGATAGCCCCAACGAGGTTATTGTTGTGATTCTCTTGAACATAGTTCCACTACCAGCTAAGCGTCCATAACTCTAGTGGAATTATTTGGATCCCCCTAATGAGTTGAATTTCTTTTTGATTTTCAATACTTTGATTTTCTTTCTTTGATATTTTGTTTCTTTTCACTCCTTATTTCAACCTATAAGCAATGAAGCTTACACTTAGGGCTAAGAACCACAATGGCGCTGAAGCAGAAATAGGATTTTTCACTCAACTTGACCTCCCAAGGGACCCTAAGCAACCTAAGGACTGTTAAGATGTGTGTAAAATATAAGACTCAAGCACATTCGGGACTAACCTAACCCAAGGATTCATCCACTTTGAATGTTTAGCACATGTGACATTGAGCAAAGGGCCTCTACCAACTCGTTCTAGAAAGATGATTATCGTTTGTAAGGGAAATACTTCATAATAGTTCCGAACAATGGAATAGTTGTTATGCAAATAAGACACATTACCCCAAGCCTGGAAGCATAAGTAACCCCAAAACCAAAACAAGCAGCGAGCAAAAGCAAACACCTACTCTAACTATTTACAAAGGCGAATTGAAAACAACTCAAGCAAGGAAGTAATGCTTCAAATGCTTCTCGTTGACAAGCAACGGGATGTCTTCTCTGGTGAGTGTTTTAAGGTGAAAAGCATTGTCTCCTAGGATCTTAAAAATATGATAGGGGTCGAGCCATAACTTGTCAAACTTACCGTGCTCCCCTTTCTTTTCGTGTGCTTTTTCCTAGTATAGAACCAAATCTAAAATCTGGAAGGCCTTAACCTTAGCCTTATGGTCAAACCACCTTTTAATGACACCTTGATGTTTTAAATTTTTTTCGAGGGCTACATCCCTCTTTTCTTCCAGATTGAACAATTTATCTAGACGAGCTTCTAAACACTCTCCTTCCTTGTAGTACTCATTAAATAACTTAAGGGTAGGGATCCTTAACTGGATAGGAAATACAGGTTCAGATCCATATACCAAGTGATGCAGGGATGTTCCCACAAATGATTTCTTTCATGTACGATCAACCCACAAGGAAAATCTCAATTGAGTATGTCAGTCCTTAGGATTCCTATCAAGAAATTTATGGATCACTATCAAAAGATTCTTGTTAGTGGATTCAGTGAGACCATTCCCTTGAGGATAATAATTCGAAGCAAACTTATTAACAATACCATGGTCAAACAACCATCTAGAGATTTTCAAAGATGAGAATGTAGAACCATTGTCACACACCAAAGGAAAAGGGAAACTAAAGAGATTAATCATACGTAATTCAAGAAAATCAATTACTACCTCAGCAGTGCATTATTTGCAGGCAATAGCTTCAGTCCACCTAGTGAAATAATCAATGACGGTAAGAATATACCTATTCCCTACAGAGGATGGTGGACTAATTGGGTCGATGAAGTCCATACCCCATTGTGCAAAAGGCTTTACCTCGACGACAGGCTGAAGTGGAAGAGTGGAACGTTTCTCCCTAGTTGCACATGTCTGGTAGACATGACATGTTTTCATGTGATTGTGAGCATCCTTGAACAAGGTAGGCTAGTAATACCCAGCCCTCAGGATCTAGTGGGCAGTAGCAAGCCCAGACCCATGGCCTATGTCATATTTTTCATGAAATTCTATCATCACGCAAACCGCTTCTTCTTTTCCCAAGCATCGCAGATAGATCCCTTCATGTTTCTTCTTGTATAAAATGCCTCCTTGTAGCATGTAGCTTTCAATTTTTTGTTGGTGTAATTAATTATTTAATTACACTTTGCATAAGATTACTTAGGTAATATTTTAAGTCCTAGGCTACATAATTAGATAAATCATTGTTTGTAGGAGATAAGATTCCTTCTAGAAGATGAGTTGTCCTTCTAGAACTTATCTCTTTATTTTTATCATTTCCTTGATAGGGTTCACATGTTGTCACATGTCGTGTGATTTTAACACTTGGCAACATTTTACACATTTTAGGTTTTCACTCATGCCTATATATTCAAGACATTTTGTACATTTTTAATCATCTCATATTCAATTTGGCATTCTTGCATCTTAATGATAACATGGTATTTCTGCTATTTATCTCTTGTGGAAGTTATTTTGTCTTGCAGGTGATTCTGGGGTGTTTGAGGAGTTCACCTAAACTCCTACATGGTATCAAAGCTTTATTGCTGTAGACTTCTTCCCAGATATGAGGAATCAATCTTGGCATGAAAGTTTTGTTGGATGCAAGCAACCTTTTTATTAAAGTCATTTTTCATTTTTTGCTTCAAAAATATAGCTTCCACTTAGTTGCAGGAAAAATGATTTCTAGGTTTTGTAGCCAAGGTCGAAATCTAAACTGGGTATCTTTTATATTTTTGATATATTGCACGGGTCTAAAGAAAATAGTTGTACAAAAAGTGGCACACGTCATTTTTCTCTTGTTGAAAGTTTAAAAATATATTTTTTCTTTTTCTGGTTGTTGGATCAAAAAACAATTTTTGGGTTTTTCTTTTAGCTTCAAAATATTTTGCATTTCTATTTTTGTCTACTCATTATGAACAGTTTTTTTCAAAAATCAAATCAAAAGTAAACTTTTTTTGCTAGAAAACCTGTTTCCTGCAGGCTAAATTCAACTTTTTTAAAAAATTCATAACTTTTGGCTATGGTGTCGGATTTTCACAAACGAGATATCATCGGAAAACTGGTTTCATCGTCTTCACAAATATCAGACTTGATTTTTGTAGTTTTTTCACCAGGTATCTAACTTTTTGTCAAAACTCAGCCTTTGCTTTCTAGGTTATTTTCTGGTGGAACATGTAATCAAGACTTTTTTTGAGATCAAAGGGGAATATTTTTTGCATTTGAAAGTATATACTACTATTTTTTCATGGATTCACAAAATATTGCACCCCTTACTCCATTCAACTACTTTGGTTGCAAAAAACAAATGGAGATTCTTTTGAAGCACAAAGGGTTGTATAGAGTGACCATGGGTACTGAAGTTGAACCTGCAGTGCTACTGAAAAGAGAAAATGGTTTAATAGGTGTGATGAAGCTTTTGGTACTTTATGTTTGTCTATTTCTCTTGATCTTATTTTTCATATTGAGTCTTGTACTTCTCCAAATCAGATCTGGACTACTTTAGAGTCTTTTTTTGGGAAGCAGGATACTATGAGAGGATTCCAGTTGGAGAATGAGCTCATTAGCTTAAATCCTAGGGATTTTGATAGCATCCAATATTTCTTCACAAAACTCAAGTATCTTCATTTGCAGTTGACACAGTTGGTTATTCAGAAGCAGGACTCTTAGTTGATATTGTCCATTCTTTCTAAGCTTGGACCAGAATATTCAGTTTTTGTCTCTACCTTTTATGGCACTCAGGATGCTCTTGGTACGAGATTCACTATGCCATCTCTTGATGAATTTGATTCATCTCTCACTTGAGAGCAAGCTAAGTTAGCTAGCATGGGCACAGTGAAACCTTCTTCATCACAGGCACTTGTTGCATCTCAGGAGCCTAAAGATCAAAAGGCTTCTTTAGGAAAAGACAAGAAAGAAAAAGAAAAGGATTCCAAATCTCATGAGAAACTAAAGGAGTCCTCAGATTCATCCTCCTCTTCTAAGGGGAAATCATCTAAGAAGGAGAAAGTTACATGTGCTTATTGCAAGAGGGAAGGACATGCATAACATAGATGCTACAATAAGGATATTGATGAGCTGAAACATCTTCTTCAGAAACATCAGATTTATTTTCCTTCTAGGATGTTTGTATCATCTTCCTCCCCTCATTCTTCAGAGCAGCTTGAAATAGGCACAACTGGTTTGCATACCGCATCAATTTTGAAGGGACATGCTCTTTGTGCTTATTCAAGTCATGAATAAGGAAGATGACTTCTAGATTTAGGAGTTTCTCATCAAATGGCATCTTCACAGTCTATTTTCACTTCCTTTGAGCCTTGTACTATGTCTCCTATGTTGATGGGAAACAATACATACATGAGTGTTACAAGGAAGGGGTCTATTAGTTTTGGGGACAACACTTTTCAGGATGTCTTGTGTGTTCCTCATTTGAAAAATAACCTTCTTTCCATATATTAGATCACACATGGAGGCAATGGGAAATCTGTAGAGTTTACACCTGATTCTGTTATCATCAGAGACTTGGAGAGTAGAGCAATTATTGCTACTAGGGTGGTGGATCACTCATCTCGGTTGTATTCATTTGTAGATTTTGCTACTGATAATGCTTCTATTCCTAGAGTTGTTCCTCACACTTCTAGTGTGAATCATCATTCAAAGGAGACATTTGGCTTCTTGAACATTGGTGTTCTCTCTTCGGATCCAATTCTTGAGCCATCCATTCCATCTCCTCTTTCTTCTGTTGCTGATACTTCTATTAGTACAAATGTGGTTTCTTCTATTTCAGTGCAATAGGATGTTGTTGATCATTCATCTTTGGAGGATACTCTTGAGTCTTCACCTTCTCTGAATTCTTCATTGGTTGAGGTCTCATCTACTTTAGTGGAGACATCTTGGGCTACACCTACTTCACCTTCAGAGATTGCTTTCCCGTGGCCTTTTTTCTCTCACTTTTTTCAGGAGATGTGGTTTCTTCAGTCTTATTAGAGCTACTTCATTCTGGGGGAGTTCTTTTATGTATCTTTGTGATGGATGGTGTCCTTGGGGGGTCTTATGGAGTCCTCCATCCTTCATCACTTAGCTTGTTTTTTGCATTCTATTTTGGGGAGGAGTTTTATTCCCTTGTGGTTTTCTCCTTTACCCCAATTGGTTTAGTTTGCATTGCATTTGTAAATGAGTGCCTGATCAGGCCTTGTTGTTGGGACTCATCTTTGCATAATAATTTTCTTCTCCCTAAGTTGCACTTATGGGGGGGTGTTGGTGTAATTAATTATTGAATTACACTTTGCATAAGTTTACTTAGGTAATATTTTAAGTCATGGGTTGCATAATTAGATAAATCATTTAATAATGGGGTAATTCCCCCTACCTTATTTGTAGGAGATAAGATTCCTTCTAGAAGATGAGTTGTCCTTCTATAACTTATCTCTATCTTTTTATCATTTCCTAGATAGGGTTCACATATAGTGTGATTTTACACTTGGCAACATCTCACACATTTTAGGTTTTCACTCATGCCTATATATTCAAGGAATTTTTTACATTTGTAATCATCTCATATTCAATTTGGCATTCTTGCATCTTAATGATAGCATGATATTTCTGCCATTTCTCTCTTGTGGAAGTTATTTTATCTTGCAAGTGATTTTGGGGTGTTTGAGGAGTTCACCTAAACTCTTGCATTTTTAAGTGTACGGCTCTTCACTACATCATATTCAAACGATCAGGATATTTCTAGTTCAGTAAATAATACACGATATCATCATACCATTCGTTCAAGGATACATCTTGAAGATGATATTGTTGTGCATCAACCTCTAGACCTATTTTAGCCATAGTATGTGTCAGAGCATGTCCCCTCACCAACTTCATAGGTTGAATTTTGAGGTCATATTCTTGTAGTATGGTGACCCACTTAGCTCTTCTTTCCCCATCTCGTTCTACATCAACAGGAGCTTCACAGCAGGGTTGAGTACAATGGCACAAACTTTGTTTCTTAGGATGTAATGTCTGAATTTCTTAACGCCTCAGATTAGAGCATAAGCCTACTTTTCCACATTTATATATCTCAGCTTGGCATCCCTGAGAGGAATGATCATGAAATTTGTAGGGTATTCATTTCCCTTGTCTAATTTTTGAGTCAGCATACTTGCACAAGAATGGTCTAATGCAAAAGAGTATATATAGAAAGGATTTTAATAATTCGAACTTACCAGCACAAGGGTAGCAGCTATAGCCCTCTTGATCTCATCAAACGCTTGTTTGGCCTCAAAATTCCATTCCACTTTAGCATCCTCTTTTAGCATTGCATTCAATGGTTTCACTATTTCGACAAACCTCGTGATGAATTTTTGAACAAAGTTAATTTTTCTAAAGAAATATTTCATCTCTTTCTTGTTGGCTGGTGGTTGAATTTATAGGATAGCCTGAACTTTGTCAGGGTCAATTAAAATTCCATGTTATGAGATGACATGTCCTTAGAGCTTTCCTTCCGTTACTCCAAATATACACTTCTTGGGATTCAGTGAGATGCCAAATTCTTTGCATCTTTGGAATACTTTTCATAGGTCGGTAACATGATCACCCCTTTTCTTAGAGAAAACCATCAGGTCATCCATATAGATAATAATGCATTTACCAATGATATCCTTAAAGTCAATATCCATTGCTCTTTAGAATGTCATCCCTGCGTTGATCAATTTGAAAGGAATTCTCATATACGCAAACGTTCCCCATTTGGTTGTGAAGGCAGTCTTATGCTCATCTTCATATTGGGCCATAACTTGATTGTAACTCAAGTAACTGTCTAACAAGGAAAAAATTTGAGACCCATTCACAATCTACAGAACCTCATCCAAGGAAGGCACCAAGTAATTATCCTTTTCAAATGCTCAGTTAAGATTTCTAAAATCAACACACAAACTTATTTCTCCATTTTTCTTGTGGATAGGAACCAAGTTAGCTACCCATGTTGAGTGCCTGACTAGAAATATGATGTAGGTGGAAAATAATTTTTGTACCTCTTTCTGGATGATCAGCTCCAGCAAGGCGTTGATGGGCCTTTGCCTTTTTCGAAAAGGTTTTGCTCCTCGTTTCAAGGGGATGGTGTGCATTATGATGGAGGTGTCATAAGTCTTCAGATCTTCGTAGCTCCATGTTATAACATCCTAGTAAGATAGTAGCGTATATATCAAACTCTTCCTCTCTTCCAGAGTACACACCTTCCCAATGAACACATTCTTAACATCATCAGAAGTGCCCATATTGTAAGTATCGCACTGACTATCTATGGAGTCTTCCTTTGTCTACTGATCCTGGTCTTTTATCCTATCAATGTCAAAAATCCTTTCTAACTGGAACATCCCTCATGGTATCATGTTCATTTTTAGATTGAGGACCCCTTCCATATCCAATTCTACCTCTTGGGGTTCCATCTCATCGATCACTTGTGCAGTGAACACATCATAACTGGTTAGGAAATCCAAGATGTGCTTATCATCTTCAAATACTTGAAAGTTTGAAACAT
Organism: Sequoia sempervirens; assembly: GCA_007258455.2. Taxonomy (NCBI): domain Eukaryota; kingdom Viridiplantae; phylum Streptophyta; class Pinopsida; order Cupressales; family Cupressaceae; genus Sequoia; species Sequoia sempervirens. The sequence goes on along the minus strand of VDFB02270651.1, from coordinate 5,187,740 downwards.
TGTCTAGTACAAAAGGGACAGGTGTTAATTCAACAGTGAATTTATTCAATCCAGACAAGGATAGAGGCTCTAGTGTACTGGTTGCTTGGGCTAGAGCATCTATGGTATGATTTTTAGTTCTCGAAATCAGTTGGATGTTGAATGCATCAAATCCCACCCTTTGCCAGTAGTTGGTCATTCTCCTATCGTGACAAAGATATTGCCTTCTGACTTGTTTCACCGCTAGTTCAAAATCTCCAAATACTTGCAATATTTTAATATTCTTCCTTAGTTCCATCAATAGCCCATGGATCAATGCCTCATGTTTGGAAATGTTATTAGTGCACTAGAATTGTAGCCTATGAGCAACAAAGAAAGTTTTCCCTATCAGATTGATCAATTCGAATTTGATTCCTGCACCCTGCTTACATTTTGATCCATCAAATCTTAAAGTCCATATTTTGGGAGATGAACAACCCTATTAGCTCTCAAAAACGTAGGAAAAGTGCCTCAAGAGGTTGCCAATCTCTTGATACGTTTCAGGGTAACAGACAAGGCCAAATGATTTGAACCCTCTTCTCTTCAGGTGCTGCTAGACCTAGGCGGGTATACCTATATGAATGAGGCAGACTTGACTTATGTTTATTCCTTAAAGAAATTTACCCACAATGGAAAATGGGAGTGGATAAATGAGTTTTATTTTGGTATAGATTGTATAAGCAATATTAAGGCTAAAACTAATATGTTCAGTTAAAAAATGTGAGAAATGAATAAAACTAAATGGTGAAGTGGTAGAGACTGGTGCCTTATTAGGTGTACGGGGTCAAGTGAAAGATCTAAAATAAGTAACTTCTTTCTGGCAGATACTCTACTTTTTTGGCATATAAATTCGAGTTTACAACTTGTATAAACATGCAAGAAAATGATTACAAAGTTCTTAATGATCCAAATGAGATTCGCTAATTACTATGATTGACTAAAAGGATTTGATTTTTCCTTGAAAGAACCAGTTAATCAAACCATACAGATACAACAAGTGTGCACTGATAAATTGAATATACGCTTGTTATATCAATTTAAATAACTAGAAAACATCAACCTTGGAGACAACTTCAACAATACTATCAATTAGCACAACAAATAACTGATACCAGAAATACTCCACCACGTCAAATGATTTTCATTGATATCTCCATAATTTCAAATATGCATCATAGTCTCATGATTATGAACATTGCAATCTATTGTATCCTTTTCCTATTCACTATCTCCTTTCGTTACCAAAAATGGATATTTATACATCAACTGCTTGAAAGGACACGTCCTTTCAGAAATGTCTTATGTTAAAATAACAATAAATTAAAAAAGGTAATTAGGCTCTGTTAAGCCATAAATGAATCTTTGAAAAGTGGTCCAAGTAGTCCCAACACTCATGTGTATCTGCATCTCCCAATGTATTCTAGATCGTGATCTCCATTTTCACCATCTTTTCATTTTGTTTGCATGCTTCATCCATTGTTATATCTTTCGCAGTAGCTATCTTCAAAATTTCTTGCAATATTGACTCACTTTCACCTTTCCACCTAGTCATTTCTTTTAATCTTCCTCTATCATCAAAGAATGCAGTCAATCCCTTTTTGGTGGCATCAATTAATTCCTGCGCATCCCCTCACAATTCTTCAAAGAAGTTTTTGTGCTTATTCATGAGATGATTTGTAGCGTTAATTGCCACATTATCAGGAGCATCCCTCTGGTTTATTTCCTGGAGCTTCTCTAGGATCCTACCATCCATTCTCACGTGTTCTTGTAATGCAACAAAGTTATGTGAGTGTATTCCCTAGAGCTTATTCAACCAAGTTGTTAGACTGGCTTGTCTTTTCTTAATTACTGCTACAAGTGCATCATACTTCCCTTGAGAATATGCACTTGATCCTTCCTAATGATCTTTTTCTTGTGAACTTTCACCATGGGTGAGCAGCTTGGTTGATCCCATTGTAACTCCTAATAAATCTTTCAGGCGGTCATTTTCTCTCAACATTCTCTCATTATTCATTTTTTACATTTATTTTTCCTTGATCAACATCTGTATTCGAGCTTTGTTCAGTTTTTCTATGTTGATCCCAATCTCTATTGTTGCCATAGGATCAGCCTCCCCAACCTTTAGATTCATAACATGCCCGAATGCCTTCTCAGTATCAATGAAAACTGATTTTTTGTGAGGTGGATACAAGGCCCAAATCATTAATGACCCTTCATCTGGATTGTACTTTGACCCTGCATATACTTTTGTCACCTTTTTCGGGCTGAGCTTGTGTGTAGCATTACTATTTTTCAGGAAATTGTCAAAGACTAATACAAAATTGAGATCCAACCCTGGAAATATCATAACACCAACACTTTCTAACATTTTCCTTCTCTTTTTAGGGGTCATACCCGCCATCTCTCTATCCACACTCATCTTTAGATCATTCAATAACTGTTCTTCATTACCTGGTGTGACATTGTCAACCATTTCTCTTATCTCTTTTCCTTTTTTTTTTATATAGGAATGCCTTAAATTATGGATAATTTATAAATTCATTACCTACTACAAATGACTTATACTCTACGTTCCTTACATCTGTATCTATACTCTCTTCAACACTTAATTCCCTGGCAAGGCAGGCATAATCCTGAGTTCTCAATCTTGACATCTTGTTAGGTAGATCTTGTGGTACATTAGTCCCATATGTCTCTTCCCCAGAAGACAACAACTATGTATCTTGCAACCCTTGATTATATTCTTCAACCACCATTTCCACTTCTTTTGTTGCCAAGTTCCTAATCATATCATCAAATTAATAGGGCACATGTTGATACCCCCAAAGTTTATCTTTTGTTTAGCAGAATTGATATATCCTTCTGGATCAAAATTCTTTCTCGGTGGTCCTCTTTTCATATTATATTGCAGTAACTTATCAATAATCAAATTATATCCTTCTTTTTCCAATACAATAAAATCATTGAAGCATAGTGTACTGGGAATAAAAGCCTACTTTCCAAAAGAACTCAAATTCATAACACTGGAAAAGTTCATTTTCTTAACAATTTCCAAGTATCCAATCCTGTCCAAAACTATTTTAGGAAAAATGAATGGGGCATCTTCAAATCCATAAACCCTAATCATGGTAGCATCCTCTAAATAGTACCAATCCCCCCAATTGTGGCTAATTGTCCCATTCAAGTCCTTAGGCCTGAGAAACCTCTTTATCTCATTAGACAAAGAATAAGCACATGGATGATTATAAAATTTGTACAATGGTTTTACAAAATATTCCTCAAAGTGTACAAAACTAGAATTAGCAAACTTGTTGTCCCAAACAACAGTCCATAATTGAATAGGTAATGGCATGCCTTCCTTGTCAAATTGTGAAATTTTCATCTCCTGAGGCCACAACCCTAACTCTTGTCCAAAATACAAAACTATATGCATCAACAGTGAATAATGCCTAATATGTAAGATAAAGGCTCCACCTTTTACTGACATCAACCCATAATCGATCCCCTTAAAAATTTATGAGGCATAATCAAAAGGTCTAGAGTTGTGATACTGAATATTTGCTGAAATTACCATGGGAACAATTGTCATATACACAGGGACTTCCATTCCCAATACTTGGCCTACCAAGAAATAAGTGTATTTCATATAGGGCTCAAAAAGATCAACATGGAATGGAGGTCCTTCACTATCTTTTAGTGGAATTGGTTTTCTACCATGTCTAATTTTGTGCAAGGGCAATCTCCAACCTTTATAAATTGTGTCCATCCTCCTAAATTCCTTTTCTAACTCTTCACATATGATCTTTTCGTTGCATACCCCTTCGAATTTAAAGACTTCACCTATTGCATCCTCTGATATGTGTATCAATGGGTTCCCGGATGGGACACAAATGGCTTTGAGTTTTGAATTATAATAAGTGGCCAACAATCTCACCAATTCAACATTGACCAATACATTAGGGAAAAGCAACTTCCCCAGATTAAGCTTCCATGGGTTACATGCTGGTTCAAAGCGATTCCTTCGATAGTAATGAAATCTAAACAGTTCAAAACCTCTTATTGGAGTCCAAATATCTCCTATGAGCTTACATTTGTCATCTAATTTATCCACTTCTACCCTAAGTTGTGCAGATCATCTGGCTTTAGGTCCAAAGCCAGGTAATTGGTCGATAAGATCTTGACTTTTCTTTCACTCAGTGCCCTCTAGCTGAATTTTGGTTTTCTGTTTTTTCCCTTTAGAATGACTACTTTCCCCATGTTTTCTACCATTATTTTCCTAAACTAGTGGCTTCCATTCTTCAAAATTGCAAAATTAAGGTATGAAGAACTTACTGTATTTTGCTCAAAAATTTTGAATTGAAAGAATTCCCTGGTCCTTTACTCGCCCCTCTGCTTCCTCCGCTATCAATTCTGCAATAATTTTTTCAATTGAATTTTCCTTGATTCATGAAATTACTTATGCTCCGTGGCGCCATTAATGATTTAGCTAAAACACGAGTGTAGCAGGTTTTTTTGAAACTCTCATTGTCACATCATGTAATCTTGTCGGCAAGACATTTTCAAATCTTGGGCGATCCTTTCATTTGGGCTTTTACCAACGTTCATTAAACACCCACTAAGACATCTTGTAGTTTCCCCGACACTTTGAGTCTCCCTGATAGTTATTTTGTCTCTTTGCTATCAATAGATCATTTATCGCTAAGATGTCCTGTAGGTTCACTGGCTTTATAAGTCTCCTCGAGAGTTATCCTTTCGGTCTTAAGTATATCGCTATAACTCCCACCGATGCAAACCTATCGCTGTGACTTAGTAAGTCGAGTAGACAATCTTCATCTTACTCCAAAGATATGTATCTTTCTGAGATATTTCCTTCGTTCTTTATTGACAAGATCCCTTGGAAGCCAATCCTGTCGGTCTATTTTCTTCGTCAATTTTGATCGCTAAGACATAATGATTTTCTTGCCGATGGAACTACACTCGGTATGACCTTCTTATCTCTCTCCACTGAAGTCTATTTAACCGATGAATTTCTCCATTGGTGAGACCATGAATCATGTCTTTCTGATAATTATTCCCTCCAAACATATCGCCAAGTCCCTTACCAATACAATTCTGTCAGTGCATCATGGAGGGTCGGCAGGACTCATCGAACTTATCCCGGTAACATTATCCTACCGACAGAATCCTCCTTTGCTTCATCGGCAAGACTAGATGAATGTCTCGAGCTGACTTTAGGAACTTTACTCCAATGGCTCTACTATGGCCAACATATTTCCTTGTGCTTCGAGCGGTAAGACATATATAAGCTTGATATGACTTCTCACTATCACCCTGATGATTATTATCTAGCCGATAGGATCTATTTGTCGTTTGAGACTATGAATTGCATCTTCTCGATGTGTATTCTCAAATGAGATTTTATCAGTATGACATCCCCGACCTCTTGCTGATATACTGAAAAAAGATATGTATTAGTATAAAATTATTTATGGATCGGAGAGACCTGCATCATCTTATGCCAATATGATTTATACATTCAAATGCTCAGGGTCAGGTGAATTTAATAGGACCAAATGATAAAAATTGAGTAGAACATGGGTGAATATGTTATGCAAAGTAGATTATTATATTTATGGTATGGGATTCGTGGGAAACTTATGAGTATAGATAGCCATAAAATTTTCAAAATTTTACAGTTCTAACAAACCCTTTGAATTTTTAATACTTCCATTTCTACTGGAGGGGGCATTGCCTTGTACTGATGGTTCCTTTCCCTTTTCAGCTTGTTGCACTTCCTGCACTTTAGGTCTAACTTTTGAGGGTGAATTAATGTACTTAATCTACTCAATCATAGTCTGGTAGAGACAACACTCAAACTATAGGTGAGAGGTATTTTTCACCGTACAATAGTTGGGTACTCGCTACTTGAGTGTTCTGATTCAAAACTGATTGTTAGCTCTGTGTCTTTTCAATTGTATCTTTTTCCAAGGGTTCAATGAGCCCAACCCTTTTGGCTATAGGATCCTGCACAGACTTCATGGAGGCATGATAACTTAATGAACCCATCATAGCACTCTGAATAATGAGGAATCTCAATAGCTCAAAGGCTAAGAGACTAATCTTTACCTTCTTGAGTTCTTCTAGCACATACTCTTTCATCTAAAACACATTCATATCAGCCTAATTGCTCCTTGTTGATGTCCCTTGCTGATCCTTGGCAACTTCCCCTCTTGAGGTATCGAAGGATCCACCTTTGGAGAAATATTGCCTTGGTATGTGAGGGTACAAAGTATTGTTACTAGCGTTAGGGTCGAGAGGAGTGTTGAAATTGTTAGGAGTGGAAGTAGTGAATGGACTGCCAGCTTGTTTGTTCCACAAATCATAGGGTCGAGTTCTCTGATGGAACATTTGTACTTCATCAATTATTTGTTCTTCTTCATCCAAAGGACTGTTATCAATAGCCCCATCAATTTCAAATAGCTCTGATATGGACTCTTCATTGCACACTTGTTCTGATTTCATGTTTTCTTGTGAGGATTCTTCTTCGGGCCCATTTTCCTTGCCTTTAGGAAAAAAGGCATGGTTCAAAACCAGAACTAGAGAATCATAAGGATCAGAGGGGACTATTTCTTGACCATACGGAGGACCTCCCACAACATCTTGCACCTCCATCAAGAATATAACAGCAATAGTTTGGAACTTAGGACAGTTAAACTCTAAATGTTAAGCGGTCTTGTAAAGTCGACAGTATCCTCTAAGAGCAGATTCTAGTAAGAGGACTATGCTATTAGTCTTCTTAGGATTACTAGGCTAATCTAGTGGTGTGGAAGTCCAACATTGTGTGTTCTAGTGTTCCATGCTCTATTTTTCCTTGGTGGTGGTCTCCTATCAAAATTTTGTCCTGAAGATTGGCCTCTGTCATATCCTTGATTATATCCTCACTTGGATTCCCAACCGTCTCTATTGTAACCAAGATCTCTATTATCTCTATTGTAACCATAATCTTTTTTGTCCCTATTCTATTTGTTGTAATTAGATTGAATTCTCCTCTAAGTTTCTTGCAACTGATTATTTTGGTTTCTCAGGTATGTAATCTCAGTGGACAAATTCTTAACTTGCTCTGTTAATTCATCCAATCTCTCCTTGTCTGAATTACTTGGATATGGAATTTCTTGTATTTTGCAAATAGATGCCATGTGGACCTTGATTCGAGGATTGATTTAATATTTCAGAATTATGTAAGTAACTCAGAATGGCAAAGAAACTTGGCCCACATTTTGTGAATAATCTGGTACAATAGAAGCTTGATTCAGAGGAGGCCCCAGATGGGGAACTATGGGAAATTTTGGGACTGGATTCATGATTGGGGTATGAATACTTATTTATTGATTTATGGATTGAAATTTTCCTGGGTGAGTAGTTGGTCCTAATGACCGTAGAGGTCCTAAAAATTGTTGTCTTAAATCCATACCTACCTTAATTTCTTTCGTGTATGCGTTCAACAGACTGTCAGGGGGATTATGCTTCCACTTGAGGAAAGTAGAAGTCAGACTATCCAATGCATCATAGTATACTTCCCTTGTTGTAGCATCATCCACAACATAGGGTACTTACAACCTGGTATAGGCATGATGGAACCTATTGTTAAAAGACCCTATTGGTTCATTAACCTCCCTTTTAACCTAAGTGAACAACAAATATAACTCATTGGAACTGATGGGAATTTTAAACTTAAGTAGGAATGCATTTTCCAGATTAGTCCAAATGGTCACAAAACTAGTTGGCAAGTGATTATACTAGTAAAAAGCTTCTTCACTTAGGGAATATGGAAAAATTCTGCAGGCAACATCTTCATGGACAATCCCCTATCCCTCTGGGTAGTTTGGAAAATTCTGATATGCTATTCAGCTATTTAGTTGGGATCACCTATGTGAAATTTTGAGTAGAAGTGATCTAGGTTCTGAGGCATAGGATTATAATTGTTGAAGAGCAAAGGAGAAGGTTTATTCACTAAAAAGGCCATTGGCTATGGTGGAGGTGGTGGGAGAGGTTGGTTAACCTGTATTTGAGGTTGATTGACCTGTTCTTGAGGCTATTGAATTACTGAAGGATGAATTTCAGCAGGGGTGCATTTAGTGGAAGTGGACTCAAAATCTAAGGATGAAGAGTATGATGAAGGCCAGATGGGTGAAGATGATGAAGCTCCTCCTTTCTTGGTCCTCCTTGACCTGGTAGGAGGTTCAAACTCTTCAAAATATCCTTGTCATGTAGACCTAGTTGTCTCTTGAATCTCTGAGAGGATATTGATGAAAAAAATCACTCTAGCTTGTTGAAGCAACCCTCCTTTAAGTGCCAATCTATTGATGGTTTTTTCTACATAGCATCAACTCAAAAAAAAATAATATCATATCTCTCTTGAAAGGTAAATCTCTCTCAGCAAGCCTCAAGAGATCATCCCAAGGTCTCTAATCTGAGGGCTTGACAATGGAGTGAAACAACTCAGAGATAATGTGAAATTTGTTGGTTTTCCACAAAAGGCCTTACATACAAATGTTGAAGTTTCTTGAATTCATCAACTATGGCAATAAGTTGATGCTTGTAGATTTTAAAATAACTCAGTTTTTAAAGAAATAGCAAAAGATATGGGGGTTTCATGGAAATCCTAATCTAACTAATAGAATCAACTGTGAAAACAATAGAAAACCTCAAGTGGACCAAACCCTTCAAAAATAATTCCTACTAAACCCATCTTTTCCTGCAATATCACAAAAATAGTGCTATCTCCTAAGGTATTTGGGATTTTCATATTGCAAAGCATTCATTCACAAACCCATATATAGCATTAAAATGAATAAACACTTCACAATTGAACTAAACACATAAGAAATAGGCCCAGGCTAACTTTACACAACTATCCACATTTAGCAAGTAACTAAAAGTATGGACCAAGGATTTTCTCAAACACTTCAAACCTTCCACCATGAACATAATTGAAATATTAACATATCTAATATTATCTAAAAATAACTTGTCTAAAATTATCTAGCAAATAACTCACTTAAAGCAAACTTCTAAATCTGAAATACAAGAATCATAGAAACCATGCACAGATGAACAATACAATGAAGAATCACCAACAAAAATTCCTTCTTTGTATTTAATTCATCAAAAATCTACAACAATTCCAGTTTTTCTAGTATTTCCAACATTACAGAGCTCTACAAAGTCTTCACTAAACTTCTAGCACCTTTTCTAGCAATGTCTAACCTTGAAAAATGAGGGAGAGACCCCTATTTATATAAAATTACAACAATGGTTCCCAAATTAGGGTTACATTAATTAGGTGGGCCAAGTAGGTCAGCCAAACATTCCCTCCAAAATCCCAAGTTCAAAATATAAAATAAAATAATAATGGGTGGCCCCCAAAATCAATTTTTAGCATTTAATGCTTGTCAAGTGCAAGATCCAAGGCACTGCCAACTTGTTCCTCAAGCAAAATTGTCATTTAGTGACACGTTATCTAAGGCCATCAAGCTGGATCACCCATTCCTTCTTCACCTACCCCATTTTTTCCATTAATTCATTTTATCTTTAAAAGGATTGGGTCTAGGTCAGCCTGGGTTGGGGTAGAAACAACATTAATTTTGGCCCTGACTATTTTAACTCTGCCTCATATTTAGCTAAGGTCTTTTCCCAATCAACATATAAATCTTGATATTTATCTAGACAAGAAATATAAATTACAACATCCTCCAACTGATCTTTAATTTTTGAACCCTCAACATTTGGAAGATATACCTCATGCCACCACTGTTGTAGTTGTTCCACATTCAAATATCTATGCCTGAATTTCTTCCTCCCTATAATCGTTTCCAGAAAGGTGTTACAACTGTCGAAGACCTCTTTTACCTTAATATGTGCCTTATACATTTTTTTTGGGGCCTTCATTCTGAGCTAATTCTTGAACCTAATAGCCTCAATCCATTCCATGGCATTGGGTGTAATGTGCATAGTGAAGACACCCTCCTAAACTAGAGTCTCAACTAGGATTGCCAAAATTTTCTCCAACTCCTTGACCACTGTATCATTAGGTGGTTGCTTGCAATCCTATAGGAATTAGGTTATGTCATTGGAGATAAAAGAGGCCTTCTCATAGAATGGAAAAACCTTCTTAATCATTTCATCTCCCCTGCTACTAATGCCTTGCAACCATTCCTAGGTGTCCTTTGCAAAGGACTTCAACCTTTCTATCTCGAAAACAACTTTGACAATAAACCTTCCACGAATGAGGATATTTCACTACTTTGGTACTGTAGGGGCTTGATCAAATGCATGATGTACCTATGCACATCCCTCAATTGCTTTTGCAATTCTCCTTTTCTACAGTCTCTTTATCCAATATTCTCAAAATTTCCTAAGAAGATTCTTGAAAATCCTCCTTCTCTTGTTCTTTCATGGTTGGGCCCAAATTAACATCTGTACTTTGTAATCTGTGCACTTAAATTCATCCTTGGACTTATTTTCTAGAGGAACAACTACATGGGAAATCCTATTGTTGAACTCATCTCGTGCAATCTTGGAGAAAATTTTGGTGCTTTTCGTCTCCTTTGGCTGCCTCCATTTTTCTAATAGCTTGTACCAACTTGGAGTATCATCCTCCACAATAATGGATTTCTTTTTTGATCTCTTCTCCAACCAGTCTAGGTCAGCAGGTTGTTCTATCTTTGTATTTCCTGGGGAAGTTCTATGTTTAGATTGGTCATGGGGAGGATTTTCATCCACAACATCTATATTCTCTTCATCCTTCCCCTAGTCCTGTTGTTCCTTTTCTTTTCCATCGTTTCCTTCAGGCCTTTTCTCTACATGTGGCATATCAATTTATTTTTTTCTTTGGGGCTGGGAAGGAATTTCCAGCATGACCTTAGAGGTAGTCTCCTTGCTTATCTCTACCTTCTCATCTAATTCTCTAGTCAAATTAATCAGTTGCCCAGCCTTGGGTGCAGATAATTTTCCAACTTTGTCTTTCTTCATTAAGATTTTCAAAGGGACCTTCATCCCCACCGAGTTGTCTATGTTCCCTTGGAGTCTCACCTTCTGGTATGTTCTGTATTGGGGATAGAGAATGATCCCTTTGGGTTTCCTTTTTAGCTCCCGCAATTGGTGACTTTTCAATTCCAATCCCTAACTCTCCCACATGGGATACTCTCTTTCTTGATGAGTTTCTCCTCACGTACACTTGGGGTTTCTACCCTAAACTATCAATCTCTACCACTTTAGGAGGGGTGACTGAAGCCTCAGAAGTCTTTGCCTTCTTGGCCAATTTTTTCCCTTCAGTCACTAGCTTCCTCTTTTTAGCAAGCTAAGGAATCTTTTCTCCTTCCTCACCAACTACCTCAATAGTCTCTCTTGTCCTTGGTGCAGGTTGTCTTTCAACCTTCTTTTCTTTCCCTTGACTGCTTGTTCTTCTCTTTAGTGTTATGGGCTTTATTCCTTCTTGCTCATCTCCTTGTGAAGGCTCTACAGTGTCAACCTTAGTATCCTTGGTATCATGTTCAAAGTGGGATTCAAGATTTCCCATTAAGTCGTACGCGAATTGAGCACCATCATATTGCAAATCCACAACCTTGTGTTTTACCCATCGTCTCGAGTATCTCTTCATAGGCTCAGTTAATTGTTCAAGGTCAACCACCTCTTCCTCCAACCAATTTACTAATGGTAAGGGTTGATTCCTATATGGCTCATAGTCATGATATTGTATCAAGTATCCTTCATCCTCATTAACCTTATCTAGCACTTTCCCAACCTTGTAGAGCTTAATAAGCCTCAAGGAAAATCTAGAATACCTCCTTTTTACCACCTTGACCTGATCTTGACAATTTTCCCAATAATCCTCTATGTGGTCCCGATACCTATATTCCCTACTGGCTTGTCTTTGTTCCTTTCCATTGGGGTCAAAATTATTTGTCTTGGTATGTGAGTACAGTTCATATTGTGCCATCTCCTTCTCTAAATGTTGTGCACTTTAGAGATTGAGGCAGGATTCAAGGGTGCCAATATTTAATGGTAATTCATTCATGAGCCCCTTTCTATGCATGTCCTATAGCACTATCTCAAATGCAACCATCTATCTTATTAATTCCAGTAGAATGAGTTTATTTATGGGATACCTTGGCAATCAGAGTGGAACCAAAAAAGATCCTTGTACTCTGGTGTAGGTAAACCTTTGAAACTGTATGTACCATTGTCTATACTTTTTGATTAGGTCTATTGCTTCCGCAAAAATTCTCATGTGGAGGGAACCTTGTAGTAATTAGGGAATATACTTGAAGAAGGAATCATTAGCTCTCCTGTAGTTTGAGTTGTTGTACCGAAGTTAAGGGTTAACATCCTAGACTCTATCCTTTCCCAGAGTCCCTCTACAACTTAGGCCTTTGTACTTATTTTTACTTGCCAACATATAGACAAGGTAGGATGTCATTTTGAAGAAGTGAGTTTCTTGCACATTTTTGAGCTACTTGTCAAGATTGTCACTTAGGATGCCTGCCTAATGGTAATTTTTTCCTCCCACAATCTAAGTGATCACATGGAACATCCAAGTACTGAAGGTAAAGGCCTCCCAAAATCCCATCACTCAGCCCAGGAGTGTGATGATATCATTATGGCCATCATTTTTGATATGGCCATCATTTGGGTGCCTTCTCCATGTTTTGATCAACTTCCATCTCATGCCTCAACCCCCCTATGATTTACTTCTCCATGACGCAGACTCAAGCTTGATTGCAGACTAGACAGTTTAAATTTTTAGGTGTCTCGGTGGCAAGGGAATTTGGGGAATTTTGGAGGCACCATAATCTCTAAAGAATTATCCTTCAAAAAATTTGGAGTGCCTCAAAATTCCTAAGATGACTCTAACTAAGTGTGCTCACCATAATGATAGCACTCCACACAGGGCCAGTGATTTCTTCACTATGTCACTTCCTAAACATTAACATCTGCCATATCTACTCTAATATTGCCCTTGTCTTCTCATTCTACCAGTCAGACTAAGGCACCATTGCTCACCATTGTGCACTTATCATCGAAATTAGGATTATCTAGGGAATTGGTGAACAATTTGAAGTCAACAAAATTTTCCTTTGTCATGTATTTATCGGTGATTACTAGGCTCCATCAATATTATGACTTAAACAAGCTTCAACAATTGTCATTTACTATCACCAAAGCATAGAGAAAGCGAAACCCTAGTAGGCTATAGGCAAAGACCAGACTTGAAGTAAACTGTAGCTAACAATGGAGGATGACAGGAATGAAAGGGAAACCCTAATGCCCTCAAGGGTTACTAGATTCGCATAGGGCTCAATCAACAGGTGGAATCCTCTCACAAAAAGTATTAAACAATCATAATCAAACAGAGGCATAAATACATTTCGCCATTACATTCAAATGAACCATGAAAAATATAATTCCAATTATTACACAAAACCAAGTTAGGGCATCATTGTTGAATTGCAAAACCAAGATAGAGCAACCTACGTTTAGTGTGCATCGTCAAAGAAAAAAAGGGGTGTGATTGCTCCTGCAGAATGCACCATGGTTGTGGGGGGGGAGGTTCGAGGGTTGTGCTCCAATTTGACCTCCAAATCCAGTCACCAAGTTGAGGATAAGTTTGAAGGCACCAGTATCAAAGCATAAAATGGGGAAAGGGCACCGAAAAGACCCTTAAATAGTTTCCCAAAATTACATTAAATGCACCCATCTACGCTTCGTGCCAAGAGACATCATTTCAAGGCTCGAAGATATGACCCAAGGGTGGACTCGGAGAATCCAGACACCACCAAATTCCTCACAAAAATTGACTTTGGGAATTTCTTGCTATCCTAGATTTTTTGAAATGTTGCACCACTCGGGGAATCCAGACCAAGATGAAATCCTTGAAGGCCTTCCCTCACTTAGCCAATTTAGCCTTCAGGTGATGAGGCATCAGGAGGATTCATGGAATCCATAATACTTCATAATCTCTGAAGGATTTTCTTTTAGAAATTCTGAAGGGTCGTGGGTTTTCCAAGATGGCCATCATTTGGGTGCCTCCTCCATGTTTCGATCAACTTCCATCTCATGCCTCAACCCTTCTACGATTTCCTTCTTCATGATGTAGACTCAAGCTTGGTCGCGGACTGGATAAAGTTTAACTTTTTAGGCATCTCGGTGGCAAGGGAATTTGAGGAATTCTGGAGGCACCAGAATCTCTAAAGAGTTATCCTTTAGAAATTTTGGAGTTCCTCAAAATTCCAAAGATGATTCTAACTGAGTGTGCTCACCATAATGATAGCACTCCACACAGGGCCTAAGTTATTTTCTTCACTATGTCACATCTTGAACATTAACATCCACCATATCTACTCTAAGATTGCCCTTGTCTTCTCATTCTACCAGTTAGACCAAGGAACCATTGCTCACCGTTGTGTGCTTATCATTGAAATTAGGATTATCTAGGGCATTATTAAACAATTCAAAGTCAACACAATTTTACTTTGTCATGTATTTCTCGGTAGCTACTAGGCTCCATCAATATTATGACTTAAATGGGCTTCAACGATCATCATTTACTATCACCAAAGCGTGAAGCAAGCGAAACCCTATCAGGCTATAGGCAAAGACCAGACTATGAGTAAACCCTAGCTAACAATGCAAAATGGCGAGAATGAAAGGGTGACCCTAACACCGTCAAGAGTTACCAGATTCACAAATGGCTCAATCAACAGGTGGAATCCTCTCACAAAATGCTTTAAACACTTAGAATCAAAAAGAGGCACAAATACATTTCGCCATTACATCCAAACAAACCAAGAAAATCAATGTTCTAAGTGTTACATGAAACCAAGTTAGGGCATCATTGTTCAATTGAAAAACCAAGATAGAGCAACCTACCTTTAACGTGCATCATCCAAGAAACAAAGGGGCATGATCGCTCCTGTAGAATGCACCATGAATGGAGGGGAAGATTTGAGGGTTGTGTTCCAATTTGACCTCAAAATCCAATTGCTAAGTCAAGGATAAGTTTGAAGGCACCAATTTCAAAGCATAAAATGGGGAAAGGGTGCCCAAACGACACTTAAATAGTTTCCCAAAATTGCATTAAATGCACCCATCTACCCTTCATGCCAAGAGGTTCCTATTCAAGCCTTGAAGATATGACCCAGGGATGGACTTGGAGAATCTAGACACTACCAGATTCCCCACAGAAATTGACTTTGGGAATTTCTTGCTATCCCAGATTTTTCAAAATCCCCAAAGGCCTTCCCTCACTTAGCTAATTTATCCTTATGATTGGGTCCTAGGTCAAGACAAAGGATTTGACTGATTCCAAGGGATCTAGAAGCTAGAAACAACACACCCCAAAGTGTAGATAAATCACTAATCTCTTCATATTGGACCAAAAACCAAACCTCAGAGAACCTATCCCTTAATGGGAAGAGGTAAAACCTACATCAAAATGGAGATGAAAGCCAATGAAGAGAGGGGGTCCCTACCTCATGTGGGGCGTGTGTGTGAAAATCACACGACAAATGTTGAATCCGCTGGGGAAATGCTCTAGAGTATTTTGATAACGAACTAGAATCTGGAACCCATAACTCCTAGATTCATACCTCACATCGAGTCATTTCTAAAGTAAAGCATCAAAATAGGTGGATGAGACTTACCTTTCCTGTGTGAAGAATCCAAGTATTTTTTGATGTGTTCATTCCTTTCCCTTGGATTATGTAAGGAAAACCAAGTTTGGTCAATTTAAGCTACATAAAAATTCTGACTCCAAAAGCATCCTGGATAGAGCCTCATTATTGGACAAGGGTCGATAGCCTCGACGAGGTTGTCACTGTGATTCTCTTGAACAAAGTTCCACTGCCATCCGAGCATCCATAGCTCTGGTGGAGTTATTTGGATCCCCCTAATGAGTTGAATTTCTTTTTGATTTTCAATACTTTCGTTTTCTTTCTTTGATATTTCTTTTGTTTTCACTATTTATTTCAACCTGTAAGCGATGAAGCTTACACTCAGGGCTGAGAACCATAATGGCGCTGAAGTAGAAATAGGATTCTCACTCAACTTGACCTCCCAAGGGACCCTAAGCAACCTAAGGACTGTTAATATTTGTGTAAAGTATAAGACTCAAGCTCATTTGGGAGTAGCCTAACAAAAGGATTCATCCACTTTGAATGTTTAGCACATGTGGCATTGAGCAAAGGGTCTCTACCAACTCATTCTAGAAAGATGATTAGAGTTTGTAAGGGAAATACTTTAGAAAAATTTTGAACAATGGAGTAGTTGTTGTGAAAATAAGACATGCTACCCCAAGCCTAGAAGCAGAAAAAACCCTGAAACCAAAACAAGCAGTGAGCAAAAGCAAACACCTATTCTAACTATTTACAAAGGTGAGCTGAAAAAATCTCAAGCAAGATAGTAATGCTTCAAATGTTGCTCATTGACAGGAAACGAGAGGTCTTCTCCGGTGAGAGTTTTAAGGAAAAAAGCATTGTCTCCTAGGATCTCAAAAATTTAATAGGGGTTGAGCCACAACTTGTCAAACTTAATTACCATGTTCCACTTTCTTTTCATGCCCTTTGTCCCAGTATAGAACCAAATTTGAAATTTGAAATACCTTAACCTTAGCCTTACGGTCAAACCACCTTTTAATGACACCTTGATGTTTGGTTTAGTTTTCTAGGGCTACATCCCTCATTTCTTCCAGATGTAACAATTCAGCCAGATGAGCTTCTAAATGCTCTCCTTCCTCATAGTACTCATTAATGAACTGAAGGGTAGGGATCCTTAACTGGATAGGAAATATAGGTTCAAATCCATATACTAGGTGATACGGGGATGTTCCCATGGATGATTTCTTTCGTGTACAATTGTCCCACAAGGAAAATCTCAATTGAGTATGCCAGTCCTTAGGATTCTGCTCAAGCAATTTATGAATCACTTTTAAAAGAGTCTTGTTAGTGGATTCAGCGACACCGTTCCCTTGAGGATAATAATTCACTTAATAACAATACCATGGTCAAATGCCTAGCCAGAGAATTTCAAAGATGAGAATGTAGAAACATTGTCAACACCATAGCAAAAGGGCAACCAAAGTGATTAATTATACCTAATTCATGAAAAAAATTAGTTGCTACCTCAACAATGCATTGTTTGCAAGGAATAGATTTGGTCCACCTAGTGAAATAATCAATGACGGTAAGAATATACCTATGCCCTATAGAGAATGGTGGATTAATTGGGTCGATGAAGTCCATACCCCATTGTGCAAAAGGATTTACCTCGACGATAGGCTGAAGTGGAAGAGTGTAACGTTTCTCCCTAGTTGCACATGTTTGGCAGACATGAAAGGTTCTCATGTGATTGTGAGCATCCTTGAACAAGGTAGGCCAGTAATACCCATCCCTCGGGATCTAATGGGTAGTAGCAAGCCTAGACCCATGGCCTATGCCATATTTTTTGTGAAATTCTATCATCATGCGAACCACTTCTTTTCCCAAGCATCACAAATAGATACCTTCATGGTTCTTTTTATACAAAATGCCTCCTTGTAGCATGTAGCTTTCAATTTTTAAGTGTAGGACTCTTCGTTGCACCGTATTCAAATAATCAAGATATTTTTGGTTCATTAAATAATACATGATATCATCATACCATTCATCTAGGGATACATCTTGAAGATGATATTGTTGTGCATCAACCTCTGGACCTATTTTAGCCATAGTTTTTTTAGAGAATGTCCCCTCACCAAATTCATAGGCTGAATTTTGAGGTCATATTGTTGTATCATGGTGACCCACTTAGCTCTTCTTTCCTTTATTTCATTATGCATCAACACAAGCTTCACAGCGAGGTTAGGTACAATGGAAAAGACTTTGTTTCTTAGGATGTAATGTCTGAATTTATTAATGCCTTAGACTAGAGCATAAGCCTGCTTTTCAACATTTAGATATCTCAACTAGGAATCCCTAAGAGGAATGCTGCTGAAAACTATAGGGTGTTCATTTCCCTTGTCTTTTTTTTGAGTCATCATACTTGCACAAGAATGGACAAAGTTAATTTTTCCAAAGAAATATTTCATCTCTTTCTTGTTGGCTGGTGGTTGAATTTTTAGGATAACCTCAACTCTGTCAAGGTCAATTGAAATTCCATGGTCAGAGTTGACATGTCCTAGGAGCTTTCCTTTCGTTACTCCAAATATACACTTCTTGGGATTCAGTGAGATGCCAAATTATTTGCATCTTTGGAATACTTTGCACAGGTCGGTAACATGATCACCCCTTTTCTTAGAGAAAACCATCAGGTCATCCATATAGATAATAATGCATTTACCAATTATATCCTTAAAGGAAATATCCATTGCGCTCTAGAATTTCACCCCTGTGTTGATTAGTCTAAAAGGCATTCTCATGTATGTGAACGTTCCCCATCTAGTTGTGAAGGCAGTCTTATGCCCATCTTCATATTGGACCATAACTTGACTATAACCTGAGTAACCATCTAGGACATCATTTGAGACCCATTCACAATCTACAAAACCTCATCCAAGGAAGGCACTAGGTAGTTATCCTTTTTAGATGCTCGATTAAGATTTCTAAAATCAACACACAACCGTATTTCTCCATTTTTCTTGCGGACAAGAACTAAGTAGCTACCCATGTTGAGTGCCTAACTAGGAATATGATGCGGGTGGATAGTAATTTCTGCACCTCTTTCTGGATGATCAGATCCAGTATGGCATTGATGGGCCTTTGCCTCTATAGAAATGTTTTGCTATTGGTTTCAAGGGGATGGTGTGTGTTATGATGGAGGTGTCATAAGTCTTTAGATCTTCATAGCTCCATCCTATAACATCCTGTTAAGAAAGTAGTGCATCTATCAAACTCTTCCTCTCTTCCAAATTATACACCTTCCAAATGAACACATTCTTAACATCATCATGAGTTACCATATTGTAAGTATTGCACTAGCTATCTATGGAGTCTCCCTTTGTCTGCTGATCCTAGTCTTTTATCCTATCAAGGTCAAAAATCCTTTCCAACTAGACCATCCCTCTTGGTATCATGTTCATTTTCAGATTGAGGACCCCTTCCATATCCAGTTCTACCTCTTAGGGTTCCATATCATCAATCACTTGTGAAGTGAACACATCATAACTGGTTAGGAAATCCAATATGTGCTTATCATCTTTGAATACTTGAAAGTTTGAAACATTGTCTAGTACACAAGGGACTGGTGTTAATTCAATAATGAATTTATTCAATCTAGACAAGGATAGAGGCTCTAGTGTACTGGTTGCTTGGGATAGAGAATTTGTGGTGGGATTCTTAGTTCTCGTAATCAGCTGGATGTTGAATGCATCAAAGCCTTCCATCAAATCCCACCCTTTGTGCGGGTAGTTGGTCTTTCTCCTGTCATGACAAAAATATTCCCTTCTGACTTGATTGACCACTAGTTCAAAATCTACAAATACTTGCAATATTTTAACATTCTTCCTTAGCGCTATCAACAACCTGTGGATCAACGCCTTGTATTCGACAATGTTATTAGTGCATTGGAATTGTAGCCTATGAGTAGCAAATAAAGTGTTCCCTATTAGACTTTTCAATTTGAATCCGGCTCCTGCACCATGCTTACATTTTGATCCATCAAATCTTAAAGTCCATATTTTGGGAGATGAACAACCCTTCTAATATTTAATACTTCCATTTCCACTAGAGGGGGAATTTCCTTGCATCGATGGTTCCTTTCCCTTTTTAGCTTGTTGCACTTCCTTCACTTTAGGTCTAACTTTTTAGGGTGAATTAATGCACTGCTTAATATACTCAACCGCAGTTTGGTAGAGACAACACTCAAACTACAGGTGAGAGGAATTGTGCACCTTGCACCAGTTGGGTAGTAGCAACTCCTTGAATTCCATTTTCCTTCCTAGACTAACTTGATCCTCGATACATTTTTGAATGAACACCTGGAGATTGTCAAACAAACCAAGGTTACTATCACTCCATTCAGAATCTTCCTCCTCTTCTACTATCACCTTTGTGCTCTCAGAGGATTGACTCAGATATCCAAGCATGTCATGCATCATGAACACCTCTTCTACTCTTGATTCTTCAATGACAATGGCTAAGATATAATTTCCCAAGCTTGCTTCATAAATGAGCACTTTGTTGGGAGTATTCTGATATACGGTGATTAAGTACTTTAGTCTAGATTCCCTTTCAATCCTAATTTGATTCAAGACTCCCTTCCATGGTAGCCACATATGAGAGTGATCTATTGAGGTATATCCATTAAGAAATCTTATGAAATCTCTACCCTGGATCATCCCATAGGCATAAGGTATATCAGCCACCTGGATGTTAATAACTTGTTGTACCCATGGGTCTAATGCTACTTGCATAGGTACCATTTTCAATTCTCCCACCACAGTCACCTCATTTTTATCCAATTGAGTCACTTTCCATTGAGATGAGTGGGAGTGATGCCTAGGGCTTTACAAACTGAGAATGGCATCACATTTGTGGAGGCATCAAAGTCCAACAAACAATTATGTAGATTTTTGCCAAAGATATAAATAGAAATAAAAAAGGGAGGAGTGTCCTGCTTGGTTTGGAATAGACTTACTGAAGATTCAACGTTAACCACTTGGATTTTATCCTTGTCTCTACTCCCATCCTTTGTTTGTGTTTGCAGTTTCTCTTTGGCTACTTGAGTGTTTTGATTTAGAACTGATTGTTGGATGTGTGTCTTTTCAACCTTATCTTTCGCCAAGGGTTCAGTGAACCCAAGCCTTTTGGTTGCAGGATCTTGTACAGACTTCATGGAGGCATGATCACTTAATGAACCCATCACAACACTCTGAATAGCGGGGAATCTCAACAACTCAAAGGTTGAGAGACTGATCTTTACCTTCTTGAGTTCTTCTACCATGTACTCTCCCATCTGAAACACAGTCATATTGGCCTAGTTTCTCCTTGTTGATGTCCCTTATTGATCCTTGGCAGCTTCCCCTTTTAAGGTATCGAAGGATCCTTCTTTGGAGAAATATTGCCTCGGTACGTGAGGCTATGAAGGATTGTTTCAGAAGAAGTGTTGAAATTGTTAGGAGGAGTGGAAGTATTGAATGGCCCCCCAGCATGTCTTTTCCACAAATCATAGGGCCGAGTTCTTTGATGGAACATTTGTACTTCATCAATTCTTTGTTATTCTTCATTCAATGGACTATTATCAATAGAACCATCTGTTTCAAACAACTTTGATATGGACTCTTCAATGCACACTTGTTCTAATTTTGTGCTTTCTTGTGAGGATTCTTCTTCGGGCCCATTCTCCCCACCTTTAGGAAACGGGGCATGGTTCAAAACTAGCACTAGAGAATCATAAGGATCTGAGGGGACTATTTCTTGACCATATGAAGGAACTCCTATGGAATCTTGCACCTCCATCAGGAATAGAGCAACAGTAGTTTGGAACTCAGCTCAGTCAAACTCTGAATGTTGAGTGGTCTTGTGAAGTCGATAGTAGCCTCTGAGAGAAAATTTTGCTAAGAGGACTATGCTAGTAGTCTTCTCAAGATTATTAGGTTGATCCAGTGGTGTGGAAATTCCCCCATTGTTGGGTCTAGTGTTCCATGCTCTATTTTTCCTTGGTGGTGGTCTCCTATCAAAAAATTTTCCTAGAGATTAGCGTGTCATATCCTTGATTATATCCTTGCCCGAATTCCCGACCGTCTCTATTGTAACCAAGATCTCTATTATCTCTATTGTGTTGTCCCTATTCTCTCTATTGTAATTGGATTGAATGCTCCTCTGAGTCACTTGTAACTTATTATTTTGGTTTCTCAGGTATGTAATCTCAGTGGAAAACTTCTTAACTTGCTCTGTTAATTCATCCAATCTCTTCTTGTCTGAATTACTCGATATTGATGTGGAATTTCTAGTATTTTGTAGATAGACGACATGTGGACCTTGATTCAAGGATTGATTTAATATTTCATAATTTTGTAAGTAACTTAGGATATGAGTTTACTATTGGGGAAAAGACACTTGGCCCACATTTTGTGAATAATCTAGTACAACAAAATCTTGATTTAGAGGAGGCCTAGGATGGGGAACTATCAGCAATTGTGGAACTGGATTCATGATTGGGTTTTGAATATTTATTATTTGATTTATGGCTTGAACTTTTCCTGGGTGAGTAGTTTGTCCTAATAACGACAAAGGTCCTGAAAAGTGTTGTCTTAAATCCATACTTTCCTTAACTACTTCTATGTATGCATTCAACAGACTGTCAGGGGGATTATGCTTCCACTTGAGGAAAGTGGAAGTTAGACTATCCAATGCATCATAGTATAGTTTCCCTTGTTGTAGCATCATCCAAAAAATAGGGTGCTACAACCTGGTATAGGCACGATGGAACCTATTGTTAAAAGACCCTATTGGTTCATTGACCTCCCTTTTAACTCGAGTGAACTACAAATATAACTTATTGGAATTGATGGGAATTTTAAACTTAAGTAGGAATGCATTTTCCAAATTAGTCCAACTGGTCACAAAACCAACTGGAAAGTGATTATACTAGTAAAAAGCTTCTTCACCTAGGGAATATGGAAAAATTCTGTAGGAAACATCTTCATGGACAATCCCCCTATCCCTTAGGGCAATTTGGAAAATTCTGATATGCTCTTCAGCTATTCCGTCGGGATCACCTAGGTGAAATTTGGAGCAGAAGTGCTCTAGGTTCTTAGGCATAGGATTATAATTGTTGAAGATCCAAGGGGATGGGTTATTCACTAAAAAGGCCATTGGTTGTGGTGGAGGTGGTGGGAGAGGTTGGTTAACATGTATTTGAGGTTGATTGACCTATACTTGAGGCTTCTAAATGACTGAAGGATGAATTTTAGCAAGGGTGGGTTCAGGGGAAGTGGACTTAGAATCTGAGGATGAAGATGATGATGAAGGCTAGATTAGTGAATATGATGAAGCTCCTCCTTTCCTAGTCCTCCTTGAAAATGCAGTGAAACAACTTAGAGATAATGTGAAATTTGTTGGTTTTCCACAACGAGCCTTACATAAAAATGCTAGAGTTTCTTGAATTGGACCAAACCCTTCAAAACTAATTCCTACTATACACAGATTTCCCTGCAATATCATAGAAATAGTGCTATCTCCTAAGGTATTTGGAATTTTTAGATTGCAAATCATTCATTAACTAACCCAGATTTAGCATTAAAATGAATAAACACTTCACAATTGAACTGAGCACATAAGAAATATGCCCAGGCTAACTTTACATAACTATCCACATTCAACAAGTAACTAAAATTATGGAGCAAGGATTTACTCAAACACTTCAAACCTTCCACCATGAACACAACTAAAATATTAACATATCTAAAATTATCTAGAAATGACTTGTCTAAAATTATCTAGCAAATAACTCACTTAAAGCAAACTTCTAAATCTGAAATATAAGAATCATAGAAATCATTCAAAGATGAATAATACAATGAAGAATCACCAACAACAATGACTTCTTTTTATTTAATTCATCAAAAATTTGCAACAATTCCAAATTTTCTAGTATATCCAACATTATAGAGCTCTACAAATTCTTAATCAAACTTCTAGCACCTTTTCTAGCAATGTCTAACCTTGAAAAATGAGGGAGAGACATCTATTTATAGAAAATTACAACAATAGTGCTAGAATTAGGGTTACATTAATTAGGTCGGCCAAACATTCCCTCCAAAATCCCAAGTTCAAAATATACAATCAAATAATAGGGGGCAGGCCCCACAGTCAACTTTTTGCATTTAATGCCTACCAGGTGTAAGATCCAATGCACCACCAACCTATCCCTCAAGAAAAACTATCATTTAGTGGCACATTATCCAAGGCCATCAAGTTGGGTCACCCATTCCTTCTTCACCTACCCTATTTTTTCCATTAATTCCTTTTATCTTTGAAAGGATTGTGTCTAGGTCGGCCTGGGTTGGGGTAGAAACAACATTAATTTTGGCCCTGGCTATTTTAACTTTGCCTCATATTTATCTAAGATCTTTTCCCAGTCAACATATAAATCTTGATATTTATCCAGAGAAGAAATATAAATTGCAACGCCCTCCAACTGATCTTTAATTTTTGAACCCTCAACATTTGGAAGATATACCTCATGCCACCATTACTGCAGTTGTTCCACGTTCAAATCTTTGTGCCTAAATTTCTTCGTCCCTGTAATCATTTCTAGAAAGGTGTTACAACTGTCGAAAACCTCTTTCACCTTAATCTATGCCTTAGACAATTTATTTGGGGCCTTCATTCTAAGCTCATTCTTGAACCTGATAGCCTCATTCCATTCCATTGCATTGCATTGTGTGTATCGTGTGTATTGATGACACCCTCCTGAACTAGAGTCTTAGCTGGGATTGCCAGAATTTTCTTCATCTCCTTGAACACTGTATCATTAGGCGGTTGCTTATAATCCTATTGTAAGTAGATTATGTCATTGGAGATAAAAGAGGCCTTCTCATAGAATAGCAGCACCTTCTCAATCATTTCATCTCAACTATTGCTAATGCCTTGCAACCATTCCTGGGTGTCCCTTGCGAAGGACTTCAACCTTTCTATCTCGAAAACAACTTCCTTTGACAAGAAACCTTCTGGGAATGAGGAGATTTCACTACTTTGGGACTATAGGGGCTTGATCAAATGTTGGATGTACTTGTGCACATCCCTCAATTATTTTTGCAATTCCTCCTTTTCTGCAGTCTCTTTATCCAATCTTCTCATAATTACCTGAGAAGATTCTTGGAAATCCTACTTCTCTTGTTCTTTGGTGGTTTTCCCTAAATTCACCATATGTACTTTGTAATCTGTGGGCCTAAATTCATCCTTGTACTTATTTTCTAGAGAAATAGATACATGGACAATCCCATTGTTGAACTCATCTTGTGCAAACTTGGAGACAATTTTGGCCCTTTTCATCTCCTTTGGCTACCCCCATTTTTCTAATAGCTTGTCCCAATTTGGAGTATCATCCTCCACAATAATGGATTTCTATTTTAATCTCTTCTCCAACTAATTTGGGTTAGAGATTTGTTCTATCTTTGTATTTCTCGGGGAAGTGCCATGTTCAGATTGGTCATGGGGAGGAATTTCATCCACAACATCTATATTCTCTTCATCCTTCCCCTGGTCATGTTGTTCCTTTTCTTTTCCATCCTCTCCTTTAGGCCTTTCCTCTACATGTGGCATATCTAACTATTTTCTAGTTTGGGGTTGGGAAGGCATTTCCACCATGACCTCAAAAGTAGTCTCCTTTCTTATCTCTACCTTCTCCCCTAATTCTCTAGCCAAAATACTCAGTTGCCCAGCCTCGAATGTATATACTTCTCCACTTTGCATTTCTTCATTGAGATTGTCAAAGGGGCCTCCCTCCCCACCGATTTTTTTGTGTTCCCTTAGAGTCTCACCTTTTGGTATGTCATGTATTGGGGATGGAGAATGATCCCTTTTGGATGCCTTTTTTAGCCCCCGCAGTTGGTGACTTTTCAATTCCAATCCCTGACTCTCCCATAGGGGATACTCTCTATCTTGGTGAGTTTCTACTCACGTATACTTGGGGCTTCTACCCTAAACTATCAATCTCTACCACTTTAGGAGGGGTGACTGAAGCCTCAGAAGTCTTTGCCTTCTTGGCTGATTTTTTCCCTTTAGTCACTAGCTTCCTCTTTTTAGTAGGCTGAGGAGTCTTTTCTCCCTTCTCACCAACTTCCCCAACAGTCTATCTTGTCCTTGGTGCAGGTTGTCTTTCATAATTCTTTTCTTTCCCTTGACTCCTTTTTCTTCTCTTCGGTGTTATGGGCTTTATTCCTTCTTTCTCATCTTCTTGTGAAGGCTCTACAGTGTCATCCTTGGTGGCCTCAGTATCATATTCAAAGTGGGATTCAAGATTTCCCATTAAGTTGTAGGTGAGTTCAGCACCATCGGACTGCAGCTCCACAACCTTGTGTTTAACCCATATTTGGGAGTATCTCTTCACAGGCTTGGTTAATTGGTCAAGGTCAACCACCTCTTCCTTCGACCAATTTACTGATGGTAAGGGTTGATTCCTATATGGCTCATAGTCGTGATATTGTATCAAGTCTCCTTCATCCTCATCAACCTGATCTGGCACTTGCTTAACCTTATAGAGCCTGATAAGCCTCAAGGGAAATCTAGAATGCATCCTTTTTACCACCTTGAGCTCATCTTAGCAATTTTCCCAATAATCCTCTATGTGGTCCTGATGCCTATATTCCCCATTGGCTTGTCTTTGTTCCTTTCGATAGGGCTCAAAATTATCTTTGTTGGTATGTGAGTACAGTTCATATTGTACCATCTCCTTCTCTAAATGTTGTGCACTTTGGAGATTGAGGTAGGATTCAATGGTGCTAATATTTAATGGGAATTCATCTATGAGCCCCTTTCTATGCATGTCCTCTAGCACTGTGTCAAATGTAACAATTTGTCTTGTTAAATCTAGTAGAATGAGTTTATTTGTGGATACCTTGGCAATTGGAGTGGAACTATAGGAGATCCATGTACTCTGATGTAGGTAAACCTTTGAAACTATATGAACCATTGTCCATACTTTTTGATTAGGTCTATTTCTTCCGCAAAAATCCTCATGTAGAGGGCACCTTGTAGTTATCAGGGAATATACATGAAGAAGGCATCATTATCTCTCCTATAGTTTGAGGAGTTGTACCAAAGTTGAGGGTAAACATCCTAGACTCTATCCTTCCTCTGAGTTCCTCTACAAATTAAGCATCTGTACTTATTTTTGCTTGCCAACATATAGCCAAGGTAGGATTTCATTGTGAAGAAGTGAGTGTCTTGCACATTTCTGAGCCGCTTGTCAAGATTGCCACTTAGGATGCCTTCCCAATGGCAATGTTTTCTTCCCAAAATCTGAGTGATCACATGGAACATCCAAGTCTTGAAGGTAAAGGCCTCCTCCAATCCCATCACTCATCCCAGGAGTGTGATGATATCAGTATAATCTACCTTGAAGTCACTCTGGTGTAATTGTTGCAGGAGTTTGGAGTAATGTGGCTTAGGCTTGGCTATCCATGAGTTGTTCATCATGTCTAGAGCCTTGGAGACATCCTTGGCATAGAATTCCTCCACCTCTTGGATGTTGATCTCTTTGATTAGCTTGTGATGGGAGGAAATGTTGAATGTTTCAGTGATAGAATTTTTATTCAAGTTAGAAATAACCCTTCCTTGTAGGCCCCCTATTATCTTTTTGTCTTCATCATAGTGCTTTGCGAATTCCAATACTAGTTCCAGACACAACTATGTGGGTGGAAACACTGCTGCCTGAGCTAAGCCCATGTGTGTAATAACCTATGCTAGTTGGTAGCTCCATTACCAAACATCCTTTGCTAAAATTCATTGTAATCCACGTGCCCCATATTAG
Source organism: Sequoia sempervirens (assembly GCA_007258455.2). Classification (NCBI taxonomy): domain Eukaryota; kingdom Viridiplantae; phylum Streptophyta; class Pinopsida; order Cupressales; family Cupressaceae; genus Sequoia; species Sequoia sempervirens. The sequence goes on along the minus strand of VDFB02270651.1, from coordinate 5,160,215 downwards.
TATTTGTGATGCTTGACCACTCAGAAAAGATTCTCAATTCTAGCCATATTGCTTTGATGTCGTATTTCATTCTATCTATTCTTCTTTTGCCTTCCTCGTGTGTGTGTTTCCTTTGAGTTAGAAGCCTTTCTGGAACTTACTTTTGCCTGCATTTGTTAGAGAACAAGATAATTACCATGAAGCAAATGATGAATAGATTCATCATCAATGGATACAACTAAAAGTTCCCAAACAATTACTAAATACTTTAATCCACCTCAAGAATCTAAGACAATCAGTTATAAACAAAAGTATTTCATAATTTTAGGGTCCCACAAATTTTTTTGGGAAATCTGGCATAGGGTGGGATTTTTGGTAGAACAAAGGTCAAGGATTTCTTGGACAAGCGAATTATCCATAAGGAATTGTTTCGGGAATTCCTTGACTAGGTGGATCTTCCAAAGGTCATCATCACATTCTAATTGCCAAGTTGTCGACTCAACATCATGATCTCCTGATGGTATCTTCTTTAAAGCTACCATTTTAAGTGCCTTGGAAGTTTGGTGGAGACCTACAAAAGATCTAGAGTGGCAAGGATTCTTGCAGGATTGAGGCCTGTAGATTTCTCATTAGGGCAGATTTCGAGGGTTGATTGCTTAAACGTGATTTCAATTCTTCGGTACCTGTTTTTCATTCTCTTCATTGCACTTTTTGAACTTCTCTTAGCTCCTAATTGTCTTCTAAGACATTTCCATAGTTTCCCAACTCTAGTAGATTTAGAGAATCTAGAGCTGAGTGGATTATTTGTAGGAATTGCCTTTGGAGATTCTGCAATGGAGAGAAATTTTTGAAAGCTAAACTACCCTTCGAATTGTTCTAAGTTAAGATGTTATTGTTCTCCCTTGAAATCATCTCAGATGTAATGGATGATAGACCTTTTTAGAGTTTGACTTGGTGGGTGGATTTGGAGATTCCATGACACCTTGGAATCTTTGAAGGACTATCCTTTAGAAATTCCAGAGGGCACTAGATTTTCCAAAAGTGACCATGACTTGGGGGATTTTCCTTGCATTTTCAACTAATCGTTCTTTCTTGCATTGATCCTTTTCCATCTCCCATTCTCAACTTGTGTTCAGACTAGACCATAGAGGAAAAAGAACATGCCTTTAGGTGATGAATCATTAGGAGGATTTGGGGAACCCATAGTTCTTCAAAATTTATGAAGGATTGTCCTTCAAAAATTCTAAAGGGTCACATAATTTTTGAGATGGCCATCATTTGGGATCCTCCTCCATGTTTCGATCAACTTCCATCTCATGCCTCAACCCCCCTATGATTTCCTTCTTCATGATGTAGACTCAAGCTTGATCTCGGACTGGAAAAATTTTAACTTTTCAGGAGTCTCAATGTCAAGGGAATTCGAGGAATTCTAGAGGCACCGTAATCTCTGAAGAATTATCCTTCAAAAATTCCAGAGTGCGTCAAAATTCCTAAGATGACTGTAACTAAGTGTGCTCACCATTATGATAGCGCTCCATAGGGGGCCTAAGTGATTTCTTCACTATGTCACTTCCTGAACATTAACATCCACCATATCTACTCTAAGATTTCCCTTGTCTTCTCATACTACCAGTTAGACCAAGGCACCATTTCTCACCGTTGTGTGTTCATCATCAAAATTAGGATTATCTAGGGCATTGGGGAACAATTCAAAGTCAACACAAGTTTCCTTTGTCATGTATTTATCAATGGCTACTAGAATCCATCAATATTATGACTTAAATGGGCTGCAACAATCATCAATTACTATCACCAAAGCACAGAGCAAGTGAAACCCTAGCAGGCTATAGGAAAATACTAGACTGGAAGTAAACCCTAGCTAATAATGGAGGCTGACGAGAATGAAAGTGAGACCCTAACGCCCTTAAGGGTTACCAAATTTTCATAGGGCTCAATCAACAGGTGGAACCCTCTCACAAAATTCATTAAACACTCATAATCAAAGAGAGGCACAAATACATTTCTCCATTACATCCAAATGAACCAAGAAAATCACCATTCTAAGTGTTACAAAAAACCAAGTTAGGGAATCATTGTTGAATTGCAAAACTGAGATAGAGCAACCTACCTTTAGCGTGCTTCATCCAAGTAAAAAAAGGGGTGTGATCACTCTTGCAGAATGCACCACGGATGGGGTGGAGGTTCGAGGGCTATGCTCTAATTTGACCTCCAAATCTAGTCGCCAATTTGAGGATAGGTTTGAAGGCACTAGTATCAAAGCATAAAATGGTGAAAGGGCACCCAAATGACCCTTAAATAGTTGCCTAAAATTGCATTAAATTCACCCGTCTACCCTCTGTGCCAAAAGATACTGACTCAAGGCTCAAAGATACGACCCAAGGGTGGACTCGGAGAATCTAGACACCGTTAGATTCCCCGCAGAAATCAACATCGAGAATTTCTTGCTATCCTATATTTTTTAAAATGTTGCACCAATTGGGGAATTTGGACCAAGACAAAATCCCTGAAGGCCTTCCCTCACTTAGCCAATTTAGCTTGATGATTATGTCCTAGGTCAAGATAAGGGATTTGAGTGATGCCAAGGGATCTAGAAGCTAGAAACAACACACCCCAAAGTATAGATAAATCAATGATCTCTTTAGATGGGGCCAAAAACCAAAAATAATAGAACCTATTCCTTAAGGGGAAGAGGTTAAACCTACAACAAAATGGGGATGAAATCCAGTGAAGAGATGGGGTCCCTACCTCAAGTAGGGCGTATGTGTGAAAAGCGCACAACAATAACCTTCAACAAAATCCACAACAACAAGGTGTACTACAAATGAACTACCAGGGTACCCTTCAACAAAATCCAAAAAACAAGGTGTACCACAAATGAACTAACAAGGTACCCTTCAAAAAAATCCACAACAACAAGGTGTACCACAAACTAACTACCAAGGTACCCTTCAACAAAATCCACAACATAAAGGTGTACCACAAACGAACTATCAAGTTACCCTTCAAAAAAATCCACAACATCAAGGTGTACCACAAATCAACTACCATGGTACCCTTCAACAAAATCAACAACAACAAGGTGTACCACAAATGAGTGACCAAGGTACCCTTCAACAAAATCCACAACAACAAGGTGTACCAAAAATGAACTACCAAGGTACCCTTCAACAAAATCCACAACAACAAGGTGTCCCAAAATTGAACTACCAAGGTACCCTTCAACAAAATCCACAACAACAAGGTGTACCAAAAATGAACTACCAAGGTACCCTTCAACAAAATCCATGACAATAAGGTGTACCATAAACAAACTACCAAGGTACCCTTCAACAAAACCCACAACATCAAGGTGTACCACAAACTAACTACCAAGGTACCCTTCAACAAAATCGACAACATCAAGGTGTACCACAAATGAACTACCAAGGTACCTTTCAACAAAATCCACAACATCAAGGTTTACCACAAACAAACTACCAAGGTACCCCTCAGCAAAACCCACAATAAAAAGGTATACCCCAAATGCATCATCAAGGTATTCCTCAACAACAACAATGAGTACCCCAAACAAACTACCAAGGTACACAACATCAAGGTATACCCCCAATGCATCATGAAGGTATTCCTCAACAACTACAACATGTACCACAAACACACTACCAAGGTACTCCTCAAAAAAAATCATAACACCAAGGGATACCACAAACAAATTACCAAGGTACAACTAAAACACATCATGGTATTTCACAAACTGAAACTCAAACTCGTATTCCATAATAGCAAGGTATACCTCAAACGCAATATCACATTACCCCTCAAAATAAATATCAAGGAGTTCAACACAATCAATACCGAGTACCTCAAAATCAATATCAATTTGTAGCAGAAACTCAACATACCTTTAACACACAATAAGGACCTAATCTTCCTTACACACAACATGGTCATCAAGGTCCCATACCCACACAATATCCCATTTATGATCAAACAAATTTCATAGGACAACAAGGCTACAACACACAAAATCCTCAAGCAAGTGCACCAACCAAAGACATAAACATGAAACTACAAACCATCAGGCAAAGAATATTTGGCATCCAAATTGGAAAGCCAAAGAAGAACTATGCTCTACAAATATTTTTCCATATCCTTTGATCAAAACTTATCCATGATACCCTTCCCCAAAGGTTTCAAAATACCAACATTTGACAAGTATAGAGGAAGAGGGGATCCAATAGAGCACATACACAAATTTTTATTATCTTGCATGGATCTACAACGAAATGATACCTACCTAATGAGGATTTTTTCATGAAGTCTCGGAGGGACCACTATTGAGTGGTTCTATCGTCTACCACCTGGTATCAGAACATTTGATGAGTTATCAGATAAATTTGTCAACCGTTTCTTGTACAAAATAGAACATGATATAACAATCATCGATCTCTATAAAATCAAAGAAATTGAAGGTGAATCATTTGCTTCGTATCTACAGAGATGGAGACACAAATCCAACAAATGTAAATGGCCCTTTCCTGAGAAATAGCTCATAGAAATCTTTATCTCAAACGTACACAAAGACACTAACTACCAACTCACTGTATTGCGCCCTAGCAACTTTGAGGAGACCATTGAAAAGGGTTTGCTAATCAAAAGAGCTCTCATCACAAGGGGAGTAATCAAACTCTACAACCCTAAGGATCAACCTTCTACTTCAAATGACAAACCAAAGATATGGAAAAAGAACAAAAATGTAACCAATGACTGAGTGGTTGATGCTAAGGTTGTACAAAACATACAACCTTCCAATGGTCCACAAAATATTGTTCAAACTACACAACAAAGCTATGCTCCAAACAATGCACCAAACAACCAACTCAATTATCCTTGGAACAACCAACCCAATAAACAACAACAAAATAAAGGAAATGATAATGAATGGAAGCTACCATTGCAATATGACCAACCTAGAAGGAAATACACCCCATTGGGAGAACCCATTGAGGTAATGATGCATAAATTGGTCCAAACAAACTTCATCAAGATTAATGACAGAACAAACTATGAGGAGCCAAACTTCAAACCTCCTTGGTATAATGAGAACGAAAAATGTGAATTTCACAAGATCAAGGGACATACCACCAACAATTGCATAAGGCTCAAAAACATCATGCAAGACTTAATAAAAAAAGGAGAGGTCACTATAGAACCTCATCCTAGAAATAAACACTTAAAAATCTACAAAGATCCAATCCCTGGCCATTCTAGGGGAAATGACAAGTGAAAAGGGAAAGATTACCATAAAGAAAAATTCACCTATGGAAAACTCATAGGAAATATATCTCTCATGATGATCATACCATCCATTTAGAAGGAATAATCAAACTTCCCATTTAGACAGGACCAACAATAGTAGACACATGTCAAGTACTAGATCTCGAGCTTCCATACAACCTTCTCTTGGGACAACCATGGATCCATACCTTAAAATCAGTCCCTTCAACATTCCATCAGTGCTTGAAATTTCCTTATAATGATAATGAGGTTACCATAATGCCAACCTTGAACCTTTTCATTACTGTGCCAAATTGGAGGAGAAGTACAGAAATATTCTTCAAATATCTAGAAATGATATATCTTTCCACTCTTTTTCAAACATTGATCCATCATCACTACCTTCATCCTCCACTGCATCTCCTTCAACTAAGCAACCAAAATCTGATCTCAAGATCCAAGTTCTTAACAAGGGCTACGGGGAATACCACTTCAACCAATCCTTTTGCATCAAAATGCTTCCACCAACACCAAAAACTTATGGAGGAACGAAAGAGATCGGACATGTTCAAGTTGTTACAATGGAAGTCAAACCCACCATTTTCACCAAGTGGGGAGAGATGAAATATGAAGAAATGTTTGAAGAAGACCTATCTTCATGGATTTACAAATAAGAAGGACGGGAAAAGCCACTACCTCCCCTTTCTATTGATCAAAACAGTAAAGGGCATCAAATGGTAAAAAAGCATGGGGTTCACTAGAAAATGTGGCCTTGGTTTACATGGACAAGGTAGAAGAGAACAAGTTATTGTAGAAAGGTGGCCGAAGAATCTTGGACTAGGTTATGATTCATTAGACATGATCACCCCAAGTATCGAAAGTACCTCTTATAAAGAAGGATCTCTTTCTACCATTGTTGAGACATCAGATAATTGTGAATGTCTAGACGACTACTTGTATATCCAAAACACATTCGAAAACCTTAACATCAATACCATCACTACTGAACCTACATCTAAAGATGACCATTTTGAAATAAATTCCAATGAATATGAATGGGATTTGTGCCTCTAGTGATTATAACCTGAAAACCCTATGGAGCCTTGATAAATCTAATAACCATACCCTAGCTATAGCCTCCATAAGCTTTTCTAATACCAGTGAAAAAATACCCTTGATATACCCACAATTAATAGACTGGGACCAACAACATCATACATCTATTTTGGACTCATTATAGAATGATGAGACTATTGTGAAGTTCATGGGACTTTGAACTAATATACCACAAGGATATCATAAGGCTATATTTGTGATGTAGCTTTATCAAAGAGAATATTTTGGAGGGGAGATTGCATCCTCCAATCATAAAAATAAACTAAAAAATTTAAAAATAAAAAAGAGGTCCCTTAAGGAAAACCATAATGTGGCTTTATCAGATCAAGAAAAGAGAAAAAAAAGGATGCATATGAGGATGAAAACCTCTTTGAGGTGCCCCAAGATGGAGGTTTCAATATCCCTATTACAAAATATAAAAAAAATTCAACACTCTTGGTTGAAGGTTTAGAACCTATCAACATCAGCACAAAATAGACACCACAAATAACATATCAGGAAGCTCCCCTCGATCTTGAGGAAAAGGTAAACTTCACGACATTCATAAATGGACAAAATTTAAATTTGCATGGACATATGCAGACATGCCAGGGCTGGATCCGACGTTAATAATACATCACCTAGTAGTGTTCCCTGGAGCTAAACCCATCAAACAAAAGCTACGAAAGATGCATCCACAAATAGCACTCTTGGTCAAAGTAGAACTTCAAAAACTATTAGATGTGGGGTTCATCAAACCTGTGACTATCTTGAATGGGTATCTAATCTTGTACCAGTGTAAAATCCCATTGGGGGCATAAGGATCTACATGTACTTTTGAGATTTCAACAAAGCATGACCGAAGGATGACTTCCCTCTACCCAACATCAACATGATTGTGGGCCTAATTCTAGGGAATTAAATGCTCTCACTGATGGATGGTTTCTTTAGATACAATCAAATAAAGATATCTCCCAAAGACCAACATAAAATAGAGTCCACATGTGCATGTTTAACCTTTTGTTAGAACTTCATGCCATTCAGTTTGAAGAATACAGGGGTAACCTACCAACGAGCAATGAAAACGATTTTCCATGATATGTACACATTACCATGGAGGATTTTTTGGATGACATATTAGAAAAATAAATCAAAAGGAAATATCATCTGGCTAACCCTGCTAAGGTATTTGATAGGCTAGAGGAATACAATATGTGCCTCAACCCCAACAAGTGCGCATTTGGCATGACATTTGGAAAATTGTTAGGTTACATTGTATCAAGAAGAGGCATCGAGATAGATCCCACCAAGGTAAATGCTATATTAGAAATTCCTTCTCCAAAGACATTGAAACAACTCTAAAGTCTACAAGGTAAGCTATAGTCCATTAGGAGATTCATCGCATAGTTAGCGAACAAGTGTCGTGCATTCACCCATTTCTTACATAAAGACATAACATTCAAATGGGATGGTAGATGTGATTGTGTGTGTGAAAAGTGGGGGAGTTAGTAAATCAACACAAACACCAATGAGACATATTATAGTAAAGATTTGAATTGAATAAAGTACTCTAAATTGCAGCAAAACAAATCTTTAAAAATGTTTCATTGTTCTCTAATCTCAAGGATTTATTAAACCATTTGGCTCTCAGATTTTGTATGTGCACTATGGTTGTTAAAATGACAACTTGAGAGACGAGATGCTATTCAAAATGCAAGAAAAATAATTTCCTACATGAAACTATGTAATGAAAGCTATGATGCTACGATAATGGAGATTATGGTGAATGGATAATGTTACTAAGCTATGTGATACAAATGTTGTGATAAGAAGTTAAAATGATTTTTCATATGCTCAAATGGTTATTAATATGATAATCTAAAATGCAACTATAAAACAAAACATGATTTAAAATGCAACTATAAAGAAAAACATGATTCTACAATGCTAACTATAAAGCAAAACATGATTTTAACTATAGACTCCAAATGCTCCAAGTTATTCTTGCATGATAACTCTACTCGAATGTGGAATGCAAAATACTATGGCAAAGGGTTGTATTTATAGGCTTTTCCAAGCATCTTGTGATGTGGCAATGATCGACGGTCCAAATTCAAACAAGAGGGATGAATGGTGGAGATGGAGAGAATCAAGAAGAATGTTCCCTTGACCAAAGACAACATGCCAAATGGATGAAGGAATCCCTTGACCAAAGAGAACTAGCCAAATGGATGGAGGAATCAAGTGTGTGAGAAGAAGACCATGTTTTTGAAATTTTATTGAAGAAGTGTGTGAGGAATAAGCCATGTGTTTGAAAATTTGTTGAAGATAATTCTAATTAAAAATTAGATTTTTTTAATTTCATGTGACCTTGGTGAGGTGGCATGAAAAGTTGTAGACATGTGCTTGAATTCCAAATTTGGGATTAGTGAGAATTAATTAAATAAAACAAACTTTAGAAATTCATTTATTTAATTAAATTAGAGGAATGTGATTTTAGATTTGGAGAATTAGAAGATATGAACTATATAAATAAATTGAGAATTTATTTATAAGTAGTTGAAATATTAATTAAATAACTAGTATTTAATTAATTAAATGTCTTGACCAATTTTAGGTGTATACATTTTTCCCTACTTTGAAGTAATGTGTTTACACGTTGCTTCAAAGAAAAATCTTCTGCTAATGCTGAGACAAAAAAAAATTCGATAACCCAAATGTTGTTTTTTAGGTGATAATGGATATATGCCCCCTTGGGAGATAAATCAGTGAATTTTTGGATTTTTAGGATTTTTTTGAAATTTATGAAAATTTTGATGATGATATCAAAACTTTACGCTTTAGAAATGATTTATCTCCTAAAAAATGATGTTAAAGTCACCTGGTGATGATTTGATGAATTAAAGCTCCTTTGAAAAGAAAATAAAACATCCCCATAAAAATGCCACTTAATTAACCTTAAAGGATTAAAAAGTGTGATTAGAAGTTCATTTGAGTATTTATGATTTGAAAACTTGAGAGTGAGAGTGATTTGTGCAAATTTGGAGCAGAATGGTGATCCCCTACCACAGGCATTGGTTCGAGCGGGTCAGGCGTCACAACCGTCCGACGGCATATGGTCCTCTGGTATGTACCTCGAAAAATTTCCTTGTAATTTGCGCATTTTATTTTTCCCACTTTTTCTTGTTTGGATTCAACTTTTGTTGTTTCAACGCATTGAAAACCCACAATAGTGCATAGAACGATTGTTCTAGCTCATAGAATAGGCTAGCTCATAGGGATAAAATTTAAGCGCATTGAATTCTTGATTTAGCGCATTGGTAGAGTAGCGCTTAGGCTGTCTGAATTAGTGCATAGAAGCCTCGAAATAGGGCATAGGTTAAATTAGCAAGTAGGTGAATTGATTTAGCACATTGATTAAATGAAATGGCGCATAGAATGGATCAAAGCATTAGGACTTTGTTCCAGCGCATAGATCAAATAAAATAGCGCATATGCTGATTTGGCGCATAGAACCTTTGTTCTAGCGCATTGATGAATTGAAATGGCGCATAGATTTTTCCATCACATAGAAAGAATATTCTAGCACATTGGTGAACTTTTAGACAGATTGATGATTTTGTTGATTAGACTCCTTGATTTCAATGATGTTTGATCGCTTCATCCTTTGTGTTGATGATGATTGATGATGTTGATAGGTTAGATGCCCATTGATCTCATGATAGGTGAGATGCAATGACTGATACTAATAATTGACCTCATGATAGGCGAGGATTAATTTATTGATGAACATCATGATAGGTGAGGTGCATTGATTGATCTAATAAACCTCATGATAGGCGAGGTTGAATTGATTGATGAACCTCATGATAGGCAAGGTGCATTGATTGATTTGATAAACCTCATGATAGGTGAGGTTGAATTGATTGATTTGATAAACCTCATGATAGGTGAGGTTAAATGATAGATTGATGCTCACAAGATTTGATCAAATTCTGACCAAAGTTGATTAGATTGATAGGTTGATTGATTTGGATTGATTGAGTGATTGAATGATTTGCAATTTTGTGATGATAGGAGTCGTTGACAAGTTTACAGATTAGGGAGTGTTTTCCCTAGATGTGGGAGTTGATTCGACACCTGATGCCACCTCAGGTAGGTGTTATTACATGATGTGGTTTGTTTTCCCTTATTGATATGCCCCAGATTAGGATCAATAGGGGTTTGTTGACAACCTTAGCAGAGAGGTGGCACAGTGAGCATAACACCTTCCATTTTCCCACTGGTGAGATCATGGTGACTCCCGAGGATGCATATCAAATTATATGGATTCCAATTGTTAGGGAGATGGTCCTCTATGATTCATAGGAGCAGGGCAGGACTAATGCGCTACTTATATTTTTTGATGATGATACCATATGCGGCTATGAGATTCCATGGAGGGACATGGTCGATGCTTACGCCACTTTTCCTGCTGTGTTAGCTGGTTTCATTGGAGGGTTCCTTTATCCTAACTGCAGGTCAAAGGGACTGTCAGTTGGATGGGGGAAGATCCTAGAGAGCATGATTGCTCATGGCACGTGATATGAATGGGGTTGTTGTATGCTTTCCCATCTGTATCATGATTTACATTAGGTGGTTTATCATCGAGGAGAGAGTTTATTAGTCGGGGTCACATTGCTCTAGGTCTGGGCCTAGGAGCATATAGCAGTCAGTCAGCCAGTTGGAGAGAGACAACGCCCAACGATGAGGCCATATGTTCACATTTATGTAGGTTGAGTTGCTCAACATAGACTGGGAAAACTAGAGTACTAGAGGAGGAGGCTTGATGATCTAGAGTCTATTGTATGGTGGCCATATGTTGATTGCGAGTAGTGGCCAGAGGACGACACAAAGATGTCATTTTTGTGTCAGTTGATTTATCTAATTGGCCAGACCCATTTTATTATCAAGAGATTCTTGTTGATGAGAGTATTGAGGTAGTATGGCAGGGTGTAGGGGATGCCCTAGGGTGTGGCCCATTATGCACAACATCGACAGGATGCTATAGATTGGGGGCCAATGTTGTCTTATGATGCAGTCATTCAACACTTTTAGGGATTACAGGTCATCATTTGGGAGGTGCATCCAGATATCACTAATGCACCGATATCAAAGGAGTATTCCCAAAACATTTTTATGCATCCATTCCCATGGATCACCATTCTGGATGAGCCAGTGCCATTATTAGAGGAGGAGGGGGTAGTAGGTCATGGGCAGAGGTGGCAGAGAGAGGAGGAGGAGGAGAGCAATGAGGAGGAGGATGGTGATGAGAGTGATGAGGGCGAAGATGAGGGTGGCGGAGGACTAGGGCTAGATGTTGTAGAGATGAGAGTTTCTTGCAAGAGGCGATCATTAGTTGCCCCATCACAGTAGTGTGTGGAGATCAGGCTACCGTACAACAGCAACAAACATAGATAGCTGCTTTATAGGTACAGGTTCAGATGTTGCAAGGTCAGCTAGAGTAGATTCAGGCTTTGCTCATACAGCACCAAGGATAGATCCAGTCACTGATGGCAGTGAGAGATATAGCTAGGTAGTAGGTACAATAGGTACAAGCCTAGCTTGCATAGGTACATACCCAAGGACCGGTACAGGGACAGATACAAAGGCAGATTACCATATTGACTGTTGAGAGGGATGCCTTGAGATGGCGGGTTGATCAGGTTGAGGGGATTACTAAGAGATTATAGTAGTCTGCAGCGAGTGCTAGATCTATAGATTATTTTAGAGAGATCTTTCGTACTGCACAAGAGGTCGAGTTCTATAGGGTCAAGTATCATGATGTGTTTCCTCTAGAGCGGCAAGAGAGCTTTGCATAGTCTCGGTCAGGGAGATCCCAGTCTCATACTGATAGCATGGGTGTTACATAGCCACTTCTTGGAGATTGGCAGGATCCTAGTGTAGGTCCGTCAATTGGAGGAGGTACAGGTCATGTGATTCCAGCACCGTTTGGGGGGAGCACGACATAGCTCTAATTTGATGATAGACTTTCTGATGTATCTTGGACATATATACCCCTCTTTACTCAATTGAGACATTGATGATGTACCTCTTGATTAAGATACACTGCCCTTTTTGATATTGATGATCTCTTTATACCTTTGGATATCGTTGTACACTTTGACATTATGATTTTGAGGTTATATGATATGTGGCAATGATTATGATCTATGTGTCTACATGATATTCTATATGATGATGATCATGATGATTATGATCGATGTATTTAATTTCTATTATTTATGCTATATGATGATGATGATATGATATGCTATGGATGAAAATGATGATGCAACTAATGTGTTATTTTTCTATGATTCTTTATGAATGATGCCAATATGATGTATGTGATGGATCCTATTATACCAATGAAATGTGATTCAGTTTATGTTTTTGTACGTTTCCCATGCAAATAGATGATACTATGAATGGATGAATGTATAATAATGTGATGGTACCTAGTTCTTATGTGTTTATGATGTTTATATGATGATGCTTATGTGATGATGATTATGTATGCAATGATAATTATGTTATGTATGCAATGATGATTATGTGATAATGCATGATTAATGATTCTATATGATTTATCGGTGATGCCTATGCTATGTGAGATGGATTCTAATTATGTAAATGATGTGTGATGATATGTGATGTTTATACTAATTATGTATGGATGTAATGATGGTGGGATGACATATGGATGATGTTTTGTAAGATGAATTATGATTATGTGATGCAAATGGTTATGCTTAATTGAGTTTGCACAACTTCAAAACCTCTAGGGTCTTAAGCTTAAATGAGTGAATCTATCCAACTTCCAAGAGTTATGGGAAGGTTGCCATCAGTTGATTATTTAAGTTAAGCTTCACAAAACTTGACATATTTCCTAACTTTCTTGGAAATCTAAAGAGACTCACTCATTTAAGTTTAGTGGACCTCTTTCTTAATGCAACTATATGAAATGATTTTGATTATGTAAATGAGATATGATGCACGTCTTTTTGTGTTCTTTGATGCAAATATTATGATGTTATGCATGGGTAGATGAATGATGTGATAATTTTTTCTAATGTATGCAAATGATAATGCAACTTATGTGTTTTCTATATGAGAATGATGTGTTTTTGGTAATGTCAAGTGTTCTCAATCCATTAGTGTTAGAGATAACATCGTTGTGAAATTGTTGCAACTTTGGAAACCCTATAGATACAGATGTAAGCTAACATGGATGCAATCTAACTTAACCATGCGGATCTAATATGCAGATGTTTTCATTCGTAGCAACCAATTTTTTGTGCTTTTTATCATCATTGAGCCTTTAAAATTTTGACAGTGAGTACAAACATCGATGGTATATTTAGACCATGATGACCTGAGTACTACTTCCATGATTTTTGATAATCCAAGTTAACACAAGCATCTAAGTATAATTAAACCGAGATGACCTGAGTATTTCTTGCATAAAAAGAAAAGAGTTAACTGTTTTCCTATTCAAATTCGAAATGTCATTAGTGATACTTTGTAGAGCACCTCCCGCGACAATTTGCACAATAATAATGATCAACTCATAGAAAAAGAATAATCATACTCCTTCTTGGCTCCTCTAGTTCAATACATCATCAAGGTGCTCCAAAGATATGATAACAAAAATCAAAGTACAACAATTGAACATTTATGTTAGACATAATAAACCCATGATTCAGAAGGAACATCATCCATTTGAAGTTTGCTTTTGGTCTGATTGATTTTTTTGTTTGATTTGGATGGTTGATGTGTTTCTAATGGTGATTTATGTTCAATGTTGGGTTGCACTATGATCATGTTTGTTGTGTTTGTCCTACTATTGTTTTTTTGCTGGTTCAAGCTCAAAGTTTATTGCCCCCATTGAGTTTAGGATTTTGTCCCCAATCTAGGGTGAGACACGACCACGATGCCAGTATATGTACATGAATCTTTCCACTAATAGGCAGATGGATGGTGAAAGCGAATGGCGAAAGTGAATGGTTGACATGCTCAAATAGATGGAAAAGATAACCTATCACAAATAGCGCTTGTTGCCAGGTTTTCACTACTTATTTTTATTGCACTTTTTTAGATTTTATGATTTTTTTATTTTTCACTTTTTTTGTTATTTTTTGGATTTTTGATCTTTTTCAATTGTTTTTGTTGTTACTAAGACACCTATTTACCAGGTTTTCATCAAGGCAACCATTTTTTCAGGACTTTTTTTTTATGTTTTTGTATTTTTCAAGACTTTTTCTTATGCACTAGATGATTTAGGTGTAGAATTTCTTGAGATGTAGGCTATTGAGGGGTTCATCAAATAAATCCCCTTTTGGTGTGGACAACTGATATGCTCCCGATCTGAAGAATGATACAATAATAAAGGGACCTAGCTAGTTTGGTTCAAATTTCCCCTTCTTCTCTCGATCCTGTTGATTATGGGGATTCTCTTTCAAGACTAAATCACCAACCTGAAATGTTCTAGGCTTTACTCTGTGATTGTAACTTTTGGATATCCTATATTGATAGGCTTTCAGGTGATCCACTACATGTTGATGATGCTCATCCAAGAGTTCCAATTCTTGTAACCTAGACAATCTATAATCCTCATTTGAAATGATCCATTTTAGTGACACACGAAGTGATGGTAGCTCAACCTCAATAGGTAGAATGGTGTTTGCTCCATAGTCTAGAGCATAAGGTGTGGCTCTTGTAGGGGTGCAGATGTTGGTTCTATAAGCCCATAGAGTAGGGTTCAGTTGAACATGCCAATCATGTCCAACATTGTTGATGGTTTTCTTCAAGATTTTCAGGATAGTTTTGTTTGCGGCCTCAACTTGGCCATTTCCTTGAGGATAATATGGTGTAAAAACTGATGTTGGATGTGAAACCTCTCACAAAGTTCTTCAATGTCCTAATTTTTGAAAGGCTTGTTGGTGTCAATGATAATGGATTGAGGGATGCCATACCTACAGATGATGTAGTTCAAGATGAAGGACAAGATTTTTTTTCCTATGATGGTGGTTAGGGGAACCACTTCAATCCACTTCATGAAATACTTTGTGGCTATGATGATGAACTTGTGTCCATTTGATGAAGATGGATGAATCTTCCCCAAGAGGTCCAATCCCCACTAAAAAAAGGCCATGTTCATGTGAAAGGTTGAAGTTCTTGTGCTAGTGTGTGGATAAGATTGCCATGAATTTGACACTTTTGGCATTTCTTGATGAACTGAAAAGAATCCCTCTCCATTGCCAGCCAGTAATATCCCAAATAGAGGAGTTTCTTGGTTAAGGTTAAACCACTTGAATGAGTTCCACAAACACCTTCATGAACTTCCCGTAAAGTCATTTTAGAAATTAGAGGAGAGTGCCATCAAGACCTCATCGATAAAGGACATCTGCGATAAGGGTATGCCAGGAAGCTTGACGAATGAAGTTTCATTTTTGATTTCGGGATGGGTCAGGTGGGAGGGTATTGTCTTTTAGGTAAGTATAGATTTTCCCATAGATGGAAATGTCAGCCTCGGCTAGGTGGTAGATGACTTGGGGTTCTGGGTTGTTATAGGATGGGTTGAACAATTGTTCCACCATGAACTCATAATTGGCTCGTTTCTAAGGAATCTGTAAGAGAGAAGCAATGGTCGCCATAGCATCAGGAGCTTTATTGTCGCCTCTAGGAATCTGCTCAAATATTATTTCCACAAAGTACTTTTTGAAGTCATCAACCATTCTTTTATAGGGCATCAATTTTTCATCATTTTATTTGATAGTCATTATTTACCTGATTAATGACGAATTGTGAATCCCCATAGACATGAAACTCTATGATCTTCCACTCAACTGCTACTTTGATACCAATGATCAATGCTTCATATTTGACTATGTTGTTGGTGCAAGGGAACATTAGTCTATAGGACTTGGGAATGGTATGTCCTTGTGGTGAGATAAACAATATTCCAACACTTGATCCATGTTGTTTATAAGAGCCATCAAAGTACAAGATTCATTGTTGTGTTGACACCATTAGTACATCAGCATCTAGAAACTCAATGTTCATTGGATGATTTTCTTGCAATGGTTCTTTAGCCAATTGATCTGTGATAGATTGTCCTTTGATTGTCTTCCTCTCCACATATTGGATGTCAAATTCACTCAGCATCATGACCCACTTAGCTAGTCTTCCAGTTAGATTAGCTTTGCTAAGAAGGTATTTTAGTGGATCTATGTTGGCTATTAACTTGATGGTATGAGTGAGCATGTAGTGTCGTAATTGTTGGGTGGCGAACACTACTGTCAGGCAATCCTTTTCAATGAAGGTGTAATTGATCTCATAGCCATTTAAGGTTTTGCTGATATAATAAATTTTCCTTTCTTTTCCTATTGAATCCTCCTACACTAACAAGGCTCCCAATGATATCTCTGTTGTTGCTATGTATAATAAAAGTGGTTTCCTTCTACTGGTGGTATTAAGACGGGTGGACTCATCAGATATTGTTTTAATTGGTTGAAGGCCTCTCCACATTTCTCATCCCATCAAAAAGATACATTCTTATGTAGCAAGTGAGTGAAAGGACGGGTCTTGTCTTCCAGTTGTGAGATAAATCTTCAGATTGATTGGAATCTCCCTTGCAGAGATCATAGCTGACTAATGTTCTTATATGGTGGCATCTCCATGATGGCTTTGACCTTTGCAGGATCTACCTCAATGTCATTTTCTGAAACTATATATCCCAAGAGTTTGGCTGAAGTCACCCCAAACACACATTTCTTTGGGTTCAGTCATACATTGAACTTTTCTAGTCTGGAAAAGATTTTATCTAGGATCTCTAGGTGTCCTTCTTTGGTGTGTGATTTGGCTAACAGATTGTCCACATAGTCTTCCATGAAGGTGTGCATCATATCATGAAAGATTGTCGTCATGGCATGCTGATAAGTTGCTCATGCGTTCTTCAACCCAAATGGAATGAAGTTCCAACAAAATGTTCCCCACGGACATGTGAAGGTTGTCTTGTCTTGATCCTCTGGAGCTATCTTGATTTGATTATAGCCAGAAAAAACATTCATGAGTACATGCAATGTCCTGTTGTTAGGTCCACAATGATGTCAATGTTGGGTAGGGGAAAATCATCTTTTGGGAAAGCCTTGTTGAGATCCCTGAAATCTATGCATATCCTGATGCTTTGTTTGGTTTTGAAATAGGCACAATGTTGGAGATCCACTCTGCATAGTCAATCGGTCTAATGAATCTTGCATCTAATAAATTTTTCAGTTCTACTTTTACCAATATGGCAATATGTGAATGCATTTTCCTTAACTTTTGCTTGACCGGTTTTACTCCTATTGGTAGTGATAAGTGGTGCATGATGAGTTTTGGATCAATCCCTGACATGTCGGCATATGACCAAGAAAAATTGATTTGTCTTTCTGTGAAGAATTTGATGAGGTTCGGTTTTTCTTGATATGTCAAGGATTCTGCTAGATGGACAGTCTTTATTGTTTCTTCATTGTTGATATTGATAAACTGTGTGGGCTCAACCAATACTTTAGATCATTCCAGAAAGTGTTCAAGGAGTGTGTCAAATCTTCCATCCTTTAGTGCCTTATAGAGGTTTTTTCCATTGGATACCCTCTTTATTTTTACTTTTTCTGGATCTGATACTGCCATTGAATGGTTTTCACCATTATATCTATTCCCTGTATTATTCATTTTGCAGCAAGAAGATTTGACACTCTGCTGGTTGGAAGCTTTTTTATGATGTTCAATGGTGGAATCTATTTTGGGATTGGTAGAACAGAGGAAGTTGACAATGGCATCGTCATTTGAAAAGATGGGCATATCAAACGACTTAGTTTGGTCCCTATCTATGAGTTCGGGATGTACTAGGGGTAAGGAATCATTGGATTGGATAAGGCCAGAGGTTGTGAGGGTCCCTATGGTAATGTCTTCAGATTGTCCAATAGTGAATTCAATGTTTATAAGGTAACTCTCCTTCGAAGTATCTATTTCGCTCTGAGTCTAATCATCTTCGTTGGAGTCATCAATATGTTGTGATCCTATTTCAAGTGGTCTATAACCTGAACTTTGACCCTCCTCACATATGGGTGTATACTTTTGTACCACATCAATGTCCTCATCATGACAAGACTCTTCAGAGAGTGAATCCCACTCATATTCATTTGAATTAGTTTCATGATCATCACTAGCTTGTAGTTGTAGGATTCTTTCAACAACTTGTCTAGTTTCTTCTCTTGATTCTTCTCTATACCATAGTCTTGTTTTATCCTTGGCTTGCATTGTGATAGGTTGTATTAGTTCTATGATGCCTTCTTTCCTTTTACCGATAGGGACTTTTCCCTCGTATCCCATCTTTTCCAAGATTGTCTTTCCTTTTCCATACTACTTTGTTTGTACATTTGAGGTGGATACTTGTGATGATTCTTCGTCTTTGTATAACCAGTTTAAAACCTCTTTGTCATTTGACTCATCCACTAATGTGCCTACTCTTACAAAGGTGCCATCAAAGAGTGTGGTTGGTTGTGATGATTATTTCCTTGATATTGATGGTTGCCCATATGACTTAGGAGAAGATGAAAGTTGTGATAAACATAGGGATTGCTCAAATGAGTATTCCCCCATGCCTTTGTATTTTAGTTGGATCTTGGAAAAAAAAATTGATAAGGACTCGAGTTGACTTTCCTGATCTTGTGGAGTAGGATTACCTATACCTTTTTCTCTTGATTGATCCTTTATCTCAAGCTAGTTTGACAAAGAATTTGATGTACTTTCTTTACTTGAGGGAGTGGAATCATGGATACCCTTCTCCTTTGCTTGGTACTTTTTCTCAATCAATTTCGACAAGGCATTTAGTTGTTTTCCATCATTTGATGAACCATGAGTTGGAGCTTCCCTATTGTGTGGTAAAAAAGCATCTTGGGTAGTCTTAAGGGTGTTACAATATTGGGGGTTGTTTGAGTCGGCTGCTATAGTGATTTCATGCCCATTGAAAGAGAACTTCAAACACTAGTGATATGTGGATGGCATTGCTTGCATGTCATGAATCCAAGGTCTTCCCAAGAGTATGTTGTATGTTAACTCTTTGTCTAACACTTGGCATACTATATCTCTAACAACTGGTCCCACTTGAATAGGTAGCGCTATCACCCCTTGTGAAGATCTATCCTCGTCATCATATGCTTTTATTGTGATTTTCCTTCTAGGATCAATAGCATTTTCTGAATAGCCTAGTGCATGAACAAGCCATCTCCTCCATCTATTATAACATGTTTAACGCGGTGTTTGTGGATTAAGACCTCAATGTGCAGGGCAATGTTGTGTGGATGAGTGATAGATACATCATCATGTTCAGAAAATGATAGGTAATTCCATGTAGTCAAATGTCCCATGATAGTCTGAAATTGGAAAACCTCTAGATTGTTTGGTACCATGGTGGTGACTAGAGCTTTTTCCAAGATTTCCTTGTGAGCGGTGAAATCTTGAGAAGTTCTAATATGAATATTTGGGTGGGTATTTTCTACAACTGATCAATGATGTTATATTGAGTTGCAGGGATAGCAGTAGTTTCCTTGGACATGGAAGGGGTAGCTCCTTTCAATGTTACCTTGGCTTGTCCTCGTGTGATTGCATTGATCGGTGAATTGTTTTTTCCTTCTCTCATTTTGATAACATTGATTTGATTGTCATCTACAATGATGTTGGTGATCGTATTTATGGGAACAAGGTCATTGATTTGATTTGAGGTAGTGTTGATATCGAGATGCTGATTTTCAGATGTAGCAACGTTTCTTTGGTTTCTGGTTTCAATGTCCTTGGTTGAATTCTCAACTACCTCAACACAATGAATGGTAGAATCATAGACATAGTTTATGTTTTTTTATTTTTGTGTTTGTAGAAGAAGATTCCCCTTTTTTGTAGTTGGGTAGAGGGTTCTTGAACGCCCCATGATCATTGTTTGTTTGGAGTCCTACAAATATCATCTTGTTGTCAATTAAGTCTTGTATCAAGTGCTTCAATTTCATGCAGTCATTGGCTTTATGTCCTTTGTTGCAAATAAAGTCACAGAAATGAGCATCATTCCACCATGGAGGCTTAACTTGCAGTTCCCAATTTCTTGCCTCTGGTAACATTATGACTTTAGCTTCAAGAAGTTCCTTTAATGTTGATTCTAATGATTTTCCCAAAGGTGTGAACCTTCTTGGATTTGAGGACGTTCAATATGATGGTGTTCTTGATCCAGCATTACCTTGATCGTTGCTTTGGCTGACATTTTGGTTGTTGTTTTGGTTGTTGGGTGGATTGTTGCTCTAATTAGTTTTGGTGGCAGCAGCTGTTAAGTTGAATACATGTTTTGCATTTTGGTTTTCAACTACACCATCATTGTTGCCAACATTCTTGTTTTGTTAACAAAACCTGGGTTTGTCACGGTTGTTGTAATTGTTGGAGGAGTTTGATGAGTTTTTTTCATTGTAAATTTTGATGACTCCTCTTTTGACTAAAGCCTCTTTGATTTTTATGGCATTTTCAATCAATTTTTTGAATGTGGGTGGAGATTGCAATTCCAATCTATAACTCTTCTCATCATTTAGGTTGTCGATGAAGATTTCTATCTTTTCTTTTTTGGCTATAGGACAAGAGTATTGTGTTAATAACCTTCTCCATTTTTGCAAGAATACAAGGAATGATTCACCCTTTTTTTGTTTCAAGTTACAAAGGTCCTTCATTGTGATGTCATGTTGAATGTTATAATAATATTGGGTGATGAACTTGTTAACCAATTCTTCAAAGGTGTTAATTGGTGGTGTGAGTTTGGAGAACCATTCAAGACATTGTCTACCTAGGCTTCGAGGAAATAATCTCATCAAGTACGTTTCTTCGTATGAAAATTCAAGACTCATTGTTCTAAATTCCCTCACATGGTCTATTGGATCGATTTTGCCATTGTATTTGTCATACTTTGGAATTCAAAATGTTTGGGAAAGGGAATCATGTGGATACTTTGATCAAATGGATATGGACAAATGTCTTGGATCAAGTATCATTTTGAGGTTCACCTTTGCATGTCAAGAATTTTTGGTTGAAGATTTTTCATTTGATGAGTTAGGGAAACCACTTGTTCTGTTTCTTTTTCAGGCTATTTGGGAGGTTCTTTCAATTGATTCACATCAAATTCATCGGGTAATTTGACACCTTGTTTAGCTAGCATAAGGAGGTACTTTTCCCCATTTCTTTCAAAAATATTTTCTAAGAATTTTTGGAAGTTGGGATCTTGTTCCGCATTTTGGATATCTTCCTCAGTTATCTCTTCCCCATCATTGTTGTGGATTCCATGGAAAGGATTCTCTTCAACCTCAACCATGGTGTTTTGGGTCTCACTATTTTTAGTTTCGATGTTTTGAGTTTCAATGGTTTGAGTTTCAATGGTTGGAGTTTCGATGGTGGGAGTTTTGATGCTTGGAGTTTCAATGTTTGGATTTTAAATTTTTTGAGTTTCAAGTCCATTTTCCTTGAGTTTTTGTTTTTGTAACCTTGTTTGAATGAGCATACATTTGTTATAGTTTTCACTAAACTTTGATCTTTTTTTGGAAGAGTTCCAAGGATTACAACTAAGTCATATAGAATGAAAAATTCTAATGAGACAAAGTTTGATTTGACTATATAGCTTTGTTTCGTGATGAAAGGATGACAAATCTTGATGAAGAAACTAGGCTTAATAATCAAAGGTGTGATAATTTTGATGATTTTGGCACTTTGAGATGCTAGATCTTGGTTTAGGTTGGAGAATTCCACTTGTAGAGGTCAATTTTAACAAGTTTAGACTCTATGGTACCTAAGGAATGATTTTGGATTGAAGAATATTTTGAATTTTTGTTCGAACTATGAAACAAGGGATACTTTTAACTCTTGGGTTTTGCATTTAATGGATGCACTAAAACAGAGCCTGAATGCGTGAAAATATTTGACAGATTCGCTAACACAGAGGATGGTTGCACTAGAAGATTGAATAGATGTGCTATAAGACTAACTGAATGTGGTAAAACAAAGGTTTGATGCACTAAAATATGTAGTGTATGCACTATAATAGAGAGTGAACGTGTTGGAAGATTGCACAGATGCATTATAAGAATTCTTGCATGTGTTATAACAGAAGATGGATGCACTGTAAGATTACACAAATGTGTTATAAGATTGACTGCATGTGCTAAAACAGAGAATGAATGTGCTAGAAGATTGCACAAATGCCCTATAACAACAGTCGAATTCCCTACAATATTGCACAGATGCACTATAACAACAGTCAAATGTGCTAAACTAGAAAGATGTCACAGTTTCTTGCAAGTTTGTTTGATTTTTTTTATTTTCTAGTCAAAGAATTGGTTGTTTCAATGGATGTTTTTTGAATCAAGGTTTTCACTTCCAATGTATGATGGTTTTTTTGAAAATTTATTTAAAAACACATTGGAAAAACACCTCAAACATGTACAACATAAGGTTGTGTAGGACAATATTCACTGGATTCCCACTTGGATTTTACTCCAACTACACCTAATTTTAGCAGATGATTAGATGCTTGACCCCATTGGCTCCCCTCCATGACACTCACTTCTTGGGGAAACCAAGCATCAATACCCATGAATCTCCCATGGCATATTTCTCATCTCTACTAAAAGCCGAAAAAATGTGGGACGGCTTCAGATGATCGTTCTTGCACCAGTAAATAGAATAAGGATTTTGGCCTTGCTATAACAAAGGGTTCTAGTATAGGCATTTCATTCGTGGGGATCATCCATACAACAAGAGACCATTGTTGCCCTTCTTATCGGAACAATCCTCGTGATACTTGAAATTTCTTCAAGTACCCACATTTATATCCCGGTTGGAAGTCACTTGGCTTTAGTGTGTTACCGGTTGGGTCGTTCCCTTAGGTGATTACTTTTTCCCACGAGGCATGCCCTCTATGGATAAAACAAAATAAAAGTGAATGGGTCTAGCTTTTTGGTCACCTAGTTAAGGGGAGAGCATATGCCTACCATTCATCAAACATGGAAGACATGGTGTTCTTTATCCTTCTAATTAAGCTAGATGCCTATCTTAATCAAAAGAAAGCATTAAATTACTCTAGCCCCTGCATAAATCATTAGTTTGATAAGATACAATTTAACTAGCGTATAAAAGTACCTGCAAGCAGAAAACACCGTTAGTTCTCGAATTTTTAAAATTTTGTAAATTTAACCAGATGTGCTAAAATAGTCATCCAATGCTCTAAAATATCATCCCAATGCACTAAAACAGATACTCCATGTGCTAAAATAACTCATGCATGCACTACAAGAACTACTGAATGCGCTAAAAGAAGTGATGAATGTGCTAAAGGAAAGATCAAATGCACTAAAATACTCTATGTATGCACTAAAACATTTGCTAGATGCACCAAAAGAAATGTCGAATGTGTCGTAATAGACCCTAAATGCACTAAAAGAATTATTGTATGCGCCGAAAGAACTCACGATTGCGCTAAAACGTCGCGTCCAACCTCTTTACAAGAAATTTTCCAGAAAATTGTTAAAAATGGGGTATTGCCCCACAATGGGCGCCATTTTTTGTGTGTGAAAAGTGGGGGAGTTAGTAAATCAACACAAACACCAATGAGATGTATTATAGTAAATATTTGAATCAAATAAACTACTCTAAATTGTATCAAAACAAATCTTTAAAAATGTTCCATTGTTCTCTAATCTCAAGGATTTATTAAACCATTTGGCTCTTAGATTTTGTATGTGCACTATGGTTGTTAAAATGACAACTTGAGAGATGAGATTCTATTCAAATGCAAGAAAACTAAGTTCCTACATGAAACTATGTAATGAAAGCTATGATGCTATGATAATGGAGATTATGATGAATGGATAATGTTACTAAACTATGTGATACAAATGTTGTGATAAGAAGTTAAAATTATTTTGCATATACTCAAATGATTAGTTATATGATAATCTAAAATGCAACTATAAAGAAAAACATGATTTAAAATGCAACTATAAAGAAAAACATGATTTAAAATGCAACTATAAAGAAAATCATGATTCTAGAATGCTAACTATAAAGCTAAACATGATTCTACAATGCTAACTATAAAGCAAAACATGATTTTAACTATAGACTCCAAATGCTCCATTGCTCCAAAGCTATTCCTGCATGATAACTCTACTCGAATGTGGGATGCAAAATACTATGGAAAAGGGTTATATTTATAGGCTTTTCCAAGCATCTTGTGATGTGGCAACGATCGACGGTCCAGATTCAAACAAGAGGGATGAATGGTGGAGATGGAGAGAATCAAGAAGAATGTTCCCTTGACCAAAGACAACATGCCAAATGGATGAAGGAATCCCTTGACCAAAGAAAACATGCCAAATTGATGGAGGAATCAAGTTTGTGAGGAAAATACCATGTGTTTGAAAGTTTGTTGAAGAAGTGTGTGAGGAATAAGCCATGTGTTTGAAAATTTGTTGAAGATAATTCTAATTAAAAATTAGAATTATTTAATTTCATGTGACCTTGGTGAGGTGGCATGAAAAGTTGTAGACGTGCTTGAATTCCAAATTTTGGATTAATGAGAATTAATTAAATAAATAAAACTTTAGAAATTAATTTATTTAGTTAAATTAGAGGAATGTAATTTTAAATTTGCAGAATTAGAAGATATGAACTATATAAATAAATTGAGAATTTATTTATAAGTAGTTGAAATATTAATTAAATAACTAGTATTTAATTAATTAAATGTCTTGACTGATTTTTGGTGTATACAGTGATTAGGCTTTCAAACAAGTCAAGGATTATTTACTCACTCCTCTAGTGCTAATTCCTCCAATTCAAGAGAGTAAATGATCCTGTATGTATCTACAACACCAGCAACATTAGGAGCTCTATTAGGATAACTAGATGATCAAAACAAGGAAAGAGTAGTATACTATATCAATCAACCACTAGTAGGATATGAATTAAACTATTCACCCATAGAAAGAGTGTGTCTATTTGACATATTTGGAACATAGAAGCTAAGACACTATATATTAAATAGGCAAGTAAAGTTGATATCAAGATTTGATCCCTTAAAGTATCTATTGGCAAAGACAACTCTAATAGGGAGGATCGCTAAGTAGGTAATGATACTTAGTGAATTTGATATAGAATACATTGACAAGAAAGACATAAAGTGACAAGTAATATCATATCAGTTAGTAGATGCACCTATGGAGGATCATTAGCCTCTAGTGTCAAAATTTCCTAATGAAAGCATACTTCTAACCAATCAGTCAAGTTGTGGGACCTTGTACTTTGACAGGTCTCACACTCAACACGACTTAGGGGATGGTATCTTATTTCTCACACCTTAGGGAGATAGTATACCCAAGTCTTACATGATTTCCTTTCCATGTACCAACAAAAATTTTGAATATGAAGTGCTCATCACTGAATTGAAGTTGGCCATAGAATGGATGATAAAGGAACTACAGGTCTATGGAGACTCTTAGCTGGTAATAGGCAAGTAAATGATAAATACCAAATGAAGGATGACAAGATAATGCCATATAAAATAATGGTGGATAGTTTCAAGTAGTACTTTTTCATCATCACCATTGAATAGGTTCCCAGAATAAACAATAGAGTAGGTAATGCTATGGAAATAATAGGTTCACTCCATGAAATTCCCCAAAACATTCCCAAATATGAATTCCTCATGGAACAACTACTTATACTGGAATTTCATATCTTGAAATCAGAACTTGTTTGTGATGTTGTAGGTCCTAACTCGCCTTGGTACTATTGATGGTGTTTTTTGCATAGCAACAACTCAGACAAGATACAAGTATCCTATCTTTCTTAAAAGGTAAATCTCTATCAGAAAGCCTCAAGAGATAACCCCAAGGTCTCTAATGTTAGGTCTTGACAATGCATAAACAACTCAGTGATAAATGTGAGAATGTTGGTAATCACAAGGGGCCTTACTAACAAACACTGGATCTTCAAACTTATCAAATTTTGCAATATGGTGATACTTCAAATCCTAAATCTAACACAGATAATAAAGAAATAGAAAAATATGAGGGTTTAAGAAAGATTTCTAAAATTAAAGCTACCCTAAGATCAACAATGCAAATGATGAAATACTTGAAATGGACCAATCCCCAAAACTAATTCCTGCTTAACCCAGATGAACCTGCAATCTTACAAAAATAGTGCAATATTCTAAGGAATTAATGATTTTCATATCATGAACACTCATCCAAAACAACCTTATTGCAATTGAAATGAATAAAAGTTCACAATTGAACTAAGCACAATGAATATGTGGTCTAGGCTAACTTTGCAAAGCAACTCACAATCCACTAGTTGCAAAAAGTATGGACCAGGGATTGCTGCAAACACTTCAAGTATCAAACCATAAACACCATTAAATTAGATCTAACTCTAAATATAAAAATGTCAATGTTCCTCAAGCAATTTCAAAAGATAGAACAACAAGAACCATGCAAGATAAGTCAACACAAGAGAGATCACCAAAAGCACAATGTCTTCAATTGTTTTGAATCATCCAATGATAGCAACAATTCAAATGTTTTGTGATAGCACTTGCTTCAAAATGAAACTACCTCCTAACACTAGCTTCTAATCTATCACTTAGCTTACTTCAAAGTCTAATCATCTAGCCCTTACAAATGAGGCAGAATACCCTATTTATAGAAATTACATGCTATGTTGTCCCAAATAGGGTTACAAGAATAATTGGCCCCAAAACAAGGTCGGCCAAGAAAGTTCTAGAATAAAAAAATATTTGCATTAAATGCTTGAACTCATCTAGGTTGGCCTGGGTTCTCCAATGCAGCTCGGTCGAATGCATGTGAAGGATGAACGAATAATGGGGAAGCACAAATTTTGACGAAGCCTTGCATTAAATGCTTTCCCCCTTGTCTTTATCTCATCCCACTTTATATTGCACCATCAAGAAAATCCTCTACAAGTCGGCCAAAGGTGGAATAATTAATATTTTAAACTTTCTCTCAACAGATTTAATATCTTCCCTTGCTTGCTTGATCATTTTATCCCATTCCACCTTGAGGGTTTGGTTTTTTTCCAGGAGTGCAATATATGTGGTTGCATCATCCAAGTGGTGAACTGTGATTGGTCCATCACCAATCGGGGCATAAAATTCATGCCACCACTTTCTTAACTGCTCTAGGCTAAGATGCCTTGGTGTAAACTTCTTTCTGCTGGTCGTGACTTCAAAAAATGAAATGTATTTGTTATATATATATCTGTCAAGGTTCCCTCTATTTGTTTTCCTTGCTTGTGGATCTTCTTCAACACCCTTTGCTTGAATTGCAATGTCTCATACCATTCACAAGGTTCTACAACCTTTGAAGAGGGAAGGATTCCATCACTTACCAGCTTCTTTTCAATGTATTCCATGATGGCTTTGGTTTTCTTCAACAGGAGATCAACATCTTCCTTTTACTGGGCTAGCACATTATTCAACCATTCCACTAACCTGTGGGAATCTCCACCAGTTGACATGATTTCTTTGATTACATCATCTCCTCTGGTTCCCACTCCATGAAACCAATCAAGTGTGACCTGTGTGTAGGTCTTCATTCTCTCCAATTCATTGATCGTTTCCTCGGGTAGGAAACTTCTTGCAAATGAAGCAGAGCTAACCTGACTGATAGTCTGCAAAGGATTCATAAGATCTTGCAAATACCTTTTCAACATTTCATTTTCCTTCTTGAATTCTTGTTTAGTTTGCACCTCTTTGTTCAACCTTCCTAGGATTGCAGCACTAGATCCTTAAAATTCTTCAACTTCTTGCATCATGGAGGTGGGCCCCAAGTTAATTGTCTGAACACTGTAGTCTTGGTGAGTCACCTCATCCTTGTTTTCATCTGGTGTAGGGGTAGCAATTTGGATCACCTTATTGTTGGCCTCATCTCTACCAACCCTAGAAATAATCTTGACCTTCTTTTATTTTCCCTTTCCAATATTGGCCAACAGGTCATCCCAATTTGGAGGAGTATCATCTATAACTATTTGCTTACTCCTTAACTCTTCATCAAGCTAGCTATGATCTCCCACATCCTTCCATAGATTTTTATCCCTTTCTCTATCATTTTCTTTTTATTCAGGCCTTGGTGAAGCAGTCTTTGTGGGTACTTCTTCTTTCTCTGAGGACTTATCTCCTACATCCTCAACAGGTGAGTTTTCATATGTGATCAAAGGGGACTGCAAGATTCTCTCAATCTCTACCTCAACACTGTGGAGTCACCCTCCGTGAATCCTTCTACATCTTCATCCTGGTGATCACCAACATCTGCCTCCTTGGACTCATGCTTTGCATCACATGACTCAGGAAGGGGAGAGGTATCCTTTTGTTGTTCCATAACAGTGGAGGCTATGGGAACATTCTCTTTTAGTACACTCCCTTAGGAGAAGGGGTCCAGAATCTCCTGGTATATACATGTGTCCTCTCTCCAGAGCTCTTCACATTCACCACTTTGGGGTCTATTTCACCTTCTTCATTGGAAGGCCCCTTCTGTTTCTTGGAGGCTCTTGTCACTTTTCTCCTCTTTGACATAGGATTATCTTCCTTCTCTTATTATCTTCCTTCTCTTCCTCATCAAGTTCCTACTCTACAGAAAACTTATTTTCCTTGGAAATATTTTCCTCTTTTTGGCTATTGGCTTTCTTTTCTTTTCTACCTCTTCCTCCACTTGAGTACCCTTGATTTTAATTTTGAGGGGAAAGTCCTCCTTTCCCTTGCCTTTTGGATCTTGTTCATTTTCTTCAAAGGTGGAGTGGGATTCCAAATATCCCATCAACTCATAAGTGTATTGCATGCCCTTACTGTCCAATTCCCAAATCTTATGCTTGGTCCACAGTTTAGTATATTTGTGAATAGCAACATTGATTTCTTCCAACTATGTTTTCTCTTCTTCTAACTAGTCAATCTCACCTACTGGCTTGTCCTTGATTGGCTCATAGTCATGGTTTTGTATCACATCCCCATCATCATTAATTTTATCAGGGATGGCCTTGATGTTATATAACCTGATCAAGTTGACAGGTAACCTTCAGAACCTTTTCTTCTTGACCTCAAATTCATCTTTACAATTGACCCAATAGTCTTCAATATTGTCCTTGTGTCCAAATTCCTTGCTAGCTCTCCTTTTTGCTTTGCCTATCCTGTCGAATCCAGGACTTTTTGAGTGGAATGACAAACCCAAGGTACTCATTTCTTCTTCAGAGGAATGTGCTAAGATGATAGAGAGACAAGCCTCATTTCTCCCCACTCTCAAAGGGAATTCATTACCAAATCCAGTCCTAAGCTTATCCTTCTTCACAATGGCATCAAAGTCACAAATTTTCCTGGTGACCTCCAAGAGTATAATGTGATCATTTGGGTATCTTGGCAGTCTGCAGGGAGCCCTCTAACAAGCATCTATCCTTATGTGGGAAAAGGTAGGAAATTGTGTGAATCATGCTCCAAACTTCCTTATCAACTCCTTAGCAACATCTGAAATCATTACATGCTCTGCACCTTGGAGCAATCTCATGGTGTACATGGTGAATACATCATTCACCCTTCTGTAGCTAGAACTACCCAAATGCAACTGGCGATAAACCTCATATATCACATTTTGTCCAAATACACCTCTAGTTCTCAGCCCCTTGTAAGGATGGAATCTTTCCAAAGCATAGACCAAGTAGGATGTCATTGTGAAACTCTTGGTATGTCATGCATTGCACAATTGTTCATGAATCATGTCACTTATTATACCCACCCAATGGTAATATGTCTTTTTCCATTCTCACTATTATATAGAACATCTAGCTTTCAAATACCCCTGCACTCTTTAGGCCCACCACTCTACTAAGAAGAGTGATTGCATCATAGTACTCAGACTTAAACTTTTCCCTGAATGATTGTTTTGGAAATTTTGAAATATGGGGCTTAGGTTTCTCTAACCAAGAATTGATAACCTGTAAAGACTTTGTGTCTTCCACATAATACTTCTTGGCGATATGAAGGTCAAAACTCACTACATGGGATCTGTTAGGCATGTCAAAAGTTTGTGCCACTGAAATAGCAGAGAAATTAGCCAACACTCTGCCCCATGGAATGATCACTCTCTGTGTGCCCTGGTCATAGTGTCTGGAACACTCTAAAACCAATTCATAGCATTGCATAGTGGGAGGAAATCCATCGACATGAGCCAATCCAGAACTCACTAATCTTCTTGCCAATATTGGAGGGTCCTCCACTACCATTCTGGCCTTGAATTCCTCATAATCCCATTTGCCTACATTTGTATCAGTGATCTCCGACCAGATGGAAGTCAACTTCCTCTCAGGAACCTTTCTCTTTATGTCCAACTTAATTCTTTTTTCTTTTGAGATTGAAGATCCTTTAGCATGAGGATCCATCTATTTTCTCTTAGCCTTGCTAGCAACTACCTTACTTGATTCAGCCTGCATTAATCAAGAGACCACAATGAATTTCCATTATAGTATTAGAATCATGGTTAGCCCATCATAAACAACATATTTTTTAGTCAAATAAGCCCAAAAAATGATTAAAATCCTTTTAAAATATGATAAAGCATTGTTCGTTAAAAGTTTAGGATTTTGACCCTTCTAGGGAAATCAAGCCAGGGAGGAATTTCGGGGATTTCTAGGCAAGACGGATTTTAGCGATTAAAGTACAATTATCAAAATTCATCATCTCAAATAAAGAAATAGCATCATTAATCCTTAAATCATTCACATTCAATCATGTAATATGAAAATCATTTGACATTAACTCATTCATTTTCACAATTCTTCATGCTTTGTAAGTTTTCAAGAATTTTCATCATGGACATAATTTAGCAAAGCCAACATGATTTTCACATTTTTGCACATCCTTAGGAAAATGAAGGGGTGATAGAAACTCTGGGAATTCCGAAGGTGAAGGAATTATGTGAAGGACTGGAAATCCTAAAAGCTCTCATTTTTCGTGATTTCACCTAAATTGATCAAATGATCACAAATTTGGGGATTTGGTGTCGGATCTCGTTTTCCCTGAATCACTCACCTTTGAACTCATATTTTCAATTCTCTTAATGGATATTTGATTGACAATGGTGATGGCCCTAAAATCTAAACCCTAAATTTCCACTATTAACACACATTTTAACCTAGATTTTTCTCACTTGTTTTTCTAACTCAAAAATGGATCTTTCAAAGCCTATACAAGTGAGCAACAACTGAAATCAAATGGGAAATGAGATTTCCAATACACCTAGGTCATCAATATAACAAGATCAAAGAACCCAAGATCGTTCCAAGCTAAATCAATATCACATGCAGGGCCTAATTCGAATGCGGAATCTAAAAACACTTGGTGCTATCAAATTGACTAATTAACCAGGGGATGCACCATCAACACTTCAAGAAATCATGAAAACACCATGGACAACCCTATCTTAAAATGCACAATCCCAAACATGCCAAATCCAGGCTAAAAGTACACCAAAGACACCATAAAACCATTCACACTTATCAATCGAAAGAAAAGTAGTGTATACATACCATTGAAGAAGTAGAATCTGAGATGACAATCGAGTGGCAGCAAACATTGACCCCCAAGCAAGTGACAAAAAATCCAAGAAACACCACCAAATCAATTAATTCGCAAATCCAAACACTGAATCACGCTTAGCACTCAAGATTCACTCTTCATATCGGATGTAAAGAAAATGATAATCATCTCAATAGCACAAAATCCCTTAAAGATCGACTAAATATGGGCCGAAAAAATCATACAATCAAGCATAAATGCAATGACAAGACAACCTAGGATACATTTCGGGGATTTGATGAGGTAAAGGAATTTTAGAAAAATCTAGTGGATGTGGAATTCCGTGAAGGACCGAAATCTCCGAAGTAGAGTGTGAAGTCCTCCTCGTCTGGTTTTCAAGAAAACCGAGGAATTTCACCTAGGGAGGAAATTCCCGAAATTAGAGGAAAACCTGAAAATTGTCCCCATGCTTAGGATTTTCAATGAATTACTTGGGGGAATCACTTGTATGAGAAAAATAAGCATTCAAACACGTTCGTGGGAAATCAAATTCCAAAATCAGAGGACCAAAAGGCCACAAAGACCAAAGCAAGAGAGGGTCCCTACTCTCAGTGGGGCATGTGTGTGCAAAAACTTCACAACAAATGGCAACTCCACTGGGGAAATGCTCTAGATCATTTTGATGACAAACTAGAATCAAGAACCCAAAATCTTTGGTTTCAATCCCTACATCATGTTATCCATTTAAAAGAGCTTTAGAAATCATAGGCAAGCAAACCTTACCTGTACCGGGGTCGAAGTGTGTGCACATGCATTCATTTCCCTTTCCTTAGTTGCAACAAGGACCAAACTGGGTCTAACCCAACTACGTAAAGATTCTAACTCCAAAAGAATCCTGGATAGAGCCTCATTGTTAGTCAAGCATCCATAGCCCCGATGAGGTTATCGTTGTGGTCCTCCCTAGCATAGCTCTACTACCAACCGAGCATCCATAGCCCCGATAGAGATACTAGGATACTCCTGATGAGGTGAACATTTATTTTGATTTTTCAATATTCCCTTTTCCTTTTCTTTTGATATTCTTTTAAGATCCTTTTAAACTTTCCCTTTCACCTCATAAGCAATGAATCTTACATTTAGGGTTGAGGACCATAGTGGCGCTGAAGCAGAATATAAGATTTTTCACCTAACTAGACTTCATAAGGACTATATGCAACCTTGGAGCTTTAAAGATTTGTGTAAAATATGAGACCCAAGTACATTCTAGGTTTATCTTAATCCCATGACTCATCTACTCAAAAACACTTAATACATATGACATTGAATAAAGGACCTTCACCAACTGACTCTGGAAGGATGATTGAAGTTTGTAAAAGAAATAATCAGAACAAACCTAGATAACATAATGATTTCCATGCAGATGCAACAAGCCCCAAAGAGAGAGCAAGAACCCAAAAGCAAAAACAAAGCACAAAGCAACCTACCCTAACCAAAGAAAACCTACACTAACCAAAAGAAAAAAATAGACAACACAACAAAGCAACAAGAAAGACCTACTCTAACCAAAGCAAAAGCAACAGACAAGAAAGAAAACCTAATCTAACTATGTACAAGGAAAGAGCTGTGAATAACTCAAGATTGGAAATAATTCTTCAGGTACTTCCCATTGATAGGAATTGGGATATCCTCTCCAGTGAGAGTTTTCAAGCGAAAAGCATTATCTCCTAGTATCTCTAAAATTTGATAAGGGTCGAGCCAAATTTTGTCAAATTTTCCATGCTCCCCTTTACGGTCATGTTCCTTATCCCAGTAAAGAACCAAGTCAGAGATTCTAAAGGCTTTCACCTTGGATCTTTTATCAAACCACCTCTTAACTACACCCTAATGTTTGGAAAAAATTTCTAAGGCTTCATCTCTTCTCTCTTCAAGGTGTAAAAATTCTACCAGGCAAGCTTCATGCTTGTCCCCTTCATCATAATATTCATTAATGAACTGCAAAGTGGGGATCTTCAACTGAATAGGAAATGCAGGTTCTAGACCATACACAAGGTGGTAAGGGGAGGTCCCTAGGGATGTCTTATGTTTTGTACAGTCTACCCAAAGAGAAAATTTAAGTTGAGTGTGCCATTCCTTGGGATTCTTCTCTAATAGTTTACGAATGACTGTAAAAGATTCTTATTAGAAGACTCGGCCAAGCCATTTCCTTGTGGGTAATAATTAGATGCAAACTTGATAATGATGCCATGATCAAAGGCCCAATTAGAAAATTTTAGTGATGCAAATGCAGGACCATTATGACAAACTAAATCCAATGGACACCCAAAGCGATTAATAATACTTGATTCTATGAAATTGATTACCACTTCAGAAGTACACTATTTGTATGCAAGAGCCTCTGTCCACCTAGTGAAATAATCAGTGACAGTAAGGATATACTTGTGGCCTGCAAAAGAAGGTGGGTTGATTGTTCCTATGAAGTCCAATCCCCACTATGCAGATGACTTTACCTCTATAACTGGTTGAAGTGGAAGAGTTGCATACTTCTCTATGCTTGCTATAGTCTGGCATACATGACAAGTTCTGACATAATTGTGTGTATCTTTGAACAATGTGGGCCAGTAGTAACCAACCCTCAGAATCTAATTTGCAGTAGAAGGTGTAGATCCATGGCCTGTTCCATATCTATCATGAAATTTTTTCATTATCCTTTCAGCTTCTGCTTTTCCTAAGCACCTCAAGTAGATACCCTCATGATTTTTCTTGTACAGAACAACTCCTTTCATCATAAAATTGTCACTTTTCAAATGTAAAGCTCTCCTTTTTACAGAGTTAAGATGTTCAAGACATTACTGGTTCAAAAGATAGTAGATGATATCATCATACCAGTCCCCTGGAGATACATCTTGGAGGTGGTAATGTTCAGTTGTGAGGTCAGGACCCATTTATGCCATCATCTTGGTCAGCCCTTGTCCTCTCACCAGCTTCATGAGTTGGATCTCAATGTCATATTCTTGCAACATAGTTACCCACTTAGCCCTGCATTTACCCAATTCATTCTGCATCAACAACAACTTGACTGCAGGATCAGGAACTATTACAAAGACCTTGTTCCTCAAAATATAGTGCCTGAATTTTTTCATGTCTCTGACCAGAGCATAGGCCTGCTTCTCCACACTTGAATACCTTAGTTCTGCATCTTTTATAGGTGCACTCATGAATTCTATGGGATTCTCATTCCCTTGATTATACTTTTGGGTTAACATGCCAGCACAGGAGTGGTCAGAAACAAATGAGTATATATAAAAAGGTTTGGAATAATCGGGGCTCACCAAGACTGGAGCTTCAACAATAGCTCTCTTGATTTCTGTAAATCCTTCTTTTCTTATGCACTCCATTCAACTTTAGCTTCTTGCTTCAACATTGCATTCAATGGCTTGACTATCTCAGCAAATCCAGTGATGAACTTCCTTACAAAGTTAATCTTTCCAAAGAATGATTTCATTTCCTTCTTACTAGCGGGTGGCTGAATCTTGAGTATGGCTTCCACTCGTTCAGGGTCAATAGCAATTCCTCTCTCTAAAATAACGTGTCCCAACAGTTTTCCTTCAGTAACTCCAAAGATGCACTTCTTTGGATTAAGAGAGATGCCAAATTCTCTACACCTCTGAAACACCTTGCATAAGTTTTCTATATGATCGCCTTGTGTTTTAGAAAAGACTGTTAGATCATCCATATAAATAATTATGCACTTACCAATGATTTCCTTAAAAGCAATGTCCATGGCTCTTTGGAATGTACCTCCAGCATTGATCAATCTGAAGGGCATTCTCCAATAAGAAAAAGTGCCCCACTTTGTGGTGAAGGCAGTCTTATGCCTGTCTTTATACTATACCATAACCTGATTATATCTAGAGTAGCCATCCAGAAAAGACATCATTTGAGATCCATTGACAATTTGAAGCACTTCATCTAATGAGGGGATAGGATAGTTATCTTTTTTTGATGCCCTATTAAGGTTCCTAAAATCAACACACAATCTTATCTCTCCATTCTTCTTTCTCACTGGAACCAGATTTGCAACCTTGGTTGAATGTCTTACCGGGAATATGATATGTGCTGACAGTAGTTTTTGTACCTCCCTTTGGATGATCAGCTCTAACAAGGCATTAATTGTTCTATGTATCTGCCTGAAAGGTCTATCTCCTAACCTCAGAGGGATGGTATGTGTAATAATTTAAGTGTCATACGTCTTCAGGTCTTCATAACTCTAGGCTATCACATCTTGATATGTATGCAAGGCATCAATGATTCATTTCCTCTCCTTTGGAGTACACACTTTACCAATAAAAACATTTTTGATATCCTCTTGAGTTCCCATGTTGTATGCTTTAGATTGGCTATTGGTGGATTCCTTCTTAGCATCTTCCTCTTGATCTCTAATCTTATCCAAATCAAAAATCCTCTCTAGCTGCATCATTCCCCTTGGGATAGTATTAGTCTTCAAATTAATGACCCCTTCTAGGTCCATTTCTGCTTCTTGAGGTTCAACCTCATCAATGATCTGAGAGGTGAACACATCAGTGTTGGTAATGAAGTCCAAGATATGCTTATCATCTTAAAACACTTGGAAGTTAGTCACATTGTCAGGTACTGAAGGTATTGGAGTTAATTCCATGGTGAATTTCTTCAATCCAAAGAGGGACAAAGGCTGCAAGGTACTAGTTGCCTAAGCCAAGGAATCTGCAGTTTGGTTCTTATTGCGTGGTATCAACTGAATGTTGAAGTCATCAAATCCCTCAATAAGGTCCCATACTCTATGCCTATAATTGGTCATCCTTCTGTCATGACATGAGTATTTCTTTCTAACTTGTTTGACCACTAACTCAAAATCCCCAAAGACTTGCAAAATCTTAACCTTTTTCCTTCGTGCCATAAGAAACCCATGAACCAAAGCTTCATATTCTGCTACATTATTGGTACAATGAAACTGAAGTCTTTGAGCAGCAAAATAAGTCTTACCTTTGGAGCTAATCAATTCAAATCCTGCTCTAGCACCTTTTTTTGATTTGGATCCATCAAACCTTAGGGTCCAACAACCAGCAACTCCATATTTCTTTGTCATATCATGTGTACTATTGTTGCTAGAAGGCTCCTCAGAAAGCATCACCTTCTTTCCTTTGGGGTCATCCTGAATACTCTGTATATTGATTTTGACTGTTGGAGTGGGGTTAATGCACTTCTGCACCTGCTCAACTATTGTTTGGCACAGGCAACATTCCAATTCTGACTGGGAGGCATTATGAACTCTACACCAATTGGGTAAGAGAAACTCCTCAAAATTCATATCCTTGCCTAAATGGATCTGATCCTCTACACACTTTTGGATGAACTCTTGAAATTTATCCAGCAAGCTGAGTTGACTATCTTCAAGATCTTCATTTTCTTCAACTGGCTCTACCAGGGTTGCG
Source organism: Sequoia sempervirens (assembly GCA_007258455.2). NCBI lineage: Eukaryota > Viridiplantae > Streptophyta > Pinopsida > Cupressales > Cupressaceae > Sequoia > Sequoia sempervirens. Next base: position 5,122,694 of record VDFB02270651.1, on the reverse strand, counting down.
GTGCTAGACTCTGTTGTGAAATCAATAGGTGTGGTGTGTAGCATTAGAACTTCTTCTACATCAGAATCTTCAACAGGGGTTGTCACCACATAATTTCCCATGCTTACTTCCAATATTAATAATTCAATCAATGTATTATGATATTTTGTGATTACATACTTCATTCGAGGTTCCCTCTCAATCCTAATTTGTTTAGGTACTCCTTTCTAGGGGAGCCACATGTGTGATTGATCAGTTGATACATATCCATTCAGGGCCTTGGTAAAATCTCTCCCTAAGATGAGCCCATAAGAGTCAGGGATGTCTGCTACTTGAATATTGATGACCTGCTAGATTCTAGGATCTGAAGCAATCTGCATGGGGATCATGTTTAGTTCTCCTACTACACTCACTTTTGTTCTATCCAGCTAATTTACCTTCTTCTGTGAAGAAGCAGGAGTAATTCCTAGGGCTCTATAAACAAGGAATGGCATCACATTGGTAGAAGCACCTGAATCTATAAGATAGTTATGCAGATTCTTTCCAAAGATACAAACAAAAATTAGAAAGGAGGTGTTTCAGTTTTTCCTTGAAACAGGGTCAACTTTGTATCAACTTGGGCAACTTGATTTTTGTCCTTTTCCTTCCCTTTGTCCCCAGATGGTGTTTGGATTTGACTTTGATCTTTCAACACTTGGGAACTAGATACCTTACTAATAGTCTCACTAACTGTTTTATCTTGCAATATCGCATTTGTACTATAAGCTCCTAGGACTGCATTCCTTATGGAAGGTACCCTTAGTAATTCAAATGCAGATAGACTTACCTTAAGCTTCTTAAGTTCCTCAGTCACATATTCATTTAGTTGCTTAGTGCTCATGTCTGTGGGAGCTTCTTTGAAGTACTCCACCACCTTTTCTTTGCCGGCATCTGCACTTTTCCCTTTGGATGTCCCAGCTTGTGCTTGGCCCTCCTTTGACAGGTATTGTTTTGGTACATGAGGATACGTTAGATTATTACTAGCATTGGGATCAGGAGGTATGGTGAAATTGTTAGGAAGAATGGAGGTTGTGAATGGATTGTTGGCTTGTGGGCACCTGTTTGGCAGATCCCTCAAATCATACTTCTTGACTGGCCTATGGAACACCTGCACTTCTTCAATACTAGCTTCTTCTTCCAAGGGGCCATTGTCATTCTCAAATTTTTCGTTGAACATCTAAGAAATCTCTTCTCCATTACATACTTGATCTGCATCTCCTTCAGGCTAACTTGATTCCTCCTTTGGCCTATTCTCTTCTCCCTTTGGAAAAGGATAATGATTTACTACCAAAATCTGATAATCATAAGGTCCTGATGGTACTAACTCTTGACTACTGGAATTATTCTCTGCCTCATACTGGAAAATGGAAGTAGTTGTTTGAAATTTTGGGCAATCTAACTCAAAATGTTGACTGGTCTTATGAAGCCTGCACCACCCAGATAAGGTTGCTTCTGCTAAGATCACATCACTTGAGGGCTTATCTTGATTAGGAGGCTAATCCAATGGAGTAGGGACACCTCCATTATTCGGCCTTGTGTTCCAAGTTATATTCTATCAAAGTGGTTGTCTCCTTTCGAACCTTTGTCTACTAGCCTGTCCTCTGTCAAAATTCTGACCAAAATTCTGCCCTCTTTCAAAGTTATGTCCTCTTTTGAAATGTTTCCCTCGATCAAAATTATTCCCTTGTTGAGGCTCTCAATTCTCTCTATGGTAATTTTATTGCATACTCTTTTGGGAAACTTGGAGTTAACTATTTTGATTTCTTAGATAAGTGACCTCCATGTTCAACTTCTTCACTTGTTCAGTCAGCTCATCCATTCTTTCTTTGTTAGGATTGTTGTATGGAATCTGGTTCACATTGCTCTAAGAAAATCTTGTTGTTGCACCAGGGTTCAAGGACTGGTTCAAAACTTTAGAATTCTGCAGATAAGTGGGAAAACCAGCCTGTGGTTGTGAATGAACGAGCTGACTAACACCTTGCTAAGGTTAATTGGGTATCGATGAGACTTGATTCATAGGAGGTCCTGGATGAGGGACTAAGGGAAATTGAGGTACCAGTTTCATAATAGGGGTGTGATTGGTAAGAGCCTGGTTGATGGCCTGGACTTTCCCTAGATAAGCAGTAGGTCCTAGCGATGGTAATGGGCTAGATAAGTGTCACCTTAAATTAGTACTAACCTTTACAACCTTAGTGTATGCATCAAGTAAATTAGCTGGGGGATTAGGCCTCCACTTCATAAAGGTGGTTGTAAGGCTATCCAAGGCTTCATAATAGACCTCTAGGGCAGTAGCATCATCAACAGCATAAGGGGGTTGTAATCGGGTATATGCACGATGAAACCTATTGTTAAAGAGCACTATGGGCTCATTTACTTCCCTCTTGACCTTGGTGAACTGAAGGTAAAGCTCATTAGAACTAACGGGAATCTTGAACTTCTACAAGATTTCCTTCTCCAACTCATTCCAATTATGAATTGACCAATAGGAAAGTGGTTATACTAGTAAAAGGCATCTTCTCCTAGAGAATAAGGAAAGAGCCTACATGCAACATCCTCATGATTGATTCCCCTATCCTTGAGACAAGTTTAGAAAATCCTGGTATGTTCCTTTGCGGTTCTATTAGGATCATTAATATCGAACTTTGAACAGAAGTGTTCAGGGTTCTTGGGCATGACATTGTAATTATTAAAGGTCAAAGGGGAGGGGTTGTTAGCAAGGAAATCCATTGGTGGAGGGGGAGGTGGTAATGGCTGATTTATGACTAGTGGAGGCTATTAAATAGGGATTCTTTCAGAATTAGATCAAGATGGGCTTGATGAAGATGATGATGAAGGAGATGATGGGAGTGGCTAGGTGGATCATGATTCTCCTCTTCCTCTAGTCCTTCTTGACCTAGTAGTAGCTTGCAACTCTTGAAATTCTTCTTCTCTTGGAGTAGATGTGGTTCTTCTTCTGAATCTTTCAGGAGAAATGGCAGACATAAATCGATCCAACTTGTTTATTCAGGCCCTCCTTCTAGCGCCAATATGTTGATGGTGTTTTCTACACAACAACAACCTAGACAAGATACAAGTATCCTATCTCTCTTCAAAGGTAAATCTCTATTAGCAATCCTCAAGAGATAACCCGAGGGTCTCTAATGTCAGGTCTTGAAAATGCATAAACAACTCAGTGATAAATGTGAGAATGTTGGTAATCACAAGGGGCCTTACTAATAAACACTGGATCTTCAAACTTATCAAATTTTGCAATATGGTGATACTTCAAATCATAAATCTAACAAAAATAATAAAGAAATAGCAAAAGATGAGGGTTTAAGAAATATTTCTAAAATTAAAGCTACCCTAAGATCCACAATGCAAATGATGAAATACTTGAAATGGACCAATCCCAAAAACTAATTCCTGCTTAACCCAGATGAACCTGCAATCTTACAGAAATAGTGCAATCTTCTAAGGCAGTAATGATTTTCATACCATGAACATTCATTCAAAAGAAACTTATTGCAAAATTGAACTAAGAACAATGAATATGTGGTCCAAGATAACTTTGCAAAGCAACTCACAATCATCCAGTGGAAAAAATTATGGACCAGGGATTGTTGCAAACACTTAAAGTATCAAACCATAAATGCCATTAAATCAGATCTAACTCTAAATCTAAAATATTTCAATGTTCCTCAAGCAATTTCAAAAGATAGAACAACAAGAACCATGCAAGATAAGTCAACACAAGAGAGATCACAAAAATTACAATGTATTCAATTGTATTGAATCATCCAATGATAGCAACAATTCAAATGTTTTGTGACAACACTTGCTTCAAAATGAAACTACCTCCTAACACTAGCTTCTGCTCTATCACTTAGCTTGCTTCAGATTCTAATCATCTAGCCCTTACAAATGAGGTAGAATACCCTATTTATAGAAATTACATGCTATGTCAGCCCAAATAGGGTTACAAGAATAATTGGCCCCAAAACAAGGTCGGCCAAGAAAGTTCTAGAATAAAGCAATATTTGCATTAAATGATTGAACTCATCTAGGTCAGCTTGGGTTCTCCAATGCATGTGAAGGATGAAGAAGGAATAATGGGGAAGCACAAATTTTGACGAAGCCTTGCATTAAATGCTTTCCCCCTTGTCTTTATCTCATCCCACTTTATCTTACACCATCAAGAAAATCCTCTCCAAGTCATCCAAAGGTGGAATAATTAATAGTTTAAACTTTCTCTCAATAGATTTAATATCTTCCCTTGCTTGCTTGATCATTTTATCCCATTCCACCTTGAGGGTTTGGTGTTTTTCCATGACCGCAATATATGTGGCCGCATCATCCAAGTGGTGAAATATGATTGGTCCATCACCAATTGGGGCATAAACTTCATGCCACCACTTTCTTAACTGCTATAGGCTGAGATGCCTTGGTGAAAACCTCTTTCTGCCAGTCATGACATCAAAAAATGAAATGCATTTGTTATATATATCTATCAGGGTGCCCTCTATTTGTTTTCATTGCTTGTGGATCTTCTTCAACACCCTTTGCCTAATTTGCAAGGTCTCATACCATTCCCAAGGTTCTACAACCTTTGACGAGGGAAGCATTCCATCGCTTACCAGCTTCTCTTCAGTGTACTCAATGATGGCTTTGGTTTTTTGCAGCAAGAGATCAACATCTTCCTTGTCCTGGCCTAGCACATTCTTCAACCATTCCACTAACCTATGGGCATCTCCACCAGTTGATAGGATTTATTTGATTACATCATCTCCTCTGGTTCCCACTCCATGCAACCAATCAAGTGTGACCTATGTGTAGGTCTTCATTCTCTCCAATTCATTGATTGTTTCCTCGGGTAGGAAACTTCCTATAGATGAAGAAGAGCTAACCTGATTGATAGTTTGCAAAGGATTCATAAGATCTTGCAAATACATTTTCAACCTTTCATTTTCCTTCTTCAATTCTTGTTTAGTTTGTACCTCTTTGTTCAACCTTCCTAGGATTGCAGCACTGGATCCTTGAAATTCTTTAACTTTTTGCATCATGGAGGTGGGCTCCAAGTTAATTGTCTGAACACTGTAGTCTTGGCGAGTCACCTCATCCTTGTTTTTATCTAGTGTAGGGGTAGCAATGTGGATCACCCTATTTTTGGCCTCATCTCTACCAACCCTAGAAATAATCTTGGCCTTCTTCTTTGCTTTTCCCTTTCCAATATTGGCCAGTAGGTCATCCCAATTCAAAGGAGTATGATCTATAAATATTTGCTTACTCCTTAACTCCTCATCAAGCTAGCTATGAGTTTTAGAATCTGATCATTGCTCACCTTGAGTGATGCCCTCCTATTGTTTGGCAGAGGAATCAACACTTGAATTTTGGACCACATGTACCTCTTCAGTTTTGTCCTCTTTCCTATGATCTCCCTTATCCTCCCCTGGATTTTTATCTGTTTCTTTGTCATGTTCTTTTTCTTCAGGCCTTGGGGAAGGGATCTTTGTGGGTACTTCTGGTGCAGGAGCACCTAATGGATTTTATGCCGCCATGAGGCCATTTTGTAAAATTTGATTTAGTTTTATGTTTGAAGTATGTAATAAGGTCATTTAGACCATATTGAATGTGTTTGAGTCAGTAAATAGGTTATTAGGTGGGTCATGAGTTCATTTTTACAAATGTTGTCAAAAATGTAAAAAATTGTCAAATTGCAAAATTGCAAAAATGAGGAATATGAAGGGTCATTGTGGGAAAAGAAGTTATTTGGTTATTGAAACTCAAGGGTCAGTTGGGAAATTGATGAAATATGTTTAAATTAAGCCTTGGAGGGTCGAATCCAAGGAGGAAGAGGTGGTTGTTACATTTTGAAGTGAAATTAATAAAAGACCTCTTTGTTTTCTATATTTCTGAACATTAAATTGCTGTTTCAGAGCTTGGTACGGCCATGTACAGAGTTTTTATGACTTATAGTTTATTTTAATGGATGGAAAATTGAATTAGATTTCTAATGGTTTTTTTCTCATCGAATTTCATTTAGTTTTGAGTGTTTTATGGTCATTTTACTCAAGACAGGTTTGCAGAATTAGGCTTTTGGGACAGCGTAGCAGCAAGTTTTTGAGGGATACATTCCAAAGTAACCCCACTTGAATTTAATATATGTTATATAAGGGCTTAATGGGTATCCAAATCAGTTTTTAGATCGTGGTTTTGAGTTTTATTCTAAAAATTATTTCAAAATTACCTTATTTGCTGCTCTCATCAAAACATAGTGAAAGATTGTGAGAAAAATCATTTGCTTGAAGTGCTAGAGTTTTGGTCTTGAAAATTTAATTGAATTTGTGTTATTTTGGAGTCCCATTACCTCTGCATCAAATTGGTATCAGATCTCAGAAAAAGGTCTGGGCTAGTGTTGGTTTGTGGTTTTAGTTTTGTGGTTGTGTACAGGTTAAAAAGAACCTGGTTGCTGCCAAGGAAAGGCAGAGAAAAGTTGAATAGAAGCAAGGAGAGACTTGCTTGTGAAGATGGATTTGGTGAGAATACTGGGAAGACATTTTCAGGCAGAGGAAGAGAGGAAAAAGAAGAAAAAGCAAGAGGAAAAAGAGAGGAAGAGAAAAGAGGAAGAGATGAGGCAAAAGGAGATTGATCAAAAAATCAAAGAGTTGGAGGAAAGGATAGAACAGTTGCTCAAAAGAGTCACAAGTTGGCACTTGAAGATCAAGAAAGTGGTCACATGGCCTATTGAGAATATTATGATAAAGAGAAGACAAGAGAGAAAGAAAGCTAAGAAGATGAAGACTTTTTTGCAGATAGATAAAGAGCAAAGCAAACGAGTTGCAACAATGATAGTTGATAAGGAAGAGAGCATTACAATGGAAGAAGAATCACACTTGCAGGTTTTAGCCATTGAAGACTTTGAATATGTGAAGGAAAATAAAAGTTTGGAAGAAAATGTTATGGATTTGGTGAAAAATACTGAGGTAAAACATGAATTCAGTTTACAAAATCAAGTTTTCTTTACAAGATATGAAGATATGGTATTCTTTTCACTATTTTCAAAGGAGAATAATGGATTTTCAGTTTTTGAAATTCATAAGCATGATCAGAAAACATGGGTAGAAACATTATGGATGGACTTATCTCCTACATCCTCAATAGGTGATTTTTCATATGTGATCAAATGGGACCACACAATTCTCTCAATCTCTACCTCAGCACTATGGATTTCACCCACCTTGAATCCTTCTATATCTTCATCCTAGTGATCACCAACATCTACCTCCTTGGACTCATGCTCTACATCACATGACTCAAGAAGGGGAGAGGTATCCTTTTGTTGTTCCATAACAGTGGAGGCTATGGGAACATTCTCTTTTAGTGCACTCTCCTTAGGAAAAGGAGTCCTGGATCTCCTAGTATATACATGTGTCCTCTCTCCAGAGCTCTCCACATTCACCACTTTGGCGTCTGTTTCACCTTTTTCCTTGGAAGGATCCTTCTATTACTTGGAGTCTCTTGTTACTTTTCTCCTCTTTGACACGGGATTATCTTCCTTCTCTTCCTCATCAAGTTCCTCCTTTGCAACAAACTTCTTTTCCTTGGAAATATTTTTCCTCTTTTTGGCTATTGGCTTTCTTATCTTTTCTACCTCTGCCTCGACTTGAGCACCCTTGATTTTAATTTTGAGGGGAGAGTCCACCTTTCCCTTTCCTTTTGGATCTTGTTCATTTTCTTCAAAGGTGGAGTGGGATTCCAAATATCCCATCAACTCATAAGTGTATTGCATGCCCTTATTGTCCAATTTCCAAATCTTATGCTTGATCCACAATTTAGTATATTTGAGAATAGCAGTAGTGATTTGTTCCAACTCTGTCTTCTCTTCTTCTAACCAGTCAATCTCACCTACTGGCTTGTCCTTGATTGGCTCATAGTCATGGTTTTGTATCACATCCCCATCATGATTAATTTGATTAGGGATGGCCTTGATGTTATATAGCCTGATAAAATTGACAAGTAGCCTTGAGAACCTTTTATTCTTGACCTCAAATTCATCTTTACAATTGACCCAATACTCTTCAATATCATCCTTGTGTCCAAATTCCTTGCTAGCTCTCCTTTGTGATTCGCCTGTCCTGTCGAATCCAGGCCTTTTTGAGTGGAATGACAAACCCAAGGTACTCATTTATTCTTCAGAAGAATGTGTTGAGATGATAGAGGGACAAGCCTCATTGCTCCCCACTCTCAAAGGGAAGTCATTTCCAAATCCAATCCTATGCTTATCCTTCTTCACAATGGCATCAAAGTCACAAATTTTCCTAGTGACCTCCAAGAGTATAATGTGATCAGTTCAGTATCTTGGAAGTATGTAGGGAGCCCTCTGACAAACATCTATCCTTATGTAGGAAAAGTTAGGAAATTATATGAACCATGCTCCAAACTTCCTTATCAACTCCTTAGCAACATTTGAAATCGTTACATGCTCTGCACCTTGGAGAAATCTTGTCATGTACATGGTGAATGCATCATTCACCCTTATGTAGCTGGAACTACCCAAATACAACTGGGGATAAACCTCATATATCACATCTTTTCCAAATACACCTCTAGAGCTTAGCCCCTTTTAAGGATGGAATCTTGCCAAAGCATAGACCAAGTAGGATGTCATTTTGAAACTCTTCGTTTGTAGTGCATTGCACAATTGTTCGTGAATAATGTCACTTATTATACCCATCCAGTGGTAATATATGTCTTGTTCCATTCTCTCTATTATATAAAACATCTAGCTTTCAAATACCCTTGCACTCTTCAGGCCCACCACTCTGCTAAGAAGAGTGATTGCATCATAGTACTCAGACTTAAACTTTTCCCTGAATGATTGTTTTGGTAGTTTTGAAAGATGGGGCTTAGGTTACTCTAATCAATAATTGATAACCTGTAAAGATTTGTTGATGTCTTCCGCATAATACTTCTTGGCGATATGAAGGTCAAAACTCACTACATGGGATCTGTTAGGCATGTCAAAAGTTTGTGCCATTGAAATAGGAGGTAAATTAGCTGACACTTTTCCCTGTGGACTGATCACTCTCTATGTACCCTGGTCATAGTGTCTGGCACACTCTAAAACCAATTCATATCATTTCATAGTGGGAGGAAATCTAACCACATGAGCCAATCCAGAACTCACTAATCTTCTTGCCAACAGAGGATGGTCCTCCACTGCCATTCTGGCCTTGAATTCCCCATAATCCCATTTGCCTACATTTGTATCAATGATCTCTGACTAGATGGAAGTAAAATTGCTCTCAGGAATCTTGCTCTTTATGTCCAACTTAATTCTTTCTAGTTCTGAGATTGAAGATCCTTTAGCACTAGGATCCATTTGTTTGCTCTTAGCCTTGCTAGCAACTGCCTTACCTGATTCATCCTGCATTAATCAAGAGACCACAATGAATTTCCATTATAGTATTAGAATCAGGGTTATCCCATCATAAACAACATATTTTTTAGTCAAATAATCCCAAACAATGATTCAAAACCCTTTAAAACATGATAAAGCATTGTTCCTTAAAATTTCAGGATTTTGATCCTTCCAGGGAAATCAAGCCAGGGAGGAATTTCGTGGATTTCTAGGCAAGAGGGGTTTTAGCGATTAAAGCACAATTATGGAAATTAATCATCTCAAATCAAGAAATAGCATCATTCATCCTTAAATCATTCACATTCAATCATGTAATATGAAAATCATGTGACATTAACTCATTCATTTTCACAATTCTTCATGCTTTGCAAGTTTTCAAGAATTTCCGTCATGCACAGAATTTAGCAAAGCCATAATAATTTTCGCATTTTTGCACATCCTCAGGAAAACGAAGGGGTGACAGAAACTCAGGGAATTCTGAAGGTGAAGGAATTCCGCGAAGGACTCGAAATCCCGAAAGCTCTCATTTTTTCGTGATTTCACCTAAATTGATCGAATGATCACAAATTTGGGGATTTGGTGTCAGATCTCATTTTCCTTAAATCACTCACCTTTTAACTTAGAATTTCAATTCTCTCAAGGGAGATTTTATTGACAATGGTGATGGCCCTAAAATCTATACCCTAAATTTCCACTATTAACACACATGTTAACCTAGATTTTGCTCACTTGTTTTGCTAACTCAAAAATGGATCTTTCTAAGCCTATACAACCGAGCAACAACTAAAAGAAAATGGGAAATGAGCTTTCCAATACACCTAGGTCATCAATCTAACAACCTCGAAGAAGCCTAGATCGTTCCAAGCTAAATCAATATCACATGTAGGGCCTAATTCGAATGTGGAATCTAAAAATACTTGGCGCTATCAAATCAACTAATTAACCAGGGGATGCACCATCAACACTTCAAGAAATCATGAAAACACCATGGACAACCCTAGCTTTAAATGCACAATCCCAAACATGCCAAATCCAGGCTGAAAGCACACCAAAGACACCATAAAACCATTCACACTCATCAAACGAAAGCAAATCAGTGTATACATACTATTAACAAAGTAGAATCCAAGATGACAATCGAGTGGAGGCAAGCTTTGACCCCCAAGCAAGTGACAAAAAATCCAAGAAACACCACCAAATCAATCAACTCACAAATCCAAACACTGAATCATGCTTAGCACTCAAGATTCACTCTTCATATCAGATGCAAAGCAAATGATAATCAACTCAATAACACAAAATCCCTCAAAGATCAACTAAATATGGGCCGCATAAATCATACAATCAAGCATAAATGCAATGACAAGACAACCCAGGATACATTTTGGGGATTCAACGAGGTAAAGTAATTTCAAAAACATTCGATGGATGCAGAATTTCGTGAAGGACTGAAATCTCTGAAGTACAATGCAAAGTTCTCCTCATTAGGTTTTCAAGAAAATCAAGGAATTCTGCCTGGGGAGGAAATTCCCAAAATCAGAGGAAAACCCGAAAATTTTCCCCAGGCTTAGGATTTTCAATGAATTACTTTGGGAAATCACTTGTATGAGCAAAATAAGCATTCAAGCACATTTGTGGGCAATCAAAATTCCAAAATCAGAGGACTAAAAGGCCACAAAGACCAAAGCAAGAGAGGGTCCCTACTTTCAGTGGGGTGTGTGTGTGCAAAAACTGCACAACAGGTACCAAGATACATTTTCCTATATCCAACATGGGATCATACCCCCTGACTTAATGATGAATCAAAAGAAAACTTTTGTCTGCAAAACATCCTGATTCACCATCTTAAGAGATACCCTATACAAATGAAGTCTAGACGGTACTTTACTTTGATGTCTCAACGTGGATGAAGTGAAAGCTGCTTTACAATAAGTTCATGAAGGTTTTTTTGGGTCTCATGCTAGTGGACCTAATCTAGTACAAAATTTGCTAAGAATAGGGCATTATAAGCCCTCAATGGAACAAGAATCCGTTCATTACAAAAGGAAATGTCACCAATGTCAACAAAATAGTGATTTTGTTCACGCACCAACACAAGAGCTATGGCCTATAACTACACCATGGCCTTTCTCAAAATGAGGATTAGACTAGATAGGGAAGATATCTCTCGCTTCATCCAGTGGGCACAAATTCATTATAACTACAATTGACTACTTTACCAAATGGATAGAGGCTATCCCTCTAACCTACATTATAGGAAACAAATATCCAAGTTTATCTTGAACTATTTGATATGTCAATATGGAATTTCACACACTATCATAAAGAATAATGGAACTCCAATGAAGAACTAAGCTGTTTGTGAGCTTTGCTTAGGGTTTTCTATCCAACACCAATTCTCAACCCCATAGTATCCCCTAGGAATCGGTCAGGCTAAAGCATTCAATAAAACCATTCTAAAAATATTGATAAAGACTATTAATGATGTCATCTGTGATTGGAATTTGCAGCTAAACCTAGGCTTATGGGCTTATCGAACCTGCATTCGTACACCTACAGGTGCCATACCTTTTTCTTTGGTCTATGGATCTAAAGTGATCCTATTTATCAAAATCAAAATCTCATCACTGTGATTATCCCTAAAAGGAATGGTCAACAATGAGTAATATAGGGTGTCCAAACTTAATGAGCTAGAGATTTTATATGAAATACATTTGTTCATTTTAAACCATCTCTAGGTTTATCAGAATCAGCTCAAGTGAAGCTATAACAAGAAGATCGAGAACAAAATATTTCAAGTTGGTGACTTAGTACTAAAAAAAAATTAGAAGATCCAAGTAAATCAGGGTGGGAAGGAGAAGTTTGAACCAAACTGGTTAGGCCCTTTCATCATAATAGCAATCTATGGCTCGAAAGCATATCAGTTGGCTACTCCTAAAGGAGAACCTTTAGTTGAACCTCTAAATAGTAGCCATCTAAAAAGGTTTAATAGTTGAGCACATTAGAATATCCCAAAAAAATCTAAAAAAGAAAAATAATCAAAAATCAAGAAAAATAGTAAAGATAAATAAAATGTTCTTTAAGTGAAAACCACTTTATGGTTCTTCTAGGACAGGTATCATAGTGAAAACCTGGTAAACAGGTGCTATGTTTGAATAAGACTTGCATTTCTCTCTATCAACACTATCTAAAGCATCTAGCCCATCCATCCCATAATAAAATGTATATCCAACCATGGATCGATAACTGATAAATTATTGAACCCTATTACACCAAATTCATCCATCTACCCTAATGAACATAATCTTGTCTCAAACTGGGGGAACTTGAAAACTAGTAGCGGATTGGATCCTTGTACATCCCATCACTGTCAAAAACTATAAAAAATAAAAAAACATCCAAAAAAAATGAAAACAAAGTCAAAAACAACAAAAATCCTAGAAACATTGTAGGTCATCTCTGGACGAGCTACAATTAAGTCATAAAATAAGTAAAATACAAGCCTTTACATGTATAACATAGGAAAGGTCATCATTGATGAGCCCCTAAGGCCCTAGGTTAGTCCCCCAAAACAAAAAACATTCATATATTTTATCAAAATCTAAAAACATTCATAAAAAGTAAGAAAACTCCAAAAAAGGTGTCATTCAAATGCAGTCAAAATACGATGTCTCTGTATTCATCATGTAAGCAAGGATAGTCTTTGATCAACCCTTGAGGCACTAGGCCAGTCCCTTTAGATCCCCCTATTTGTTTCTAAATCTCCCAAAAACAATAAAAACAACATCAAATAACTTAGAAAATCACAAAGGTCATATCTCCATTGTCACCTATCTACAATAAACTCTCCATTCATAATAAAAAATCATCACATTCAACCTTTGAAAAGGAAATCAACAAAAAAAATAAACATCAAAATCAAAAATTATAAAGTAAAAATTGAAACAACTGGATCACTATGAGACTATAATAATGCCTAAGTATGAACTACCTACCTATCAATAATTCATCATCAACATCCTAATGTATGTCTTAACGGATAAAGTGTTCCTACAATAGACATCACTAATGGATAACATCCTTAAACATAAAACAACTATGGAAAGTGATACTACAGTGTTGTTTATCTTTATTATGATCTTATCTTTTTTATTTATCTTAATATCACATTCCCAGGATCTCTCGAGGATATCCATAAGGATTTAGAGAAGAAGGAATGCAGATATTGATCATCGATTTCTATTTTTCAGATGTTTTTATGATACTGCCATGGTGAATACTTGCTTTTTTCTGTTTGTGGAAGTCGTTTTGAGCAAATTCATGTAGAAGTTGCAGGTTAGGTACTCCATACCTCTCTATGTAACCAGTCCTAAATTTTTTGAAACCTCTCACCCATACACCCTAACAATATTTTCGTATGTCTAGTATGAGCAAGAATATTCTTTGTTTGTACAGTCAAAGTCCATGCAATAGATACAACACCACCTGGTCATTAATACCCTGGTGCATCATGTCTATTTGCTACATCAATAAGGATTTATAAAAATATAATTCTCTATGAAAGCAAAAGCAAGCTCGTCAATGATTAACAACATCAATTTTCTTCTAAACACATTCAACTAACATTTCTTCTAACTAACAGCTCCATCCTAAATCACAATATCATTAATATAGATCATGACCATAATAAACTGAAAAAACATCATATATCATATATCATCATCCATCACATATATAATATATCATAATCTATCGTATAGATATATAAATCATACATCCACCCAATCATATAAATGCATCAAAAAAGTACAAAAACATGAACATGTAATCAAAAATCATCAACACATAGAAGCATCCATAATTATCTAGAAGCATTTCATAACACATAATAAGCCACATCAAAATATGGTATATCTCATATATCATCAAAAAAGGGAGTGTCATATACATCATCAAGTATCATGTGGGATATCAAAATATACAAAATAATATATGTATATGAGGCCTCAGTTGGGCCGATGAATGTATATACAAAATATCATGTCTACACAAGTCTTTGATACAATAAACATCATATAAAGATCATGACAAAATCATCCCTGCTGGCCATCATAGACAAGGGATCCATGATGTTGTTGACTCTAATGAGGATATGGTTGTGGGACAAGAGGTGAATGCTAAGGCTATCTCACTGATTGTCCACTAGACTCTACACCTGTCTACACACTCGGCTCTTCAAAACAAGGTCATCTCTAAGCCCTCAGAACAAAGGCCTCATACAAAGTATGATAATATGTACATTGTTGCAAAATCCAATCCTGCTCAGCCTAATATTGAGCAAGGGGAATAGAGAGGGCTAGTGAAATCTTGGCTACTAATGTCTACTACCTCTATGTGATCAACTCCTATCTCAAACCATCTTGCTCTTGGAGAAAACCATCCCACTTTGTAGTAAGGACAACAACCTGTCCCTCAATCACCTACTGTCAAACTATCTCAACACCCCTCTCTACAATGAGGACATTTCTATCTACAATCAACTGGGCTATTTGAAATGTTGTTGCATCCCCCTATGGTACATGTTGGTCCTTAGGCTGCTAATCCCAATGAGGCTGATCCTAATGCTACCCATCATCCTACCCTCGAGCTTTGTCCAACTACTCTACTACGATCTAGAGCCTCTAACAATCCTCTCTCCTTTCGGTAATACCAACCACCCTCTAAACATATCCCATGACTGGCCCAACACCAGTAGGATCTATAAATCGTAAGGGGACACAACGTGCCCACCACTAATCAAAGTCACGTGTAGTACCAAGATTGGCTAGACCTACTGCCCACCTCTATCTAAATGGGGCAAGTCATCAAAACTCTACAAAAAAATTGGTATAGGAGGTTATTGGCCCCTACACTCTAACCTCTTCGGTTGTCTACCCAAACCATGCATGATAGTCGTCTCCAAAATGTGTTTTTCACTCTCCAAATTGTAAGATAACCCTATCATATAAGTATTGCTCAAGCATGGTGTCAACACGGCCTATAAACCGCCATTCTTGTCAGTAAAGTGGTAACTTCTCCATGTCATCATGCCAAGCCTCACAACCTAGCCATAGTCTCTAGACAAACTCAATCATATCATCAAAAATTCCTTGCTAGTAGTGTAACCTACCAAGCCAAGTATAATGCATAAAATTTGAATATTTGTACGAATATGGATCCTCAGCACCCCACTCAAGAATGCCATCTGGCCTCATCATTGGGATCCTCTCCCAGGTCCATACGTGCAATAGTATCATGCCTACAGAGATAGCACTACCTATGTGATAAAAAACCTTGTGCATCTCTATATGCAAGTGTGCCAAAACACACGGGCCTCACACATATTTCATCATGTGCTCCATCATCTTCTCTATGCAGATGCCCCAACCAACAAGAAAATGTCTACCTCTGTGATCGAGCACCATAGGCCCCATAATCAAGCTAACTAAAACCATGGATATTGGATTAGCACCATCAAAAAGTAGAGATAACTCTATCTCTAAGTCCACCACTTGTAGTTACCACACACCGAGCACTCGTTGCATGGTGTGGGTACCCTTTCTAACATCATATGTGACAAGCTCGTCATGAATAGGGATCCAAAGAATCCTCCAAACTACAAGGCCCCACCTATAGGTGGGAATTATACATATTTAGAATAACTAATCCTTCAAATAAATAAATTATATTTATATACAAATATGATATAATTTCCCTTGTAAAAAGTATTTCACATTTAATAATTTACTTAAAATTAATTAGAATATAATTACTATATTAGTTTATGAAAAAATTAAAAAAAGAAAAGAAAAGAAATAAAATGACAAATATTGTGAAGAAATGAAAATAAGTAAGACAACAAATATGTTTCTAATAAATAAAAATAAGAAATGATGTATCTTGTAAAGCATAATCAAATAACAATTATTCCTTAAATATCAAATGTTTTATAGCTTCGACCATGGTATGTGTTTGTAGATATTTCTCATAGTCATTGAGGCATATCATGAATTGACAATTAGGAAAGATAGTGCACCTTTCAAGAGAGTTGTTTATAAAATCAATAATATTTTTAAATATATAGGTAGCAACCATTATTGCTAGTGAACCAGCAAAAAAAAAGAGGCAGAAGGAATTAATGGAGGTGATTTCCTCCACTCCTTGGTAGGGGACAGGATGTATTTAATATGCATGGTTCAGGTATGGTGGGGAGGGGGGTGACCAAACATATGGCATCCCAATTCTTTGAGCAACCCAATTCTTTGAGTGACACCTATGGCCAGTCACATGGGAAAGAGATTTTGGAGAATGATTGCACGGCATGAAACCACTTTTTCGGGAGGCATTTTATCAAAGAGTTCACTACCTTGTCTATATGACCAAATTTTTGCATATACCACTACCAAGCTGAAAAATATCGGCTCCCATTATGCATTCAGGGATGTCTATACCCTATTCCAAGGCTTCCATTTGAGCACAGATGGTGGGGATGCTGATAAAAGTTGTTGAGTTTGGCTCTACACCTGTCAATCTGCATTTGGATGAAAGTTTATAATGCCTAATCAATAAACCCATTTTGTGCATATCCTGCATTCATCGCAATCCATGATTCCACATCTCTTTGATTTTCTTTTTCAAATAGTTGACATTTCATGTCTATGCGTCCACATCTTCCATACATATCTACCATGGAAATTGCAACTATCACCTAAGAAAAAAATACCCCCATCCATTATGCTTGATGGGTGTCCATACCCTGTTCCAAAGTCCTCATTTTTGCATAGGCAAGTAGGATTTTGGCATAGGTGGTGGAGTCAGGTTTCAGACCTGCCGACTATATTTTTCTAAAATTTTCTAAAGCATTCTTAGTAAACCTATTTAGTACATACCTTGCAATCATATTACATCTCTTTGAGTAATTCTATCAAAATGTTCCCATGCCCTATTTGTGTGTCCACATTTTGCATACATTTTAACCAAGGTAGTCACAACTACATCATTAGATGAAATATCTCCAATCTTTTATGCTTTGATGGATGTCCATACCCTATTCCAAAGCTCCCATTTTGGCATAGGTAGAATATGAGGTAAGTGAATTTTATGTGCACACATCTACTAGTACTTATATTTCTTCTTGTTTTGTGAAAATAATGCATCCTATATCACATAATCGATCTATTTATATTTCTAGAAAAATATTTATGTAGGTAAAGATTAGTACCTTATGGTGGCTTAAAGTGTGCATTGTTCACTTCTATCACATCTTAAAGCTACACCAAGAGGTGTTTAAATTTATGCATTTCAAACCCATTTTCAATGAGAGTAGAATTGAGTTGCCGCGATTCACAATATTTGGGTACATCATGAAGTTGGAATATAAAATTGCCTAGCAAAGTGAGCTCGTGTCTACAGTTGTTTATGTTTGGTTCTTCTTCTCTTTTTTCCTATTTGCACTTAGTATCATTACTTGTTTGAATTAATTGTCAAATGTCATAATCAGAAAATCATCCTTATTTGCTCCCTACTCTTCGTTCATGGCTGCTTAAGATTTGTAAGTGGGAATTTAAACCTGAATTAAGGATTATTTGTATTTTTTTTAAACCAGCTACCATACTTTTTTTTTACCATACACCTTATTGTGGTTGTCAAGCTTTACCATTGACTTCCTTGAGGCTTTAAGGGCCATGCTTATAACTATTTTGATTAGTTCCTTGGGCTAGTAAATAAGAAAATTCCCTTGCAGTGGGTTCACATTTTTTTACCAATATTCCTTTGCACATGGTCCACCCAACTAAGATTGTGCCTAAATCATTTAATTTAGAATGTCTCTAACCTATATTACTACACTTGCAAATATTTCCACCGCAACTTTGTATAGTTCATAAAAAGAAAACATTAACATACGAGGAAACAAGAAGTTAGTGAGATTTAGTTTCACATACATGATTTTATCTTATTTAATTTTAGGAAGTTAGATCATTCATTAAAACTAATGAATCAAGATTTGAAACATTAAATTGTCTGAAATTCAATTTATGTAATATTGGGGAAAATCTAGGTAATCATTGGAGGATGGTAGTGAAAGAGATAATAAAGAAACACAAATCTATGATCTGATTGTTCTTCAAGCTAGGTAGGCACCCTCTTCAAATCCTATCATAATAAGCTCAATTTAAATTTAGGGTAAGTACAAAAATATGGGTGGCCAAAAAGGGGGATTAAGTGGTCACTTTTTTTTTGAAATCAGGAAATACTAACCTTGGACGTGAAATTGAGGATAGTTACACTCAAAATTTTGAGATGCAACAAAAACAAGGATCATAGTGCTCCGAGTCTACTTTCTAAGCTACTATTTTTTAAAAAACATTATTGAGATTAAGGGATTCAAAAGAGGGGGCCACATAAATTAGTGTTGTTTTTGTCAAAAAACCATAACATAGCAACTTTTGTGGCTCCCTCAAAAGGTTAACTTTTTTTAGTATTTTTAAAATCGCTTTGGTGAGAAATTAGCTAACAATATGTAGTTTATGCTCGATTTTTTTGATAATTTTTTAATGAATATTTGATTTTTTACTAATTTTCAAAGTGGACACTTCTTGAAAAACAAAATTTTGGTCATGCTACCCCTATAAATTTTGAAAACTAATTGAAAATCATTTTTTTTAATATGCGTAGAATGGAATCTAGTTTCTAAAAATGTAATTTATTTGAAATTTTGATGAACGGTTAATTTATAATGAAACAAACACAAAACACTGGTTTTTACCAAAAAATAGACACACAAACAAATAAATTATAGATCAAAGGCTTAACATTGTCAAAATGTGAAAAAAATTACATCATTAGATAGCTAAGAGAGAGCCTAACATTACCTAGGTGTTTGATTTGTTTGACCTTGAAACACATGCAAACCTGATGCTTAGCACAAACGTTATTATGTGAAATATTATAGAATTTGCAAAAACATGTCTTTGGACATTGGGAAGGCACTCTAAGCCTTTGGGTTGGTATTCCAAGGAAAATACCAAGCCAAGGCTTGGGGATTCCCAAAGCAAGAGATAATGTTAGTGCATTATAACGTGAGCATGTTATAATGCGAGCATGTTATAATGTGCTCTCATTATTTCTCATTTTTGACATATTTTTTCATTTTTTCCCAAGACATGTTTAGCAAGACATAACGCGAGCGTGTTATAATGCACTCACATTATGTCTTGTTTTGTGTTAAATGCTAGTCCATTGAATGTATGTATATATATTTGTATGTTTGTATGCATGTATTGTTGAATAGGAAAACTAAGAGGGGGGTGAATTAGTTGTCACAAAATTAAACCTTTAATTTTTTATTTTTTTAGACTGCAGGAATTGGGTAGCACGACCCCCTATAAACTGTAGTGCGCCTGGTAAACTTTTTAAAGTGACTGGCGACGCTAGCGCGACACGCCCTCCGGTACCATGGGGGTGGGGGAGACTAGACCTCATGACCAATCTCCTGCAACAGGAAAGATTTAGCCAACCGAGCTAGGGCCCCAACCCCAAAATTAAACCTTTAATTCAATTAGAGAACTAATACTTAATAATTCTTGAATGATTAATCATCAAATGCCAAAGTAGAAACTAAAATCCAACACACAAACATAGTAACACCAGATTTACAAGGAAAACCCAATGAGGGAAAAACCACGGTGAGGATTAACTCACACTATAGAGAATATCAAAACTGATTACAAAAGGGCTCACTGCCTGAAATAAGGAATCACTGTCTAGAACAAGGACTCATTGTCCAACAGGGCTACAACCTATAGGGCTCGCTGCCATAGAGATACAAAATATGGCTTTCTACCAGAATATAAAAGTTACGACTCACTTCTAGAAGTATGAAATGATAGGATACACCTTCCTTATGCAGGACTCAATTCCGATGAAGCTCAAAATATGAAGTATTGCCTCACATAGCAGTTGCTCAACAAATCTGCATTGATCCACAACTGATAAAGCATTTATGGTCAAGTCTTCACATACCCCTTAATCCTTTTCGCACTCACCTTTCACTCTTTCTTCACACATTATCATTCAATTCAAAACATATTATATATGATTCATGTAATACACCATATTAGGTCGACTAATATCTATACAAAACATCCCAAGGTAATTTCAATCTTCTTAATACATAGCTTATGTTAGGTTGGCCAATACTGGGACCCAAAACAGAAAACAACTGTACTGAATAGAGAAACAATTGTAGTGTACAAAGTTAGACTCTAACATTGATAACTTACTACTCCCAACACAAAACATCTCAAGATCTCAAATATAGTTGACTGGGTGAATCATAATGACATAGTTAATATATTAGAGTCATAGTTTGTCTTGCAATAAATCCAGACCAAAAAACCAGCACACCGATTCATTGATAAAGAACATCTTTGATAGGAAATAGCTTATGGTAAACACCTCATACATTTGGTATTGTGTTGACATTGATAACAACCATTTGATGCAATCCAATTTCGAACAATCTCCCCCTTTGTCATTGATGGCAACACAAGATGTGAAAAGCCAACAACAACATCCTTTGTAGTTTTCTCTCTTTGTTGAGCTTTAATGATTTTCATTTTTCACATGTTCTCTCTCCCCCTTTGACATCAATGGAAAAGGAAGGTTGATTTATCTCCCCTTAATTAAATTTTTTTCTACAAAAACAGTCTTCAAAAATGATATAAAAAATGGTTCTTTACCTCAATTCGTCTTTAACTAAAATATCTCCTTGTATTTTTCTTTTAGTTCTAGAAGAAATTTCTTCCAGGAATTCATTTCCATTCTAATGTTTAAACAAATACTTTTTTTCATCACTATCAGATCAATTGTTTCCAAAAGAGTATCTGAGATAGTGATATTTTGTTCATTTTTCTCAGCTTCCACCAGAAGATCGGAAAGTTGTTCCAATCTTAATTCAATTATTTCTTTGAGTCTCCAAAAATCCTTCACAATATTATCCCTCTGTACCAATATTTCTGCTATTTTAAACTATAAGGAATTGAGCCTTTTCTTGTGCACTCCATCCCTATCATTAAGGATATCATATGTTTTTCCAATAGAATCCAACTCAAGCTCAATAACATCGATCTTTGTTCTGTAGTTTTTGATAGCATTAGGCCACCGGAGACAATACCTATACACATTGTTTACACTTTTGATGCATTCCTTTAATTCATTTATGCTCTCATTCAATTTATTTTGTGCATTCCCAAATTTTTCTTCCATGGCCAATTGAATCTCATCTTTTTCTTCTATTTCCTTAGGTAACAATACCTTTAGTCTGTCTTCAATTTTCTCAATCAATACTTTCGGTAAGACATTTTTCAATTCGCTTAGATCAATATCATTATGAATTATGTAAGTAGCCAAGGTGTATGTGATCTCATCCTATTCGTATGTTGTTCAGGACAACCAATCATTTCCAATTTTCTTTAGTCCATCAGATTGCACAAGAATCTTCAACACCTTTTCTTTAGGAAAATCTTCATCATCATCATCTGTTGATTCCAGATCAATTTCCTTTGTAATCTTTACTTTTCTTCATTCTTCTCCTCTGTCTTCAACTTCTTTATTTCCGAAGGGAAACTTGAAATAATTCTTCTTGCTTTCAATTTCCTAGAGGATGATCCTACCTCAAATATCCCAACTAGACTAGAAACCATGCTAGAGCTCCATGCATTTATTTTTTTAACAAGGTATTCTTTGAAAATATTTTCCTTTTCTGCTAGACATTCCAGATATCGGTAGACCTGCTTACCAACCAGTACAACTGACTTCCACACAACATTCTCTTTTAATGGTATTGACTTTAGAAAATACATCATCAAACATATAACCAGAGATCCAAAATGAAAAGGGTAATTGTCTTCCTTTTCATAGTAATGTTTTCCATTAATTGATTCCTCAATAACTCACACAAGCCAAAATCCTCATTCTGTTCAACCATTTGATGTGCAACATAAACATCAATCATTGAAGTAGAACCTTCCCTATTTCTGAAATAAACCTTATATGAAATGCCATATGCCACATACCTTATCACAGGGTTAACTATAGTATGAATTTGAAGTGCCCTTTGATCTCCTATCACTCCAGTTAGGGCTTCAACCTCTTTGTTCTTTACTAAATTTTTCACTGGAATGGGTCGATTATTACATAATCTTGTAATTGTTGTAATTGCTTCCTTTTTAGTCCCATAGGGTTTTTCGAAGACCATCTGATCACCTTGAATTATGTTTAGGACAAACTAAACAACATCTACATCTAAAAAGTATGGAAATTCACTCCAAATGTCTAAACGCTTGTGCCCTAGACTTTTGACCTTTTGTATTTTCTCAACTGAAAGGGAACCTTCAAAATTTTGAATATTGTTGTGGTTAAATTCATCGATTTGTAACTTAATTTATGCAATTCATCACAACACGGATCGAATACCACCATTTCCTTTGAATCCATTGTTTCAACTTTGTTCTCCATAATTTTTCTTGCCACAACCCAAACTCCTTATTTCTTAGCCACACTTTACTCCTTAGCTCGTTCAATTTGCAATGTGAAAAAGAATGACCACTCAACTTCCTTATTTAATTTGTCACTTTTAGGGTTTTATCACAAAAATTAATTTATCACTTATGACATCATCATTAGTACTTTACTCTGTCAGTACTTTCCCCTCAGTCAAAGCTATCGGATCAAATTTCAAATGATGAAACCATTATACTGGAATCTAATTCAACAGACTCATTTCCAAAATCTTCCCTTTTCTCCAAGTCATAATAATTTTCTTGAATTCATCTGATTTTTCCCTAATTCTGCATTCATTTCTTTTCACCTTTTAAGTTTCTAGATACACTGTAAACCAAGAAGAGCTTTGCAATTTTCTTGATTTGCACCTTTTATGTTAGAATTTTCTCCAATACCTTCAAAATAATGTTTAACATTATCCTTGTTTCATCGCATGACACCTCATATATCAAAGGCATGCTAGATTTTTTCTATCACTACTCCCCCTAAAACCATTACTGGGTTGAGTATTTGAAAGAGGTATCTATACCGAATGCAGATACAAGGTTGTTTGATTCATCTTTGTTCTCAAGTTCTTCCTTCTTCCTCCAAATTTTTGAAATCTCTCTCCTTACTTCTTCTAGATTTACCTTGTTCATAGGTTTGATCTTTTGTTCCAGAGTAGTTTTCTTCCCAACTTTGCTCATACAATATTTTGAGATATGTCCTGGTTTGTTACAAGTGTAGCACATAACATATCTTTGATCAAATGAATTTGCATTTATCCTTGACCTACACTAATTAGAATTATGTCCAACTATATTGCATGTTTAATGGTAGCCTTGAAAAAATTGAATTCATTTGCTAGTATTAAACCTATTCATCATCAACTAGCTTCTACATTTGGTAGCTCTATGTCCAAACTTGTTGCAAACATAACATTGTCTAGCAAAGAATCTAGTATTTTTACTCATTCTATTTCGTTTCATCCTACTTCTGCATTATGTTGCTCTATGTCCAAATTTACTGTATGAGAAACAAAAACCATTAAAGGATGGGTACCTTTGAGCATTAGGTTTTTGGATGGGAAACCTTTCGGTATTGTTCCTTCAGTTCTTGTTTTGATAAGTATTGGCTTGAAATTTCTTATGATTGTTTACTTCATTGAAAACCGATTTAGTCTTTGAGCTTTTCCCTTCTTCAAGTGCTAGACCACCTTTATCCTTTGCAGGTTTTTGAGATGAAATAAACTCATCAAGCATTGTAGAACTTGTCTTGAACCTTTCTTCATGAGCTTTTTCTTTTTCTAGATCAACCATTAGGGTTACTACTTCTTGTTCTTGAGCTTATCACATTTTTCTATCTTTTGATTGATAATATATTTCAAGCATCCTTCCTCTATCTTGCTTTGTTCAATTACCAATTTCATATTTTCTTCCATACTTTTGCTCTCTTCAAGTTTCATTCTTATATTCTCAATAGTCTCCTTTTCTTCCTTTAGTTCCTGATTAACTTCTTTATGGTTCAATTTGAACTTTCGGATCTGATTCCTTAGTTTCTAAATGAATTCATTTGCTTGCTTGATATTTTCTTTCAGATCTTTTTTTTCAGACTCTGAAGTCTTTGTTCTTAATTCTTCATCCAAGTTAGATCCCTTCACCATTTTGTTCAACCTACTAAGATCTTCTTCAATCTATTAAACTTATTACAAAGGACCAAGCTCTAATACCAATTATTGAATAGGACAACTAAGATGGGGGGGTGAATTAGTTGTCACAAAATTAAACCTTTAATTCAATCACGAAACTAATACTTAATAATGCTTGAATGATTAATCATCAAATGCCAAAGTAGAAACTCAAATCTGACACATAAACACAATAATACCATATTTACAAGGAAAACCCAATGAGGGAAAAACCACGGTGATAATTAACTCACACTATAGATAATATCAAAACTGATTACAAAAGAGCTCACTACCTGAAATAAGGACTCATTGTCCAACAGAGCTACAACCTGAAGGGCTCACTACCACTGAGATAAAAAAGATGAATTTCTACCAGAATATAAAAGTTACGGCTCACTGTCAGAAGTATGAACTGATAGGATACACCTTCCTTGTGTAGGATTCAATTCCAATGAAGCTCAAAATATGAAGTACTACCTCACACAATAGTCATTCAACAAATCTGCATTGATCCACAACTGATAAAGCATTTAGTCTCAAGTCTTCGCATACCCCTTAATCATTTTTGCACTCACCTTTCACTCTTTCTTCACACATAATCATTCACTTCAAAACATATTATATATGATTCATGTAATACACCATATTAGGCCAGCTAAGATCTATACAAAACATCCCAAGGTAATTTCAATCTTCATAATACATAACTTGTGTTAGGTCGGCCAAGACTGGGATCCAAAACAAAAAACAATTGTACTAAACAAAGAAACAACTGTAGTGTACAGAGTTAGACTCTGTCATTGATAACTTATTTCTCCCAACACAAAAAATCTCAAGGTCCCAGATATAGCTGTCTCAGTGAATCATAATGACATATTTTAAAAGATATCAAAGTCATAGCTTGTCTTGCGGTAGAATCCAGACCAAAAAACCAGCACACCAATTCATTGATAAAGAACATCTTTGATAGGAAATAGCTTCTAGTAAACGCCTCATACTTTTGGTACTGTGTTGACATTGATGACAACCATTTGATGCAATCCAATTTTCAACATGTATGCTTGTATAACATGCATTTATGTATGTATGTATGCTTGTATATATGTATGTATGTATGCATGTATGTATGTATGTCTGCTTATATGTATGTATGTATGTATGTAAGATTGTATGTACATATGTATGTATGCTTATATGTATGTAAGATTTCATGTACACATGTATGTATTCTTTTATGTATGTATGTATGTATGTATGTCTTTAGATGGAGGGATAATTTTAAGAGAGAGAGAGAGAGGGAGGGAGAGACCTAAGAGAGAGAAAGAGGTAGAGAGGTAGTGAGAGAGATACCTAAGAGAGGGAGAGGGGGACACTAGTAGAATTTGGAAAATAAATGACTACATGCCTAAAAAATTTAGTCATGACAACTAAAAATGATTAAATTCTAGTCATTTTTTGCAACAAAGCTATAAATGACTAAATAAATGACTAATTTGATCATCAGGTAAAAAAAAGGGAGATATTAGTGAAAGACTAAGTTTTTTTTTGTGGTGTCAAACAATGTAAAAGATAATTTTGATTCCTTGTGTCTATTGAGCCACATAACAAGAGGAAGGTTAGGGAATTTTTAGTTTGTTGGTTGGAAGAAGTCCAAATATTTTTCAAGGGAATGGTGTAGAACCAATAGTTGGTTGCACTGGCATCTATCCACACTGTAGAGATTCATAAGGGTTTGAAGACATGTTGCATGCATGAGGAGATTGTCCAAGGTTTTGAGGACAGATCATGCCCATGTTGAGTAATATTTGAGGTTTTCCTAGAAGCCTTCATCCTCACATCTTGACAAGTATATTCTATTACTACATGGGTTTTTAGTTTTGTTTGAAGTTTTGAGGAAGAGCTTGCTAGTCTCCTCATGAAGTTTTTATCCCTGTCATAAGCCCAAACTAAGAATTCAAAGCTCTTATTAAGAAAACAACCACCTTCATAGGTGATACTTTCATATCACAATGCAGATCTTTTAAGAAGATCACAAGTCATGATATGTTTAAGACATGACAATAGTCTCATTGTTGAAGTGTCAATGGGTTTTACTAGTTATGAGGAGTTTTTTGGGTTATGAATGGCAATATGTATGTCTTTGTAAGGAAAATAATGACGAATAAATGGAAATATGTATGTTTTACTATCTTGATATCACCAATGTCGACCACCATTAAAATTCAGCCATGACCTATGGGTGAGAACCACTTCTTTGGCCAATAGGTTTTGGTCCTTGGCCATTTACAAACTAGTAGGGGTTTTTTCCTCTAGTTACTTACAATATGTGAGGTTTTGTCATCAAATCTATTCATTTGAAAATAAATGCTCAAGACAAATCTCATTAGGGTTTGATGTGGGTGTTCAAAAGTAACCTACCATTGCACATTTTCTTTATCTAAATTATCATGACTATAGCTTCTCTTTCTTTTTATCCATCCTTTTCTACCTAAATAAACAAGTGTTTTAGATCTCCCTTATCACCCATTGTCATGTGGCTATAACTATCCCATGAATCCTTCATGATTGATCTTTCATGACTATCATTCATATCTAAAGATGGTAATTTAAAAGTCTTCAAGATAATTTTTCTCTATCCTTTCATGTCTTATAAATATTGAGAACCATGATTATCCTATTCCAATGAGGTCAATATCAATATAATTACTAGCTTCAACTATCCTATTCATATCCACTTATGCTAGCTTCAACTATGACTAAGGTCATATTTACTATCATTTATGAGCTAACTATCCTCATAAAATTTTATCACTATCCATTGGTTATAGTAATTGTCCCTACTTCTTGATTTTCCCTTAGCTTCATGGTACTTGTCATATTTATTACATTCATAGAGAGTATCTTTTGCATATGGATTTCCCTTATATCCATTGACAACAACTATCATCATTTATGTCTTATAACCATATTTTATTATCTGCAATCTACCTTTTTATAAATGTTTATACACAATTTCTTTCCCTTTGTTAATAGGTCTACCATTATTGAATGCTCAAGGAGACCTTCATGGTGAAAGCCTTTTCCATTTTTTAACATGATTGTATTTAGTAGAGCACTATCCTCTTCAAAACTCTACTTTCATGTCTTCATGAACCTCTCATAATCCAAGGTATAGCTAAGAGTTGTCCATGTACCTTGCACTTGGCATTGTCGTGGTGATGAATCATATGAAAACTTCATGTCCTCATTCATCACTGGACTCATTATAAGTATTCATTGTCTTTTTTCATAAAAAAACCTTATCATTTCTATATGATCATTTCCCTTTCACAATCCTTGTAAGTAACATTCATATGGTTTAGAAAATATTGATCACTCTCTAGAATAGCCCATTAAACATGGGTTGTGCTTGAATGCACTACATAATTGATATAACACAACCACTATACATATCAACTAGAGTTATAGGCTCTTTATTGCAGCAAGAGGTAATTTTTCTTGGATCATGCTATCATTACATTGTAACCTATTAAACTTGAGTCAACCTGAATGCACCCAATGATGATTGACACCTAATTGTGATGGTAGTGATTAATTTCTACATGAATTATGATCATATGAGTTCCAAAATTTCTATCACAACATAGCCACATTAAACTTGGGTCACACTTGAATGTGTTATGTATTTTTTATAGCACAAATATGCCACATGACCAATAGAGTTATGGATTGCATAATTACAGTCACAAGAATTTGTTCCTCAATTGTGCTCTTATGGTGATTCCATTACTATTACAACATAACCCTTTGGACTTATATTGATCAAATCCTTACATTGATTATTTTCTCTTTGAATGAAGGGTAATTCAATGGAAAGAAGAATTTGTATGCAAGTCATGCTCATATAAGTGCCTTCCTCACCATTACACAATAGTACATTAGAATTTCCTTTCTTGAACCTTTACTTCATTTTTTATTGTTAGGGTTTCTTAGTGATTATTCCATTTCCACATGGCATATTGTTAAAAGAAACCAAGAAAAAAAACATTTTTCTTTTAGTTAACTCCTACTAACATACTTTTGGAATAAATGTTTGACTACATTACTTTGAGTGTGAAGAATTTTGTTTTTTGCTTGTAATTCATTCATTGAGAACTGTAGTAGAAAGCTTCTTATGCTGAAACCCATCTTGTAAACTTGCTTTAAGCTACATTTAGGAGGATTCATGGATTTTTTGTGATTTATACAACTTTTTTTTTATAGTAAATGACATTAGATTCTTTTTGAAACTAAAATGATTTATTAATTATGGTTTTATGATGATTAAATTTTTTATTTAGAAGGGTTTAATATGTGGCATTTTTATGTGCAGGAAGAATAGATAGTGATGCAACATTTGGGTATGGATGGTTCAGGAAAAAATTGATTGCTATTAGTGGCATAACCAAGTTGGAGAGTATCTTGGGCTAGTTTGAAACACTTTCAAGTTTTTTCGCTTGGAAGCGGAACCTGAGTATAGGAATACAAATGTCAGTGGACAGAGAAAATCATAAATCTGCTAGTCCAATTTCAAATCCAATTTGAGGTCGTGAATATCGAATAGAGAAGGTTCGTACATTCTAAAGATAAAATCATAAATCTACTAGTCAAATTGGAGATCCAATTTGAGGTCATGAAGCTCCGACAGAGAAAGTTCCTACATTCTAAAGATAAAATCATAAATTTGCTTAGTCCAATTTGAGGTCCAATTGTAAGGATTTGTCTTTTTAATTATACTTTCTAACATTTGGCTTGATACAAATTGTTACTTTAGAATTATGGTATTGCTTTTCTTCTAATGTTTTCAACCCTCATTTCAGGGAAGAGCTCCGAAGATGGTTCCTTCAAATGGAGACTACACTTTTCTGCTATAGGTTCCATCTAGAAACATTAGAAACTGAGGTACTGTCATACTCAAAGCATATTTTATGTTGATATGAATATGTTCTAACCTATAGTTAAATGTTGTAGCATAACAAATAGGTTAAATAGTTGTTCATATACCATTGTTTCTAATTCAAAATTGCTATACCTTATTCTAGAAGAAAATCATAGGGGGGGTCTATACATAGGACACCATTGTTTCAAATTCAAAATTGTTGGTTCTTTCACAATTGTTTGCTTCATTTATTTGATCTAAGATAGCCTGTTGTATAGAAGATGATCTCAACATCATAGTAAAATTATTTATTCTGGGAAGACTATTTAGAATCTTCCCATCATAATAATGAACAAAAGCATTAGCCATTAACCTGAACTTTGCAAGAGTTTCATCAAATTTTACTTTTCCACTCTCTTTTTAATTCTGAATTTTATTCCCAATTTCATCCATGTAGAACTTCCTCAGCCTGTATATCATGTTGTTATCCATAACTTTACCAGGTTTCGAGGATAGCTTTGATTTTTTACCCAAGCAACAATTGAAAAAAATTGGCCTTACCAGATATAATGTGTTGAAAAGTTCTTTGAAGTTATTCTGGAAAAGAGTTCTTGAGAGTATAATGCACAGTTTTGAATTAACCTTTTTGCATGAATTCCATATCTTTGATTGGATAGTTCGAGCTTGATGACCTTCATCAAGAATGAGCAAACCAAGGCTCTCTAAAAGTAGTTTTCCAATATGCTTAGCCTCTTCAGGAAGGCTCACATTTGTCTCACAAAGTAGGTATACAAAAATATTGTAGCCAATAAAAAGCACACTTTTTCTTCTATGCCACCCACTTGTGAGACAAATGTGAGCCTTCATGAAGAGGCTAAGAATATTGGAAAACTACTTTTAGAGAGAAATATACTCTCAAGAAATCTTTTTCAGAATAACTTCAAAGAGCTTTGCAACACATTGTATCTCTTAAGGTCGAATTTTTTCAATTTCTACTTGGGTAAAAACTTGAAGCTATCCTTGATGCTTGGTAAAGTCATGGCTAACAACATGATCTACAGGCTAAGGAAGTTCTTCATGGATGAAATTGGGAATAAAATTCAGAATGGAAAAGAGAGTGGAAAAGTAGAATTTGATGAAACTCTTGCAAAGTTCAAGTTAATGACTGATGCTTTTTGTTCATTGTTATGATGGGAAGATTATGAATAGTCTTCTCGAAATAAAGGATTTTATTGTGATTTTGAGAGAATATTCTATACATTAGGTTGTCTTAGATCAAATAAATGAAGCAAAAAATTGTGAAAGATCCAACAATTTTAGATTTGAAACAATGGTGTCCTATGTATAGAATCCCCTTATGATTTGCTCCTAGAATAAGGTATAGTAATTTTGAATTTGAAACAATGGTATATGAACAACTATTTAACCTATCTATTATGCCACAACAATGAACTATAGGTTAGAACATATCCATGTCAACAAAAAATAGTAGGTGTAATTCACCTCAAACACTGTTGTGGTAATTGCTTTGTAAGAAAGTTTGCACTCCATGAACATTCTATGTGCACATAAGTATGTTGGTTATTATCTTTATCTCCTTTGTGATTAAAATAATAGTGAAGTTCATTGCATAACTCATGACCATTTTGCAGTGCTATGATCTAGTTCTCTTTTACTTCTTACTCATTGTGTTCTCAATCACCATGTGCAAATGAATAAGAGGAAAATTATTTGTCACCATTTGATAGTAACTTTCATTGTTTTTGGACTATTTTATTATGATTCAATCACTATTTGGCAGTGTTCTTCCTTTCTTAGTCCTATAGGATAGAGGACAATTCACATTTTGCAACTCTCTAACAATGATATTCCTTTCAGTGATATTAGTCACCTAATTCAATGTGTTATCTTCTTCATTTCTTAGTTCTAACAATTCCTACACAATGTTTTCTCATTCACAGTTATAGTGCTCCTTCATTTGAAAATATTATGTTGATTAGATAGTAATGTTTCAGTGAATTCATATTTTGTCTTGCAAATGTCTTGTTGCACTTGTAGAGTTTTGTTGTGCATAATATGTAGTCAAGATTCCTTTAAATGGATCTCTTTTGTAGAGGCGGTAGGATAATGATGTTAGTGAGAGGTATGACAGTAGATACATTGAGAATGGAAGGTATAATGTTTTTATAGTAAAAGAATCATTTATCTGCTTAGATCTTGACACAAGTTTCCTTGGTACATAAGATAGCATATAATTTACTCTATTCCATATTATCAACCTAATTCCATACCACCCTAAGAAGTAATGACTAAGAGTATATGTGCCCTATATTTTTTAGCGCAAATGTGTCTTTCTAATGGTTTTCCATAATTAGGAAGAAGGTATGTCATGAAATATTTGTGCCCACCCAAAACTAAGCCTTACAAAGAATGTCTACACCTATGCAGAATACACAAGTTGCTTCAAAATACACATAGGCATCTTTATGATTATATACACAACATATTTTTTGCCACAGTTTCAAAATAGACATATATGATAATATTCACACAACAAGAACCTTAAAAGGCTAGAAACCTTACTCTTATTCTTCCTAGGTTACTCCTCAAGATCCCATATCAGTATTTGTGGGCTCTTTACAATAGCTTATTCATTGATGAGAAGGCTCCCCTCATTTGCTAATGGAATAAATTGTCATCTACTATGCTTGAATGTGTAATGTGGTGTAGCACATTCAATGTCACAAGGCATAGTTTGAGAGTAGAATTTTGAGACTTGATATCCATAGAATCCAACTTCTTGCAACACAAAATGCAGAACCAACATCCCAACCAAAGCAACTTAGCTTTAATATGCACCATAACCAATGCTTTCCCACATGAATGGTGGAATTGAACTAAATTTTGGGGGTCCCTTGAATAGAAAACATACATAGACACAAATTATTGTGGTAGTAAACAAGGAGAAAGCAAATGGATGATACATGGCACCATGATAGCCCATCATCCTTTATACTCTCTTGGAGGAAAATCTTGCACACTCACCAGATTTCTGAGGAAGCTTAAGTACTATTTGTTGAGACAAGTTTGTGTCTAAACCAGCTTCCTAAATTGCACTCACATTCAAGGAAGGTGCTTTCAATATTGTTATTGCTAACTGAGCATTCATGCTATCTCCCAGTTTTCTTCCAACTAACCCATTATATGAGTGATTATTTCTCATTAAGGCATAAGCATATTTGGAAGTGGATTTTTATTAGATATTATAGTTGCAAGTTCCACTTCATATCACCAAATCCTTCACAAAAACTTCTACACAACCACTACAACACCGCATGGATGTTGTTGGTCCTTCGAGGTGATGTGGGGAAAGTGTGAAGGAAAACAATAGACGTGCAATGTTGTGGTGGTTGTGCAAAGGTTTTGTGACATCTTTGGTGATCCAAAGTGCAACTTGCAACTACAATATCTAATAAAAAACCACTTCCAAATATGATTTTGATGGATGTTCATATCCTGATCCAAAGATCCAATTCACACACAAGTAGGAAGGACACTTTCAAAGGTTGAGGAGTTGGGCTTTACACCCACTAGTTGTATTTTCTTAAAATTTTCTAAGGACTTTTCAGAAAAACCCATTTTGAACATATCCTTCAATCACGACATTCCATGATATCACATTTCCTTGAGGGATTTTTTGAAATAGTTCACTTGCCTTGTCTATGCTTCCACATTTTCATGTATGTCTAGTAGGGAACTTATAACTACAACATATGACAAAAAAATCCCTACTATTATGCTTTGATGGATTTCCGTTCATTATTATAGTGCAAGCCTATTTTTCAAATTGTTTCATTTAGCATAACCAATATTCTCCACAAGAACATTGTCCCTATTTCAAATGATGGAAATGGTTCACATCTCTCAAAACAATTTCTCTTGCAACAATCTTGGAGATGAATTTAGATGTAGTGTGGAAATTAGAACATACTTGAAGGTTCTTAACAACTATAATAGTTGTACCAGGGGCCATGTTTAACAAACCAAATGCAATTTCTAAATTTTCACTATGGTGGTAGATAAATGTGTTGAATAGGACAACTAGGAAGGGGGGTGAATCAGTTGTCATAGAATTAAACCTTTTAATCAATCACTAAAACTGATACTTAATACTGCTTAAATGATTAATCATGAAATACCAATGCAAAAACTCAAATCCAACACATAAAAATAGTAACACTAGATTTACATGGAAAACCCAATGAGGGAAAAACCATGATGAGGATTAACTCACACTATAGAGAATATCAAAACTAATTACAAAAAGGATCACTATCTGAAATAAGGACTCACTATCCAAAACAAGGACTCATTGTCCAATAGGGCTACAACCCGAAAGGCTCACTACTATAGAGACACAAAAGATGTCTTTCTGCTAGAATATAAAAGTTATGTCTCACTACCAAAAGTATGAACTGATGGAATATGCCTTCCTTGTGTAGGATTCAATTCCAAATGAAGTTCTATATAAGTATTATTGCATCACATGACAATCACTCAACTAATCCACAACTGATAAAGAATTTAGGCACCCGCACACTCACTTCTCACTCACTCTCTCACCTCTACACTTCTTCACTTCAAAAAATATTATATATAATTCATGTAGTACATCATATTAGGTTGGCTAGGATCTATACAAAACATCCCCAAGTTAGATTCAATCTTCTTAATACATAACTTGTGTTACGTCAGCCAAGACTGGGACCCAAAACATAAAAGCTTCAAATGGCCAAACAACTTCTGAATTAGATTGTCATCATACTACCATTAGAGAGATAACCATAGGAACCATATCATTCAAATATGCTTCATAAGAAGGTGTAGAGTCTCCCGCACAGATGTACCGAACAAAGAAACAACTGTAGTGTATAGAGTTAAACTTTTTCATTGATAACTTACTACTCCCAACAAAAAATATCTCAAGATCTTGAATATAATTGTCTGAGTGAATCATAATGACATAGTTAAGATATCAAAGTCATAGCTTGTCTTGTGGTAGAATCTAGACCCAAAAACTAGCATATTGGTTCACTGATAAAGAACATCTTTGATAGGGAATAGCTTCTTGTAAACACCTCATACATTTCATAGTGTGTTACATCGATGACAACCATTTGATTCAATCCAATTTCCAACAATCTCACCCTTTATCATTGATGGCAACACAAGATGTGAAAAGCCAACAACAACATCCTTTGTAGTTTTCTCCTTTTGTTGAGCTATGATGTTTTTAATTGAGTTTTCTCCCTTTGACATCAATCTAAAATAATGGATGATTTATCTCCCCCTTCAAAAAATTTCTACAAAAATAGACTTCAAAAAAAGTGATATAAAAAATGGTTCTTTCTTCCATAGCCAATTGAATCTCATCTTTTTCTTCTATTTCCTTAGGTGTTAGTACCTTTAGTTTGTCTTCAATTTTCTCAATCAATACTTCTAGTAAGGAATTTTTCAATCCGCTTAGATAGATATCATTATAAATTATATAAACAACCAAGTCTTATGTGATCTCATCCTATTCATATGTTAATCAAGACAACCAAACATCTCCAATCTTCTTTAGTCCATCAGATCGCACAAGAATCATCAACACCTTCTCTTAAGTAAAATCTTCTTCATCATCATCTGTTGATACCAGATCAATTTCCTTTGTAATCTTTACTTCATTTTCTTCTTTTATCCTTTGTCTTCAGCTTATTTATTTCTAGAGGGGAACTTGAAATGATTCATCTTGCTTTCCCCTTCTTGGAGGAAGATCCTACGTCAGATGTCCCAATATGATTGGAAACCATATCAAATCTCCATGCATTTATTTTGTTTACAAAGTGTTCTTTACAAATCTTTACCTTCTCTACTAGACATTCCAGATACCAGTAGACCTGCTTACCAACTGGTACGACTGACTTCCACACAACATTCTCTTTCAATGGTAACGACTTCAGAAAATACATCATCAAACATATAACTAGAGATCTGAAATGAAACTGGTAATTGTCTTCCTTTGTCATAGTAATGTTTTCCATTAACCAATTCCTCATTCTTTTCAACCATTTGATGTGTAATATAAAGAACAAACACCAAAGTAGAACCTTCCCTATTTTTGAAATAAATCTTATATGAAATTCCATATGTCACATACCTTATCATAGGGTCGACTATAGTATGAATTTGAATTTTCCTTTGGTCTCATGTCACTCCAATTAGGGATTTGACCTCTTTGTTCTTCATTGACTTCTTTACTAGAACAGTTTCATTATTACATAATCATGTAATTGCTGCAATTGCTTCCTTTGTAATCCCATAGGGTTTGTCGAAGATCATCTAATCACCTTGAATTTTTATTAGGACAAACTGAATAGTGTCTACATCTAAAAAGTATGGAAATTCACTCCAAATTTCTAAACCCTTGTTCCCTAGACTCTTGAATTTTTCCATTTTCTCAACTGAAAGAGAACCTTCAAAATTTCAAAAAAAATCATGGTTAAATTCATTGATTTGTAACTTATTTAATTTCTGCAATTCGTCGTTGCATGGATCAAATACTACCATTTCCTTTGAATCCATTGTTCCAGCTTTGTTCTCCATACATTTTCTTGCCACAACCCTAACTCCTTATCTCTCAACTGCACTTTACTCATTAGCTCATTCAATTCACAATATGAAAAAGAATGACCACTCAACTTCTTTATTTAACTTGCCACTTTTAGGGTTTTATCACAAAAAGTAATATATCACTTATGACATCATCATCAATACATTCCCCTGAGATGAAGCGACTAGATCAATTTTCAAATTACAAAGCCTCTATGCCAAAACCTAGTACAATAGACTCATTTCCACAATCTTCCTTTGCCTCCAAGTCATGGTGCTTTTCTTAAATTCATCTTATTTTTCCCTAATTTTGCATTTGTTGTTTTTCAGCTTTTGAGTTGCCAGATACACTGTAAACCAAGAAGATCTCCACAATTTTTCTGATTTACTTCTTTTCTTCCAAAATTTACTCCAATACCTTCAAAATAAAGTTTTACATCACTTATCATTGTTTCATCACATGATACCTCATATATCGGGGGATTGTTAGATTTTTTTGTGAATACTCCCCCTGAAACCACTATTGGGCTCTATACTTGGAAGAGGTATCTGCACCGAATGTAGATACATGGTTGTTTGATTCATCCTTGTTCTCAAGTTCTTCCTTCTTCCTCCAAATTTTTTCCATTTCTCTCCTTAATTCTTTGAGATCTACCTTGTTCGCAGGCTTGATCTTCTGTTTTGGATTAGTTTTCTTCCCAAATTTTCTCCTAATTTTTTTTGAGATATGTCCTAGTTTGTTGCAAGTGTAGCATGCAACATATCCTTGATCAAACAAATTTGCATTCATCCTTGACCTGCATTGATTTTCCTTGTGTTCGAAGATATTGCACGTGTAATAGTATCCTTGAAAATATTGAATCCTTCCACTAGTATTAAACTTGTTCATCATCATTTGGCTTTTACATTCAATAGCTCTATGTACAAAATTGTTGAAAACATAACATTATCTACCAAGAAATCCAACATTCTGACTCATTCTATTTTGGTCCATCCTACTTTTTCATTTTGTTGCTCTATATCTGAATTTATTGCATGAGAAACAAAATTCATTAAAAGATGGGTACCTTTGAGTATTAGGTTGTGGATGGGAAACCTTTCGGCATTGTTCCTTTAGTTCTTGTTTTGATAAGTATTGCCTTGAAATTTCCTTTGATTTTCCACTTCGTTGAAAATTGGTTTAGTCTTTGAGCTTTTCCCTTCTTCAAGTCCTAGACCACCATTATCCTTTGTAGGTTTTTGAGATGAAATCAACTCATCAAGAATTGTAGAACTTTTCTTGAACCTTTCCTCATGAGCTTTCACTTTTTCCAGATCAGCTCTTAGGGTTACTACTTCTTGTTCAAGCTTATCACATTTTCCTATCTTCTGATTGATAATCTCTTTCAAGCATCCTTCCTCTATCTTGCTTTGTTCAATTTCCAATTTTAGATTTTATTCCACACTTTTTTTTTCTTCAAGTTTTAATCTTAGATTCTCAACAGTATCCTTTGCTTCCTTTAGGTCTTGGCTAACTTCTTTATGTTTCAATTTGAACTTTTGGATCTAATTCATTAGTTTTTGAATGCATTCATTTGCTTTCTTGAAATTTTCCTTTAAATCTTCACTTTCAGACTCTGAAGTCTTTGTTCTTAATTCTTCAACCAAGTTAGATCCCTTCACCATTTTGTTCAACCTACCAAGATCTCCTTTGAGTTGTTAAGCTCATTCCAAAGGACTGAGCTCTGATACCAATTGTTGAATAGGACAATTGAGAGGGGGGTGAATCATTTTTCACATAATTAAACCTTTTAATCAATCACCAGAACTGATACTTAATACTACTTAAATGATTAATCATAAAATACTAATGTAGAAACTCAAATCCAACACATAAACATAGTAACACTACATTTACATGGAAAACTCAATGAGGGAAAAACCATAGTGAGGATTAACTCACACTATAGAGAATATCAAAACCAATTACAAAAAGGCTTACTTCTTGAGATAAGCACTCACTGTCCAGAACAAGGACTCACTATCCAACAGGGCTACAACTCGGAGGGCTCACTATCATAGAGATACAAAAGATTGCTTTCTACCAGAATATAAAAGTTATGGCTCACCACCAGAAGTATGAACTAATGGAATACACCTTCCTTGTGTAGGATTCAGTTCCAAATGAAGTTTTGTATAAGTAGTACTGCATCACACAACAATTGCTCAACTAATCCACAACTGATAAAGCATTTAGGCACTCACTCCTCGCTCGCTCTCTCACCTCTACACTTCTTCACTTTAAAAATTATTATATATGATTCATGTAGTACATCATATTAGGTTGGCTAGGATCTATACAAAACATCCCCAAGTTAGATTCAATCTTCTTAATACATAACTTGTGTTAGGTTGGCTTGGATTGGGACCTAAAACATAAAATATTCAAACATTCTAACAACTTTTGAATTAGATTCTCATCATGCTACCATTAAAGAGATAACCATAGGAGCCATAGCATCCTAATATTCTTCATAAGAAGGTGTGGATTCTCCTATACAAATGTACCGAATAGAGAAACAACTGTAGTGTACACAGTTAAAATTTGTCATTGATAACTTACTGCTCCCAACACAAAACATCTGAAGATATTCAATATAGTTGTTTGGGTGAATCATAATGATATAGTTAAGATATCAAAGTCATATCTTGTCTTGCGGTAGAATCTAGATCCAAAAACCAGCACACAGATTCACTGATAAAGAACATATTTGATAGGGAATAGCTTCCTGTAAATGTTGTTGTGTAGTTTTCGCACACACGCCCCACTGAAAGTAGCGACACCCTTTTTTTTCGCTCTAATTTTTTCGGCCTTTGGTTTTGAGGATTCAGTTTCTTTGGCGTGTACTTGAATGTTTATCTTGCTTGCACAAATGATCCCTTTAGGTTATTCATTGAAAATCTTAAGTTTCAAGCTATTTTCGGGTTTTCCTTTGATTTCAAGAATTTCCTCCTCCGGCGGAATTCCCCGGTTTCCTTGAAAACCCGATGAGGAGGAGTTTATGCTGTGATCCAAAGATTCTGGTCCTTTGCAGAATTTCATTTCGACCGAATTTTTTTGAAATTCCTACACTTTGTTGACTTCCTAGATTGCATTCTGACTTGTCTTTTCAATGGAATTAATGCTTGATTGTATGATTTTTGCGGCATGTATTTAGTCAATTTTAAGGGATTCTTGTGCCATTGAATTTTTATCATTTGTCTTTTGCTGATTTGAGGGGCTTGATCTTGAGTGCTTGGCTTGATTTAGTGTTTGGACTTGTGGATTCTTGGATTTGGTGGTGAATTTCCCTAGGCGTGATCATTGTTGTTGCTATTTGCTAGGGTGTCAAATCTTGCTACCAGTCATTGTTATAACTGAATTCACTTCATCAATGGTATGTATTTGTTTCCTTGCTTTTGATTGTTGAATATGAATGATTATTTGGCATCTTGAGCATGCTTGGAGTTTGTATTTTGCATGTTTGGCATTGATCATTTTAAAGCTATGATTGTGCAAACGTTTTCACAATTTCTGGAAGTCTAGAAGATGCACCCCTTGGTTAATCTTTTCAGTTTGGCAATGCCAACTTCATCTTCGAACTCGACCCTGTGTGTGTTATTGTCTCAGCTTAGTACAATCTAGGGTTATTCAAGTTTGATATATTTGATTACCCCAAGTGAGTTCGTGAGCTTATCTCCAATTTCATTATGAAGTAACTCACTTGTGTAGGCCATGAAGGATCCATTTTTTAAACTTAGAAAAAAAAGTAAGTTGAATCCAAGCTAGTTTTGTGTGTTCATGGCAGAATTTTAGGGTTTCAAGTTTAGGCATCACAAGTTCCCATTGGTTTTCTTTTGAGTAAGTTTAGAATTTCAAGATGATCTATAAGAGACTCAAAGCAAGCTAACTTTAAGCCCAAAATCCCCAAATTTGTGATCATTTGATCAATTTGGGTGAAGTCGTGAAGAAATGATAACATTCGGGATTTCGAGGTCTTCGCGGAATTCCTTAACCCTCAGAATTTCCTGATTTTCCATCGTCCCTTCATTTTCCCAAAGGTGTGCAAAAACCCAAAATTACGCCAGCCTCACGGATTTCCTTCCCCGATGGATTTTCTCGAAGAATCCCACAATATGAAGAATTGGAGAGATAAATGGATTAATTGTTATGTATCTTGGCATCTCATAGTTGATTTGAATAATTAGAGAGATGGTTCTTTATTTCTCTTCATTAGGCATGATTAATTTATGATATTTATGCTATGATCATTAAAATCCGCTTGGCATGGAATTCCTCAAAATTCCTCTCTAGCTTGATTTCCCCGGATGGCTTAAAATCCCAGATTTCTAAGAATTTGTGTCTTTTGATGATTCAAGGGATTTTAATCATGATTTTGAGCTAATTTAATGATAAACATGTTATTTATTATTAGCTAACCTTGATTCTATTGTTGTAAAGAAGATTTATCGTGATATTTGGGTAAGTGCACCAAGATGGTTCCCAAAAAGGGGGCTTAAGTGGCCACTTTTTTTCTGAAATCAGGAAATACTGACCTTGGACATGAAATTGAGGATAGTTACACTCAAAATTTTGAGATGGAACAAAAAAAAGGATCGAAGTGCTCCGAGTCTACTTTCTAAACTACTAATTTATTTTGAAAATGGTTGAGATTAAGGGGTTCAAAAGAGGGACGTACACAAATTGGTGCTATTTTTGTCAGAAAACATAACATAGCAACTCTTGTACGACCTGAGCACGGTGAACTTTTTTGTAGTATTTTTAAAATCGCAATAGTCAAAAGTTAGCTAACAGTATCTAGTTGATGCATAATTTTTCTGATAATTTTTTAATGAATGTTTGATTTTTCACTAATTTTCTTAGTGGGCACTTCCTAAAAAGTAGAATTTTGGCCGTGCTCCCGCTAAAAATTTTTGAAGGTAATTGATTTTTTTTAATTTTTATTTTTTTAAATGTAGAATAGAGTCTAGTTTCTAAAAATGTAATTTATTTGAAATTTTGATGAACGGTTAATTTATAACGAAAAAAACCAAACACTACTTTTTGGCGAAAAAGAGACATACAAACAAAAGAAATTATGGATGAAAGGCTTAACATTGTTAAAAAGTGAAAAAAATTACATCGTTGGATAGCTAAGAGATAACCTAACATTACCCATGTGTTTGCTTTTGTCAATATTGAACCAGATGTAATCCTGATGGTGAGCACGAACCCGATTATGTGAAAAAATTGTAGAATTTGCAAAAACACGTCTCTGGTCATTGGGAATGCCCTCCAAGCCTCTGGGTTGGTATTCCAAGGCAACTACCAATGCTAAGGCTCGGGGATTCCCAAAGAAAAATATAACGCGCTCGCGTTATAACGCGAGCGCGTTATTTCCTAGTTTTGATCTCGTTATGTTTCATCGATATGCGTCCTTTTGCCTCTTGCATGTCGCTGTAGCATTCTGTTTGTTATGCCAAAACCAAAGAAAATCCTCTTGTCCCAATGTGTTTCACTGTGACCTCATGGAGTCGGGGAAACATCATGTAGATAATGCTTCATTATACCGAGAGTCACCCCGAACGCCATCTCCCAGTCGCTGAGACATAAGAAATTTTCTTACCGAAATGTGCTTCCTTACTTCATCTGTTTCGCTATAACCTTGAGATATCGGAGAGACATCTCACAGATTAGATTTTTCTTTACCGAAAATCTTCATTCATCATGAGTCGCTGTGACAAATTGGTTCTCTCGCCGATGTATTATTTTATCTTATGTGGGTCACCGTAACATACCGACATCGGGGAGACCTCATACAGAGTGCACTTTTTTTTACCGAAAGACTTTATCCATCTTGTGTGTCGCTGAGACAATCCAATTTTCATCCCGAAAAAGTCCTCATTGTGTTATCGGCGAAACCGAAGGTCACTCACCGAGACATTACTTCGAAAGCATCAACTCTTACCGATATGCATCCTCTCGCCACCGGTCAGTGTGACAATGTATATTCGCTATGACCTCACACCGGAAGCAATATGTTTGGCCGAAGAAACCATCCATGTGTTGTTCGGTAAGACTCTCCTCGAGAACATGCTGATGAAAACCACATGTTGACAAGACATAACAACCTCGCCGAGATCACATTACGATATCGCCAAGATCTCGCCGATGAACCTCCACATGCATTAGTCGAGGAGACAATTCAAAATCGATGAGACACTATCCCGACAACCAAACTCCTGCCGAAACCACATGAAAGTCATGCCGATAGAAACCTACAGGTGAATGTCGATCGCTATAACAATGAACAAGTCTTTTCGATCACCTGCTGGAAACATATGTTAACACACAGGCAACATGGGTCGAGGAGACCTAGATAGACCTATCCCGATATGGACCACAACATGAAAAATGCATGACTCGATGGATTCTATGGGGTCACACGACCAAAATATGGGTAAAAATATCATAAAATGAGGAAAATGTGCCTAAGGTAGGACTCAAATGGAGACTCAAGGGGATGAAAGATATGTAAAAATCATCAAATTTTTACAGTTCCAACAGGACGGAGGAAGAGAGTGGGAGA